>BLXT01003024.1:366220-379049 GCA_019648995.1 Plakobranchus ocellatus
TTATGAGGTAGTTTGCCATTGCTTTCCTCACCGCCTTTACTTTCACCAGATCTTAAGAGACCTAGCTACCCATTTAGTGCTGGGTGGACACAGAGGAACAATGAAAAATTGACTTGGCCCGCACTTTGGAACAAGGATTAAAGAAATAAAACTGAGGTCTTTAATTGACGTGGACTAATATATGCAAGAAACGAACCTTGAGATCTTTGATTAAAATGGACGGATTTGTTAGAAATAAACCCCAAGATCTGTGGGTAAAGTGGACTGATGTGTGAGAAATAAACATTGAGATTTGTAATTATAGTGGACTGATGAGTTGGAAATAAACCCCGAGATCTATGGTTAAAGAGGACTGATGTGTAAGAAATAGAATTTGGTATCTGTGATTAAGGTGGATTGAATATGCTAGAAATCAATAAGTTTTGATCGGTGAATTTATCATTTTTAAAGGGACCATAGTTGAAAGTACTGTTGGTCTCTATCATTTGTATTTGTATTATACTAAAAGTCCTGTCAATTTTCTTGCTTGCACCAGTTAATTTTTAATACTGATTCTTGTGTCACACAATCAGGCTAAAGGTGTGAATCTGTCATGTGTGCGAGCCTGCTGTGTTATAGCAGAAGAGAGGCCTCGCATCCTGCTCACCACTTCCTTCACCAAACTTTTTGCAAGCCTCAGCCTCAGTCCACGGGCTGTCTCCACAAGCTTTGGGTGTAGGGTCAATGTCGGCATCTGTTTGCAGGTAGGTTGGCCGAGATAAAGGAATTATTACCATTTTTTAGATAAATTTTGAGTAATTGCAGTGCTGAAGTTAGATTCCTTAAGCTTAAAACTAATGGGAAAAATAAGAGAAGCTATTTGATTTACTTCAGAGATGTACATGCATTAAAGTCCTGTTTTTCAAACCATTTATTTAAAAGAGTTCCCACAAATGAGAAAAACAACTTTCAAAGATGTTCCACCAAAACTTAAGTACACATTGAAGTATCTAGGGGTTTTGGCCAAATGATTTGTAAACTCGCAAAAACGTCATTTTGAGCATTTCAAATGATTGGTAGACTCAGCATCTGCATCCTGTAAGCTTTACGATGATGAAAACTCAGTTCAGGCAGATTGATTCTCTGCCAAGATAAAAGCATTCAAAGTTGGTTTTGTAATAAAGGATGGAAAAAACAACTTAAAACTTTATATGCTACATTTATCCTCTAGAAATTTTTCTCAACACATTGAATTTATGACTTTTAAAATGATGGCACAAAGTGACCAATGTTTTCATGCCCAGGGAGCGTCTTGTCCAGAGACAACTACAGTTTATGTGGACATGAGGGCACTGCGGAATGACCGAGTCACCCTTGTAGAGAAAGGAAGTCCACATTCCTTATGTGTACTGGAGTCAGGAAAGGTAGTGATTTCTGCAATCTTGGTGTAAGGCATCAGTAAAGTTTTTGTATATGCTTGAATTCTGGCTCCTCCATACAGGACTAGGAACAACAAGTAGGTGATAGATCCAATCCAACCTGAGCTAATTCAGGGAATCTGAGCTAGTCTTTGAAGATACATAGATAAAGTTGTAGAATTGAATTTTAAAAAAAAACAAAAAACAAAAAAAACTGTTTACATTCATATTCTGAAATAGGCATAAAAACTGCTGATGTTAGTTAGTTTGTTTGTTTGTTTTTTAATTTACTTATTAAGGTAGCAATTGGAAGGTAAAGATGGAATTTATAGGCAGAAAGTCTTATCAGTGTGATGAAATATGAATCAAACAAAATCCAATTCATATTGAAAGTGAGGAATGATGCTATAATTGATGTTAGCATTTTTATGCAGAAGGAACCTAAAGATGAAATATTTCAGTGTTTACACTGAGATGATCTTGTATACACTGTGGTGTGCTAGTGTAGTATAAGTATTTTTTTTCTTTATCATGTTTTTTGAACAGTGTATCTGCTTCTGTCCCGGGCGAAAAAAATTTAAGTGGAAAGAAAATTTCTGTAATCTGTTTATAGTTTTCAGAATCACAATATTTTGCATTAAAGTATGCTTAAATGTGGTTTTTCTCCTGTTCAAATCCCCAGCTTTTGCCTGGAGTTAAAGTGGCTATTGCAAATCCAGAGACAAAGGGTCAGTGTGCTGACTCTCATCTGGGAGAGGTGAGGTTTCTAATAGAGAAAAGAATTATCTGATGTAATAAGGCCTTTTCAAGTATCACATTACCTTACTCTCTCTTTTTATAGATATTGCCCGTACAAAAGACATCTTTTGATTGATATTAACTGTTACTTTCCTTTGTTGTTTTCCCTTATGTTTTGTGACTGCCTTTTCTGACGGTTTAATCACCATGTTTTGATGACGTTGTTAGAGTCGGAACATCCTTTATTTCCCTCAGATTTGGGTTAGCAGCCCACACAATGCCAATGGCTACTTTACCATCTATGGCGATGAATCTCTTCACCATGAACATTTTGATTCTCAACTAGCCACAGGAGACATACACACAAGTTATGCTCGTACTGGCTTCCTTGGCTTTATACGCCGCACTGAGCTTACACAGTCTGATGGAGGTTTGTAGTCGTCAGTTTGATGGGCTCTTTTTTATTGCTTTTTTTTTTTTTTAATTGGAGCGTTTTAAAAATTAATTAATGGTATTTTCTTAGTTGTTTTATTTTAAGTATAAATGGTGCATAATATGTTATTCTTGTCTTTCTTGCAAAAAAAAAAAAATTATGCCTTTAAATTTTTTTAGAAAAATGCTTGCCATTCTTACCCTCAAATTCAAAGCATCTTCTGAAACTAGCATTACCATTTGTATTTCAATTCATATTTCTAAAATACCTAAGAGGGGATTATCAGCCACTCTAATGAGTCTTTAAAGTAATTTCAAAGATCACAGCTTTTATGGAAGTATAGTTTTATTCAGCAGGCATGTAGATGTTTTGCCACTCCCTTAGACCAAAAAGTGAAGCCTCTTGTTCGATTAAAAAACATTGAAAGTCAAGAACTTAAGGAGCTAATAATTTTTCTTGTTACATTTTGTTGTCCATGCAGAACGCCATGATGCCATCTTTGTGGTGGGTGCCTTGGATGAGACGATCATGCTGCGAGGGATGCGTTACCACCCTATAGACATAGAGATGACTGTCCAGCGCTCACATCGCAAAATCTGTGAATGGTAATTAACTCTGTGCCTCTAGCTGTGTGCTCTTAACTCTTTCACCTTTGTATTGCTGGCATACCAGCAATATAGCTATTACACCTAACCTCAACATCATCAGTGTACCGGCGATCTATGGGTGTGTGGATATTTGTTATCAATATTATCATTTTTAAAATGTCTTTATTTTTACAAACTCACTTTCATGATATAAGCAAACCATTTGTCTTTCAGCAAAATTATACTTTAATTGACTTACTTTGAAGAGGAAATACATCACATGAAATTCAAAGCCACATCTCACATTATCAGTATTGATCGAGTGTCAACATTTTGGGTAAATGGGTCTTCGAAAATCTCTGTCCTCCCACTCTGCTTCACATGTCAAGTTATCAATATGTAGAAAAGAATAATTCACTCAAATTAGATATTGCTTCCTTTACATGTAATAATCAAAAACAGGGAAATCATTTTTAACATTTCTTACTTTATAGTTTGCGTACCTGGGATTTGCCTTCCGTTGGATAGCTTACTAGGTTATACTAAAATTAGAACCACTCACTTTAATAATTATAAAGGATATAAATGTCATATCTAAGAGACAAAGAAAGGTAGAAAATAAAGTGTTAGAAAGTTACTGATTGGTTTAGACCACGTGGACAAAAAAATGCAGAAACTTCTAACTACAATAATTCACAGTCTATTGTTTGATGATATATTTATGACTCTTTCTTACGTTACATCACAAAGTAAAAAAATCACTTGTCATTAATTATACGATCATTTACATGTAAACATTATTTTTATTTCCTTTATCTTTTCTTGGAGTGGGTTAAAAGAAACCTCTCTGAAAATTATACTTTGATTTGAAATCTATTCAATTTAAAGACATTGAGGTCAAATCCTGTTATATGAAGGTATATAATAACTTGAGTTTTTAACAACTAAAATCAGATGGGGGGAGGAGGGGATACTTTTTTATGTGTGCCAAGTTAGGATCAGTGGTTGTTTGTTTTGATTTTTTTTCTTCAAGAGGGAAAAAAAGTTGGGGAGGAAGAAGGGATTGCAAATATGGTCAACTCTTACTGAAAACATGTTCCAACCATATTCAGAAGACAAATTGGATAATCAGTGAAAGTTTCTCATCCAACTTTATAATATGCACCTTTGTAAAGGCATACTTTGACAATTTTTAAGAAATCACTGTGATATTTTACTTTAAAAAAAAAAGTCAGCCTAATCTCAATTCAAATTCACTTACTTATCATTTCTCCACTGCTTCTACACGTCTTTTCTTATTCATCTTGACCTTACAAAAGCCTGTGTGTAAACGAGGATGAACAATACTGAAATTATAATAATATAAGGATGTTATTAATTAACCATGTAGTGGTTCTTTGAATGATTATATCAGATACATGGCTTCCTCAAAATCTATTAAAGCCTTTTTATTCTCATCGCGCTTGACTACTGCAATCCATTGTATATAACTTGAAAAATAAAAAAGAAATTGTTTATTAAGTATTTGTGCGTTTCAATCATCTAGGTGCAATTCTAAAGTTAGATTGAGACAGGCCTAGAAAAGGGAAAAATATGAATATATCAGTGGAACGTTTACAAAAAAGTCTAAGCATGGTGTACAAACTCATGAGTAAAAAGTCATGAATGTGTGTGATATATTTGACCAAAGAAAAGTTCAAACTTATTGTTTTCACACCTAAACTGCATTGTTAGTATAGGTCTACCAGTGATTAGTGATGAGTAGCAGGTCTTTTGTACAGAGTAGCAGATGATAAGTAAAGACTACAGATGATTAGTACAGAGCAGCAGGTGATTAATACAGAGCAGCAGGTGATCAGTGCAGAGTAACAGATGATTGAACAGAGCAGCAGGTGATTAGTACAGAGCAGTAGGTGATACGGAGCAGCAGGTGATTAGTACAGAGCAGCAGGTGATCAGTACAGAGTAACAGATGATTAGTACAGAGCAACAGGTGATAAGTACAAAGTAGCAGCTGATTAGTACAGAGCAGCAGATGATTAGTACAGAGCAGCAGGTGATTTGTACTCAGCAGCATGTGATTAGTACAGAGTAACAGATGATTAGTACAGAGCAGCAGGTGATTAGAACAGAGCAGCAGGTGATTTGTACTCAGCAGCATGTGATTAGTACAAAGTAGCAGCTGATTAGTACAGAGCAGCAGGTGATTAGTACAGAGCAGCAGGTGATTTGTACTCAGCAGCATGTGATTAGTACAGAGTAACCGATGATTAGTACAGAGTAACAGGTGATTAGTACAGAGCAGCAGATGATTAGTTCAGAGCAGCAGGTGATTAGAACAAAGCAGCATGTGATTAGTACAGAATAACAGGTGATTAGTACAGAGCAGCAGATGATTAGTACAGAGTAACAGATGATTAGTACAGAGTAGCAGATGATAAGTACAGAGCAGCAGGTGATTAGTACAGAGTAGCAGGTGATAAGTATAGAGTAACAAGTGATGACTGACTATTGTGCATTTCCTCCCCAGTGCTGTGTTTACATGGACCAATCTACTGGTGGTTGTGGTAGAACTGGACGGCCACGAGAATGAAGCTTTAGACCTGGTCCCCTTGGTGACCAATGTGGTTCTGGAGGAACATTACCTCATTGTAGGCGTTGTCGTGGTTGTGGATCCAGGAGTCATTCCAATCAATTCCAGGGGCGAGAAGCAGCGCATGCATCTGAGGGATGGCTTTCTGGCTGACCAGCTGGATCCTATTTATGTGGCCTACAATATGTGAATAGAGAGATTGTCACAGTTCATCATAGCTGGAATCAGTTGAGTTGGGATCACATGGACAATAGAAATTTCATCTGATGTGCTGCTGTTTTGGCCGCCAGAACCTGTTTCAATGCAATTGCAATATGATGACAGAAGATGAAGTAAAAATGGAAAAGATTGAAGTTATTTGATACCTACTGGTACAAGGATTATTGAAATCCTCTTACAAAGCTAGTGCTTGATATGGCTGCAAGGCTGCAATTGCAGATTATCATTGCTTCTCATTTTATTTACAAGTCTGTGTCCTATTTCAGTGAAACTTGATAATTCAGACTTGATAGACATGTGAAAAAACTGGGCTTTGGTCCAGGCAGTTGCATCAGTAGTTGTGCTTTTGTCTTTACACGTTGCGGTGAGTTATGTGCATCAAAGTCTCTTGCTTTCACAAAAGGAAGAATTTTCAATAGGATAAACGTAGGATTATGGCAGTCAGGTACAAACAATGCAGAGTGTAAAAAAGTTCACACATGTAGTGCACAATAGTTTTGAAAATTATGAAATCTTCCCCTAGCTTTTTTAAAGCTTAATTGTAGACATAAGGAAATTGTAGAATCATAAAAGAGAGATTGTCTTGTACCAATGGGTATATGTTAGAGTCCTATGAAATTGGATTCTACGAAAAGGTGTATGCAAGTAAATAAAGAAATAGAACTGCTTGAATGGGTACTGATTCCAGGGCATTAAGAAGAAATTCTCTTTAAGTCTGTGATATATGTCAAAAGTTTAAACTAGACTTATTTCTAATTTAATTTAATTAAACTAGATTTTATTCTTTGCTAGAAGAGAAATGTATCTAGAATTTTTTTTTTCAGGTCAGTGGAAATAAGAATATTTTTCAGACATTTGAGAATTGAAAAGAAAAGATTCTAATTTTTTTTTGCCAATAAAAAGTTCAATCTAGGAGCTCGTCTCGAAATACTCATAGTTCCGCACCTCTATCTTCCCTTTGTTAAGCAATAACTTGTCGTTTTACACCTCACAATGTATTATTTCTTTTCGTTTTGTAAACTCCAGCTTTACCTGAGATATATCAGACTGGGTGAGAAATGAATAGAATAATGCAAAGAGAATGACATAGTTATGTTTGACTTTGTCTACGAGTATTCTTAATTTTTATCACATTAAAAAAATAAAATACCTCCAGATGTACTTAAGTATGCCAACACAGCAATGGGCAGTGGCATAACTATAGTGGAGAGTGAAACATGAATGATATTTATTCAAAAGTCCTATACCTATTATTACATATAATATGAATAATATATGTTGTTGTTTTTTTTTAATTGAAAGAGCATCTTGTGGTTTGTCCCCTTACTCTAGCTATTTACCAATCGATTTGAATGATTTGAGACTAGTCTAATACTGTACTACTATAAATATATAAACATAATATATATATATATATATATATATATTCATCTTGCCTGCTGCAAAATCGCCCAAACATCAATTTATGTCTTCAAAATCATAACATATGAAGTTTGATCTTGGTGTGCAGAAAACAACAACAACTAAAGAATTGTTTAAAATTCATGTGTGCCTACCTAGATAATTGAAATGTTACAGAATGGAGTGGACCCTACAGAGGAGCTTGCCTTTTAGTATTTTACCCTCTGTTGTTTTTTGGTTTTTTTCTTTTTTTTGTAAAAATGATGTCCTCAGTTTGATGTGTACAGGTGCAATCTCATCATTTATCTTGTCATGCAATCATAAATGTGCCTGGACAGTGAAAAAATATGTTTTTAACCAAAGTAAGCATGCAAATAACCTTTCAGTGTATTATGTCTTGAGGCCAGTCCTATACCGTCACCATCATTTCACTATTGCCTAAATCCTTTTTGGTGGTTTTGAGAAAACTAAGAAAAACTGTATTACCCAAATAAAAAAACATGACTTGGACATATATAGGCGTTGTCATATATTTAGACAATAGGTATCATGTTAAAAACATGGATGAGGTAACAAAACTGATCCAGAATTATTGTAGAAGGTGCAGAAAAGGCTGGATAGTATTAAAAAACGAAACCCCTTAAAAATTGACTGAGGCAAAAATGGAATGAGCGTGACGATATGAGTAGGATGTTGCATGAAATATTTTGAGGAAAAAAGAAATTTGTCTTAAGCCAAGCCCATTCCAAACCATTAATCAAGCTGTGTTCTCTTGAGTTTTGCAACAGGCAAAACTGAATTTGTTTATTCTGTGCTAGGATATTGGCGATTTACCTTAGTTCTCAAAAGTGCATTATGGGACATCTGTCTCATCAGGATGGTCTTATCAGACATGCCTGGCGACCATGCCAAAAGAATCCGATGTCACATTTTGAATCTTTGAAACAGCCTGAAACTCCACTCTGGAAGCTTTTCAGTGATGAGATAGAGCCAATCCCCTGAGTCAAGATATGAGATAATCATCTGTTAGAAAAGCATGTAAAAGAAGGGAAAGAATTCTTTCTAATTTTTTTTTTTGCACAAGTTTTTGGTGCAAAATCCATCTCGTTAGGTCTGGTCTAGAGCCACATCTAAAAAGGCATTATTTGTTTGTGAATGTCCTTAAAGCAAAATGATAATAGAAATAACATTTTTTTTTTAAATGGTGCAATGAATGATTTTGAGTGTGCATTTTAGTTAAAATGGCTTTGAAAATGTGATGCCTTCACAGAATGTTTATTTATTTATTTTTTTATTACAATGTTTTGTAGTTGTTTTTTTAACCGGTCAAAGACAGACAATTTTGTGATGATTTTATACATATTTCTGCAACAGTTCCAAGTTTCACAGAGTGGGTGTAGTTGAAGAGCTATCTGGCTGTTAGAAAGTAGAAATCCTAACTTAAAGCGTATCAGATTTTCATTTGTTTGACTGTAGATAGACTAATATGCCATGTCCATAGAAAATTTTGTATTCAGAAAAATATGTTATTTTTTACTTCTTTTTGTTTGTGAATTTTCCATGATAATGAATGAGTTAGACCCGCAGCTCAACTCAATATTGTGAAACTACTTGTACTACACCATACAATCTCTTTTACATTGAATGAGTTAGACCCACGGCTCAAGTCAATATTGTGGAACTACTTGTGCTACACCATGCAATCTCTTTTACATTAATGGCAGTAAAAAGATATTGGCTTTTTTTGTATGTAACGCGTGGTAATCATACCTTTAATTTTACTAGCATCATTGGGTCGTTTTCAAATTGATAGTTTTTGGCTTGGTATAACACATGTAAATTTTATTGGAAAAGCTTTAACCTTGATATTGGGAAATGACGTAGCTATTTAAAAGTAAAGAGGGTTTTGCTGATTCAAGAAGGGTTTTTGTTTGTTAGCGCTATAATCATGGTGGCATATTTAGCTCTTGATTTATTTTCAGCAATTAACAAAGCCATCTACTTAACGTCTTTGCCTTTTCGTTTCATAGAACATTTTCTAAGGATCTCACTCACATAAGCCATCTTCAAGGTGAAGACTATGTTGTATGTGATTAGGAATTGAAAAAAAAAAATGGAATGTATGTTTTTAAAACCTGGTTTGGAAATTTAGGCTCTAAATAACTGATGGGAGGTTAACATCTTTGATCAAACAACACCGTGGGACTTAGTCTAAAACTGAATACAGTACTATTTTTTTTAGCTTATCTCAAACTTGATTGTCCAGTGACCAAGCATAAGTTTTTGCTTAGTTCAAGTAGTATTCAGCACAATATTTGTACTTCCCAGCGTAGTTTTTCTCCTTTCTTTCTCAACCACTTGACTACTGAGTTAATTACAGAAAAAATAATTGCTCAGAAAAGAAAAATATTATGACCTGGATCCTTATTGTTAATTGTGGATGGTCGTTCACGCTTTGTTTGACTTTTCATTCAATGGAGATTTTTATGCATTTAGATACCATGCCATGGCCAAATTAGATAAATTTAACCTATTGGGTTTTTTTTTTATTTATTTATTTTTTATTAATAAAGAGGATGAATTGGGCCTCATAGCAGTCTAGTGGTTAATCCTGAGCAAGATAAATTATTTTGGATTAGTGATCCATTTGACTCTGCAGTTTTTATTGGAACATGTAGTTTCATAAATAGGACAAACAAAGCCAGCGATTCCTGCCATTGCTGGAATGATAAACCTCTCAAACTGGTGAATGGGATAGTGGGAGGAGTGGAGGAGGATTAGCTCTAGAGATGTGCACAAAATCATTAGTTATTTATTATTCATTCTGTCAAAAAGATTTGTAAATAGCTAATTTGCAGTTAACCTTTTTTTTTTTTAATCTTCTTCTTCTTTTTGTATTTAAATTTGTTGACAAATTGACTTACTTAAAACAAGTTCATTTTCAGTAGTTGCTCTTTTTTTAATACAGTTTTTCAAATTGCCCATTTCATGAGGTTTTCATTTTTAGATACCCATTTATCGATAAACAAAGCCAAAAAAACATAAATTTTTTTATTGATCTGTTTTACACGCATCAATTGACAAACACATACTGAGTTGCAAGGAATGTATGAAGGTGTTGTTGAAGATATTCCTTTATAAACACTGTCAACTGAACTGTACTGTACTGTAGCAGCAAAATGTGAATCTTAATAGATGATGTCACTTGATAGCATGGGGGGGAGGGAGGGAGGTGAATAGGTAAGCTTTCTGGAAGCTTCAGATTTTAGCTCAGAGTTAGTTGGAAAAAAAGGTAAACATCCCAAGAGCTGTGGTGACGAAGTTTGCATTTTGTTTATCTTCTTAGTATTTTTTTTTTATATTTCTTTTGTTATTCCTTGTCCACGTGTAATGATCTGTGGGGAGAGATTTGAAGGGACCAGGGGAACGATGATCTTTGACATGAACATGTTATCCAGTCGCTTGCCAATGTTGAAAGTGCACAGCAATCTTTATATGCTTATTTCATCTTTGTCCTTCCTCAACAAATTTAACAAGCTACTGCCTTTCAGATTATAGTGGTCTAGTTCAAAGCTTGAAAACTCAAGTGGAGGAATGAGTACGTTTTCTGATGAGCAGTCAACCATAACATTCAACTGATAGGGCTTTGTCTGAAGACAGTTTTTGTTCCTCTTGATGGTTTGACAATTGCAATATAAGTTTTCTGCTTTATTTATGGGGAACATGTTTTTGTATGTGTGTGTGTTTGAGAGAGAAACAGAGAATAATTTGCTGCCCTAATGTACAGTAGTATTGCTAATGCATGATATATTTCTTGAGATTGGTGTGAAATAGTTGGAAGTCTCTTTTTCAACACGTTAAGCCATTGAGGGGAGAGCAATGGTTCATTTGGTAGGTAGTTGGCTACAATTCAGAGATCGGAGGTTTGAATCCCAGTCCGAGCTAAGTCAATTTTTTATTGTTCCTCTGTGACCACCCAGCACTAAAATGGGTAGCTAGGTCTCTTTAAGACCCGGCGAAAGTAAAGGCGACGAGGAAAGCAATGGCAAACTACCTCATAATGCCGTATGTCAAGAATAATCAGGACCCGACTCCTGGCACCTTGATGCTTGGACTAAGCGTGGCACTCACTTTTCCTTTTTTTTTCTAAGCCATTGAATGGTCCAGAAACTTCTCTGTCTCTGTGAGCTTTGCAAAGGAGAAAACTCAATATATCCGTGTTGATTCTGTGTCGAGGTGTGCAAATTAAAAAAAAAATGTAATTGAAAACAGGATTGAAAAGGAAAGAGGGATGACAAAATTTTAACTCTATTACTTAAAAGATGTTGACTGCAGCGTCTGCCTCGTTAACACTGGGATCTGAAGCCCGGAAATGCTTAGGCAACCTCCTGTATGGCTCTTGTAACGCAAGTCCCATTAGTTTATTCTTTACGTTCAAGTAAAGAAAGACTTTCCATAGAAATTTTTGGGTGCGCTATGTTTGTATCATAGTAGACCAAAAGTGTGGCTTTTTAAAAGGTGTTTCCTGTCTTTTTTTTTTCTTCTTCCAATCAAGAAATACAGTCATGTTGTGAGGAGTATGTCTCTATTGCTTGTTTCAGTCATTATTTTTACTCACATAGTAAAGCAAGGACTTCATGCTAGCTGTAGTCTAAACAAGGACTTTATGCTAGCTATAGTCTAAACAAGGACTTTACGCTAGCTGTAGTTTAAACAAGGAGTTCAAGCAAGCTATAGTCTAAACAAGGACTTTATGCTAGCTGGAAGTCCGGAAATCAGAAAAGACAGACATATTTTTTTTTTCCGAAAGGCTTAACAGACTCAGCTGCATTACTTTCTTTTGAAACAGTCCCATATATCTTTTAACATAGAACATAAGCTCTCGCTTAAAGGTCTGAAAATTTTGCAAGGCTCATATGGCATCTCTGAGTCTAAACAAGGACTCCGTGCTAGCTCTGGTTAAACATGGACTTCATGGTAGCTGTTCAAAATTAGAGGAAGGATTTTTTTTTATTGCCGCGGAGCATGCCAAAAAAAGAAAAAAAAAATTATATGCTATTGGCTGTATAGCAATATTAATAGTGTAGCTAGACAGAAATTTTCTGTGGCTTTTGTTTTACTCTAATTATTCAATAGTGATAATTTTGGGAATAGCGGTGCACTGGCCAAACTGTATATACTTTTATTCGTTAATGCATTTATGAAATTTGGATGTTTGAGTTAAAATGTTTTACCATTTGCAAATGTGTGAGCCTGACTGTCGCTTTTGATTTTTATTATGTCTGTGAAATCAAAATTATGTGCAGACCTGAAGAAAGAAACAGCTAGCAAGGGCAAGACAAAACTTTTTTTTATGAATGTAATAATTGACAGTTAGGGAAGAGTTCCATCAAATGTACATTATCACTATCGGTGTTGACAGGGTGGAGTATATTGCTGTGTTATTTTTGTTTTTGTTTTG
>BLXT01003024.1:398857-413387 GCA_019648995.1 Plakobranchus ocellatus
GGGGGACGGCCCCCCAAATTCGCTGAAAATCCCCCATTTTTCACATCTTGATCCCCCAAAACTGGTGAACAAGGTAGGCAGGTCTGTTTTAACACCAAACAGGTGCTTGACTTTTTAAGCAAACTTTTCTGATTTTCCTCATTGCCAGCTACCCCTCCCTTGGCATCCCTATCCCAAAGAAACTCAGAAAACCCTGATGTACGTGAATCATTTGCAAAATTATCAGAAAGAAGCCAAATTTCTGTCCTTTTGGCAGGATCGGGCTTTTTTCCAGCTTTTAAAAAAAATCAAATTTTTTAAAAAGTAATTTTCCATTCAGCAGGCCTCTGATCCGAATTTTCTATCCATTAGAAATTTGAGGAAGGAAGCACTGTAAAACAAATTGTTCCATTTGACCAAGGTGTATGCCATTGTGTTTCCTATATCATAAGCAATGTTATGACATTCTTAATATGGATAATTGTAAAAATTGTGAAGAAATATTGTCTATTCTTTTTCTCAACATCAGCACGATAACTTAAATCAGTAGATATAGTTATTTTAAGACCAATTTGCATCCTACTATAGCACTTCGTTTCATTTTTGAATTGTGATGTAAGACAATCCAATTCTTCCAGTCTCCCACTCTATTTGCCAAAAATTCTACAGAATTCATATTTCACAAAGGTAAAGTATTTTTCATTATGAGAAGAGATAGGAAGTAACTTGCTTTTAGCTGCTGATTCATAACATTTATAGGCGTATATGTGGATAAAACTATATTTAGATTAAAATCATCATAATTGATAAGAAAAAAAAAATTATTTATGGACATTGCTAGACTTGAACTTAGATTGAAAATGGAGAATTAGCTTTTGCAAAAAATTGCAAGTTTTTTTTTTTTTTTAACGTTTATGTCTACTTTTTTATTTTTATTTCAACCAAAGAGCTAAATCAAGTTTGGTTTTGTCTCTAGAATAAACTTTATGGGAAAATTATGCCCAAAGACAGGATAATTCAATTGCAGATTTTAGATAAAAATACAAGCTGCAATGGAAAGTTCATTTTAAGCGGACTCGACTGTCTCCAAAAGTTTAATGTAAATACCAGACCTGCCAACGGTCCTGCAAATTGCGGGACAATCCCGGAAAATGAGTGTCTGTCCCGCAGTCCCGCATTTGATAGAAATGTCCCGGAATTCAGTTTTGTTTTGGGACAAAAATTAATCCCGATTTTTGCTTTTTTCATTTATACCGCTCTTCCGCAAATAAAGGTACTTTTCTTTTAGTTTCCTTTTTCGGGCGTTCAGTATTTATATCGATACACCTAATAATGATACTGCTTCACTATGGTGCTCTCTTTTTATCGATATAAACTTTTGAAAATAAAAATAAAGCATCATGCACCAGTCTCCTTTCCGTTTATAGTTCTTTCTTTCAGTTTTTCCCCGATCGTCGATGTGAAACACTGAAAGTAGCATTACTATTTAGAAGTGCTTTGTTTTTTCGTTACCGTTAATTATTTATATGAGTTGCATCCAAATGCTTGGGAAGTGTTATCAACAATTACAAAATAATTGAAGGAGAGCTAGATCAATAGAATTTTCGCCTTGAATAGCCTAGAGTTAATGCTGAACTCGATACTTTGTGCTTTTTTTACAAACAATGAAGTCATATAATTTCTAGAACTACACATTAGGTCTAGATCGCATAGATATTTATTGAAGATCAAGGTCTATTAAATCTTTCAATTGTGATAGTGTGAATAGTCTTGATCCTAATTATAGATCTAGGTTTTGATTTATATTAAATCTGCAGGCCTGTGTTAGTCATAATTTCATTTTTGAGATAGATAGGCTTAAAGAAAAGATGCACTTTGATCTAGATCAAGATATAGATCTCTATGGTGAATATAGTTATAGGCTGTGAAATTTAGAAGGAGGGGAGGGGGGGGGGGGGGTCTATTAGGCCTGGATGAAAATACAATCCTATGATTGACCTTTATTGCATCAAATTTCAGACGATGATTTTTTTTCAAATTTATCAAAAGGATGTCTTATTTAATATTGGCCGTCTCACTACTCTCCTTATTTACTTAATGAGAAAATCCTGATATTTACGATCTAAAATTTTATCTGGATCTATTGTCCGCATAAAAAATATTGTCTTGTCCCCATTTTTAAGTCTAAATATAAAACAAGGCAGATGTATAATTCATTAGTTATTTCACTGTTTAAAAAAATATTGTCTTGTCCTCATTTTTAAGTCTAAATGTAAAACAAGGCATTAGTTATTTAGAGCACTCTACATAGAGACACTTTAAAATAACCAAGCATATACATCACTAAGGACATCCAAAGCATTGAAAAAATGTTTTGAAGGATTAGCATGGCCAAAATTGTTGTTAAAAAAAAAAAAACTACAGAAATCTGTCTTTATAGTAAGGATAAAGAACACTTCAGTGATCATTGTGAATAGAACTTATCCGTATATGGATGTGAGTCATGATTGCAATAGAGAAAACAAAAAGAGACACATTGCTGGATAGATCACCCCAAGGATTATCATCACAATTAAAATGTTGGACACATTTTGAACCATCCAAGTGCATCAAACCAGTTTTTACTTGCACGAGCATTGCTTCAAACTGCCTAGCCACCTATACAAAGAGTTTTGTATCCTGCCAACCTGGACAGCAGGCATTGCAACGGCCTCATCATAACAGTTTTTTCTTGCACCACCATCACTTGCTGGCTGCTTACACATAACCAATTCTGTATACATCTTGCTAACTGTTATTATGACATCAAACTAGTTAGCTCTGGCAGTTGCGTATTCTGGATCAATCTCTTGACTGAATTGATTGAACCTAGCAAAGGGATCGTGCTGCAATTCGATGATTTACATTTGATTATTCATGTTTTAAGAGGTTTGTTTTATAGTGTGTTGTATTATCTGGTTACATTGAATCTTCAAACTTTAATTTGTTTGTTTAGCACTAAAATGCTGTGTGTCTGATTTTTTTGTGCGCATGTGTGCGCGTGTGTCCCTGAAAACTATCCTTTGTCCCTGAAAATGGACCTTGGTGTCCCTGAAAACATATTTTTGAGGTTGGCAGGTCTGAAATACAGTGGAATCCTGATAGAATCAACACTTAACACCTAGGACCCGAAGAAAAGTGCCTGATAGAATCAACACTTAACACCTAGGACCCGAAGAAAAGTGTTGACTTTAAGCTAGGTTGACTTTATCCATTTTCAGAAGGAAAAAAATAAGAATTATATAGAAAAACAGGTGTAGCTTTGGAGTATGTCTCTTGGTAGTAAATATAAATATTAATGTTAACAATATGGACCCTGAAGCGTACTACTCCTGAATGAAAAAAACACTCACAAGCTAAGCTTTGAGAGACGTTCCTTGAACACCTGAAACTTTTTGCTCGAGCATTCCCTCTCAGTAGTGCATGCTTGGGACCGTCCTTGTTATCACAGCTAAATCTAGAGGAAGAGATGGAATGTGTGGGTGTGAACACAATCTGGTGTGGCAAAGCAGTGTTATGCGCCCTGCAGTACCGGTCACTGACCACTACCCAGCTGCACAAGTCTCTCTCCTCCCCCCCCAATCCCTGACAAGCCCTCGCCAGGAGGCCTAGGCAAGCAAATATTGTGGCGATGCACCCGCTCATCCACCTACGGTTTTTTATTTTAAAGCTCTTTCCTTTTGGCCACATGATGTTGTCTTTTAGAGAAAACAGGCCCAAGGCTGTTGACCTTATGAAAAACAGTTATTTAAATAAAGAAGGAAAAAAAACAAGATCATTGCATGATGATAACTTTAATCGAGAGTTAACTTCTTGTGAATTCTGTATACACACTTCTTTGACCAAGAGCCTCTTTTAGTCCTGATGCCATGTTGTCACATGAAAGCCTGTTTGGCTCAGATTGACCTGAAAAGACGGAATATAGGCCTCGAGTTCATAATTACAGCAGTCACAAAATTTTTGAAGTGCAGCAACAGCTGCAACACAACAACAACCATGACAAAGATAACAATAACAATCAACAACAACAACAACAAAAACAACATGACGATGACCTGTCAAGATCTGTTGGTGGCTATCTCTGTATTGCCAGTATTATGTATTTTTCCTACCTCTAGACTAAAAATGTAAAGTCTATCTTATGGGATTTGATGCTAGATAGGTTATAAAGAGAATACTTAGAAGATCTAATCTAGATAGTTTTACAAGCCAAATATTTATTTAAAAAATGTCATTTTGGCTCAATTTGACCTGACTAGTCCAGTGAGGGTTAATAGAGAATTTTATTTTATAATGTAAAGTGACTAACTATAAAGTTAGTTGATAATTAATTAATTATCTTAACAATGAAATTTTCCTTGTGCAGGATTGGCAATTGTTTGTGCGCCCTGACGAGTTCGAACAAGCTTTGGACGCTATAGAGAAGAGGTAAACGACAGCTTAGGTCTCTCTGTGCCTGTACACAAGGCCATGAGATAGTTTTCTTATTAGATTTATTCAGCTTGTTCAATCAAGAATGAATTTTACTAAAAATCATCATATTCATGATTTGTCATGCAGAATAAGTAAGAGATGATATCCTCAATGGGCTCCGAAAAAGTTAGTCATTCTTGCTTCACTATTTGTTCCTCTTCTTGTATTGCTCTTTGCATCTTAAGCATAAATTTCTCACAAAGTCATTTCAAAGGTTTTTATTAATGTGCCATGACACAATTTTTTTATGTTAAAAGATTTGCAAGTTTTTAGACTGAGGTGCCTTTTATTCTTCTTTTTTCTACAACTCTTTGTGTATTAATGAATCTATCCCTTCTGACTTGAGACATAAACTGCACTTTTTACCTTTCAAACATTGATATAGCATCAAACCTGCATTCTGTGAAGTTGTTAAAAGTGAAATAGTATAGTGAAAGGACGATGCAGACTTTTTTTCTTTGCCCAAACATTTTTAGTAAAAAGAAGGAACAAACAAACTTGAAAGTTTTTTTTTCCTCCAAAGTGTTAGATACCATATGGAAATATAAGGACTGGTAAATTCTCTCTCTCTCTCTCTAGCTATGTATTCATCTATCTATCTGTTTTATGCATTACGAAATATTCTTGATGACCATGAACAGGCTGGCACTGCAGGAAGGCTTAAAGCGTGGCTGGTTCACCTATGCTGAGCTGGATGTTTTGATGGGGCCAGACTTAATTGGCAGCATCTTGTCTGGTGTTGGTTCTGAGTTCACCAAAGTACGCATTTTTCTGTAACATACTTTTGTCTTGTCTTCTGTCTTAGTTTGAGGTGCTGGTGACAGAATTTGAAAGTAGGAAACATTGTGAATTGATAATGTGGTCCCTGCAGTACCTCCACATGATTTTCCTCATGTTAAAGTAATGAATATTTATTCTTAGGAACAAGTCAAATTTTTATAAGCCTAGTTGGAAATCACAATTTGCCCACAAGTGTGGTAGTTTGAATGTCGCTTTTGAAATCTACTGAATGACATTTAGATTATTATTATTTTTTTATGTTTTCCTTAAGTTAATTTCTGACATGCAACCAATTCATCAATTTAATGATTAAAGAATGATGTACTATTTAAAAAAAAAATATCTACTGCATGAAAATTTAAAATTGAAATATTTTTTAACATGTATATATATATTTTTGTCATTTTGAGTTATTCTCTTATTTTAATTGTGTACAAAAGAGCAAGTTGTGGATTATGTTTAGCACTGTTTTTGTTGTATCTTTTGTATTATCTTTGTCAGTTTCTCTCAATCCAGTTTTATTGATGAAATGCTTTATTTTTGTTATTGATTTTCATCTGACATTAAAAAAAAAAATAATCTGATTTTAAGTTGCCTTAAGTTGATATCTTTTTCCTTCTATTCAGCTTCTGGTTTCTCTGTCAGCGGCGTATGTCACCAGCTTACTGAGTATGCTTGGCTCTGTAGTGTTGGCTACTCAGGTGTCTGGCCCACTCTCATCTGCCACAGTGGCTCTGATGGCTCTACACTCCTCACCCTCTGGATTGATCCTAGGTGGCCACTCTAGTCTACTGCCTGTACCAAGCCTGTGTGGAGATGGTGGTGGTTCCGGTCACTGTCAGGATCCATCTGGCTTAGAGGACAGTATGCAAGTGGTTGAGCTTGATCCTCTAGACGCCAATAGAACAGATCAGAGAGAAAGAAGCCCAGAAGGTCTTCCACCTATTGTGTATGAAGAAATGCAGAGAGCAATGTTGTTTTACGATACTAGTCAGGATCCTATTTATCCTAGAGAAGAGCAACGGCCAGAGACTGATGCATCTGAAGAAGGAAATGGGGAGAGAGGAGAGGAAGTCGAAAGTCTTGGGACCCAAAGGTCCAGGGAGAGAGAAGAGCCTGCAGAAATGCCTCCTGCCCGTCAGGTATCTTCTTCCTTGTGGTCACTTTTGTTTCTGGACTCGCTTCTTTCCCAAATCTGGTCTCTGTCCACTCATGCAGCCAGCAAAAGATCCTCTTGCCTTGTGAAAAAAAAAGAAAGTTTATCCAGTAATGAAGATTTTGCCGATAGTGAAGAGTCCTCTGTTCCTGATAAATCTCAAAACAACTTGTGCTCCGGTCCTGAGAAAACCGTATTCTGTCCCAGGCTTGGTGGCGGTCTTACACAGCGCTGCAGCCAGTCATCTGCAGGAAAAAGGAAAGGACAAAAAGATGCATTTGTATGGAGCAGCTGTCCTCAAAGAAGAAAGAGACTACATCATGTAATTCCAACACACTCGATGCAATCAATCAGAGAAACAGGAGGATCACAAGAGGGTACAAATGATAATCATGGTAACTTTGTTTCTACCTGCATATGTGAGGGACTCTTGAATGGACTTACACAACCTTGTCATCGTGGAGCTTTGTCATCAGGCTATCTAACTGTCTCAAACAAACATGGTTGCAGCATCAATCACAATTACATTTCTAACTACGGTTTGCGTTTTCTTGGCTCTCAACATCAACCTAGATCAAACAGCGTAAAGTATGATGGCTTCTTTTCAAACCATCTGTCAAATCCCTTCAACACATATTCATCTGGAAGTGGAATCTCAGCTCATGAAATCTCAAGTGATTCTAGTGGAGGAGATGTCACTTTTGTTAGTCATCATCAAATGTACACAAGTGAGGTTGAGACCCAACCATACTTCTTCAATATACCAGCCCAGCTATTTGCAGGTTGATGCACGTTGCCTAATGCTGGCAATTACTCAGTGTTGGAGATGAAATCTCAACAACTTTTTTTAGTCACTTTAAGGATCCATGGTTTATCTCGTGCAAGTAGATGTTGAGCAAACCAGTTCACACTACAAGCTGAATTTGTAATCATCAGCAGGACTATTTTTAACAAATAAGTTTTAACAGAACATCCCCATATATCAGTTATATGAAAACTAGGATATAACAATTTTTTATCCTCACAGTACAGATTCTTACTTCATTTTTTCTCTCCTTTGCCATTTTGTTTTTGTTTAAACTAAATGGCCAGTTTCAGTGGTATTATCATTAGCTTCTTATTTTGGAATTATGTGTTTACTTTTTTTTTGTGATCATTGTGTATTGTATGATTTTGCTGCAATCTTTAAGATAAATTGAGAAAAGAAATCTGTTCTGGCTCTGGGTTTTTCGTTTTTTTCTTTCTTTCTTTCTCTAAATTTAGAAAAGTATGCGTGGCAAAAGTTGTTACACTGAAGATTTACATTTCCTTTCAGTTTTTTTTTGTTTGCTTTTTGTTTTATTTTTTCAGAGACATCTCAGAATTGTCTTACAATGTAATGTTTGAAAGGGGGAAAAAAAAAGTTATCTCAATCTCTCAGGCGAAGAAAAGCATTATTGTAGTCAGTAAAGTATTTGTCTGGTAATGTTGAATTTTGTGTACTATCAATATTCCATCAATATTTTTATATACTTGTAGTCCCTAGACTTAGTCAAGTGAAAGCATACCTGGAACAGCTACCTATCGATGAAAGTTTGTATCCATTGTTTGCCTTCTCAAGATTTTTATGTATTTCATATTTAAATTGAATTAATTGCTGCTCTCTTCACATCTCCATCTTTTGAACTCCATCTGGAAATCTGATTGCAAACTTAAGAAGTAATAGCGCAATTTTAGGGGTAGTCTTCTAAATTTCTTATCAATCCAGGGATACTTTTCTTCAAGATTTTACTCTGTTGTGTAACCACAGAAGAAGTACTGAGGGCTTGTAAAATGGTGTTAAAAGCATGGCATTTTTTAGAGTCTTTCAGAAACCAAAAGGGTAGGTTTTACTGTGGATTGTTTTATACAATGGAAACCTCAAAAGCCAAAGTCCAGACTATTTCAATTTCTCACATATCGGAGTATCTGCAGTCCAAGTTTTTTTCTTCTCTGGCTTTTTTAAGTTCAAACTCATTTTTTTCAAAGTCAAAGAATATGGATTCTCATAATAAAGCCACAAACTGCAATAATAATAAAAATTGTTTTCATCTCGTTACCCCCTAAACAGTGCTGATCATTGTTTTAACAAAGCTGTCAGTGTCATGCTTCAGGAGTGCCATTATCAACAACGCGAGTCAGGGAAGGGGTCAAACTAGGGTGAGAGGAGGAAAGTGGGATGCCGAATGTAGGCCTGGTGCAGGCTTGTGATCTGCCATACACTGCCAGTGGCTGAAAAACCTCTCTTTAATCGGTCACGCCAGATCTAGATTTAGACCAAGCCGTAAAGACAATAGAAAATTTCACATGAAGTCAGCTGCAAGCACAGGAAAGGGGAGTTGGAGGAAGCTCGGGGTGGGACAAGGTGTGCTGGGCTAGACTGGAGTGAGAGACACAGTGCTCGGCCTTTTTGTAAAATTCAATTCAATACCGGTACCAAGCAATTTTTTTTCCTCTTTCATAATTCAAAGCCTTATAATTCTAAGTTTTGGACCATTTCCTGACACTTTGAATTATGAGGTAATTAAAATTAATTGTCATTATAAAATCTGATAGAGGGAAAAAGGGATATTGAATAGTTTACTTGTCCTTTCAATGCGGTAGACAAGATCCTAATAACATCTAAGACGTACACATGGAGTAATAGCACAGTTTTAGTGGCAGTCTTCTCAATTTCTTATCAATCCAGGGATGCTTCTGGTAATATTGGAAGGCAAATAGTTTGACAAATTAGTTACAGTGCAAAAGTGTAGAAGTAATATAGTGTGATGAATTTGTCATTTTAGAGGACACCTGTTCAACCTAAAGGTGATCAACTGTAGAGCTCAAGTGAAGTATTAGAATACTAGATAATAATATGAAAGAGTGTAGAGACAAGGTTGAGAAATTAGTGGGGTCATTTGAATCTTCCAGAAAAGTGTTTGGAGATGTAGGAAAATTACAGGCGTGTGATATGATGGTATATTACGAGATAAGGTAGTGAAAGGATTACCTGGACTGAGGGGAGGGGGGATTCATCATTCAGTCCTTGTTTGCAAGGTAGAGACGATACACTTGGGTCAGTCTTGATTGAAGAAATCGTTGCTTGCTCTGAACAGTAAAAAACCCAATGACCTATAATTTTCTTGCTAGTCAGGTAATGTGTCACCTTTATCCATTGCTGCATGGCTTTCCAGCACCTTTCACTATACATGTAATTGTTGTTTATACTGGCCTCAAACCATGATTATATTTATAAAAATTGCTCTAATAATATACCTCGCATTATGTATATAACAAAATATAGCATAAAAATAGTCTGTTCTCATACATTACTAATAGGGGAAATAAAGGCTTCAATTCTCACACTTGAATCCTTAGTTTGTTTTTGTTTTTTTGCAGTATTTTTCATAGGGCTTTGTTGTTTTTGTTGCTTATATGTGGTATATTTAATTGATTGTCTTATTACAATTGAAATTATTGTGTCTTGCAGCAAACTGAAACTATAGGATTATTTCAAAATCCAAATGAAATTCTTGGGGTACTGCATCTGTCTGTTGGAGGGGTAAAGGGGAGCTGGGAGAACAATCAACATACATGTATATATGTATGGTTATAGTAGACCTTGTATATATACATTATAGGAATCTTTTTTGATCATAGCAGAGCGAGGTTCTTGTTCTCATTGAATGCAGAAAAAGTTGGCACCTTGGTAGCACTAAGCCCAAAAATTCCTTACTGTGGCTCCCTGCTTAAAATGGTTTGTCTGGTACCACTTTTTGGCCTCTTCATTATTATCAAATGATCTGTTGATGATAAAATATAAACAGTTTAGTGTGCCAGTCTGAATCAGTTTGGAGGTCCCCTTTTTTAATTTTTTAAACGTTTGAAGCTTTTAACAGAGTTAAAAAACTTTCTTCTGTAGCTTGTATTAAAGCTTTGCATTGGTGAAAACTGGTTAGAGTTAGAGCTACAGATGATTCCCAGCCGAGATGTGAATTGTGAGATTTTTAAGATTTTGAAAATCAGAATTTTACAAAAGGAGAAATCATGAAAGTTTAGTACATTATATACATGTCGATGCAGCATCAATTTCATAAGAACTGATCCCAATCTATCATGTTGTTACAACTCCGCTTCTGCTTATAAACTTGTTCCCAAGTGCCTGAAGGTAAAGCGAGAAGTGCATTCTTTTCCAAGCATCACAGTTAAAATTGCTGTCTTCTTTTTTAAACGTTATGTTAAAAAAAAAAAGCTCACTGCATGTACAAGAAAAAGGGAAGACAAGTGCAGGAACAAAGATGTAGATTGATAATTATGCAATGCTTCTTGCAGGAGACTTGGTATATACAACTATTCATGTAGCAAATACCAGTAGCTTTTCCTCTCTTCACAACTGTTGTCTTAAAAGTAGAGCTGACAACCACTGTAGCTCTCTTTTTTTTAAAAAAAATGAAACTTTTTTTCAAATTGAGAATTGTGTATATGTATATAAAATATTTACTATCTTGCAATCTGTCTTCAAACTTCACAACCACTTCTGCTACCTCTCTGTACCTTTGGATTGAAAATGAGACTTTTTTTTTTTTCTTCCCTTGAATTTCAAAATAAATACGAAAAAGCTTACAAATCGACTTTACCACAGAAAATTACCTTCTTTTTAAAAGGTGCAGTTGTTTGTAAATGGTAAAGAATGAGTGGAATACTATGAAGAGTGTCACGAACACCAGAAATAAAAGGTTGATAATACCTCTGATGTAAGACGTTGAGTTCTTTAGATCTATATAGACCTAGCTGGAGAAATAACGGAACTCTGGAGATTGTGTGAAGAACTAAAAAAACTGAGTTTATTTAACTCAACAGCAGGTAATCAAATCAAACAATATTCACATAGGCCGTCGATAAGAAAATTAGATCTAGCTCTAAAAAATCTGCGTAATCGCTATACAATGATCTTACTGCAATCTCTATAATCTCAGTGATCTCTATGAACTCTAGTACTCTCTCTACGAACTCTCTACTCTGTGTCTTCTGTGTGTGATCTCTGTGTGATACTGGTATATCTCTGTGTCTCCCTTTCACCAATCTTCTCCCGGTATTTATAACTTTTTCAAAAGAAAACTCTACAAATTTCTGGAAATCTATCCCATAATGCAAGCGTAGAATGTTCGAAAATATAGATCTAGAACATTACATCATAATCCTAAAATAACATAAAAGCAGTCTTCAAAAAGACATTAGGAAAAACCCCTGGGCTAAAAATAGAACATGAGTCACGTTCGTTTACGTAATGAATTCTCCTTCGCTTTGCATAAATTAACTCCCCTAAACTGGTTCTTTCTAGAACTCTCGAGTTGACGTGCGTTCAATAATAAACCCTAAGTCTAGTTTTTGTTACAAAGAGTAGAAAAAGACATAATCTTTTGTCTTCAACTTCTGATAACTATTTTCATACTCTGGCCTTATGCTGGTTAAGGTTGATACATGTATGTGTGTGTGTGTGTGTGCGCGCGCGCGCACGTGCGTGCGTGCGTGCCTGTACAGGTGGGTTTTATTTGATTCCTTATTTTAGCCATACTTTTAATGGTTTTCCCTACATTTCTTTTCTATTAATAAATATTTATTCTAATATTTATCCATTTTAATCCATCCATTTAAGGGGGTGAGAGGTTGGGATATTTTCTTTCAATTTTCACTGCTTCATCAGTTGAATGCTCCATGGTCTCCCTCTGCTAATGAGCTTCCATGCAGCATACTACATCTAATGATTTATTCGTTTATCAAGGCAACTTATTCTATTTTGTTACATCAATCGTGAATTGATTTTACATCAATCGTGAATTGATTGGTAAGAGACTGGCCTGATTTAAATCAATGTACTTTAATGAAATTTTGATTGGACTTTTAAAAAACCATATATAACGTTTAGAAGGTTTAATGTAAAATTTGCACGTTAGAAATAGAGTCTGCTCTTGCCGATGACTTCAATTTTTTATTTTTTTTTTATAAATTTCAAATTTAGAATCTATTTTGTTGAATTTTTTTCTTTTTTTTTTTTTTAATTCCTATTTCTATCTCCAGGGCTTGTTCATATTTCCTGTCTTTCCTAGGGAGGTTTGCGCATCTTAGGTTTTTTTTTTATATTAATATTATTCCATTGCAGACATTCAGTATTCATTTACGTCCTTACATTTCTTATATAATGTTTAGAAGGTTTAATGAAAAATTTGCATGTTAGAAATAGAGTCAGCTCTTGCCGTTGACTTCGATATTTTTTTTTTTAGTAAATTTCAAATTATGAATCTATTTGGTTGAATTTTTTTAAAATTCCTATTTCTATCTCCAGGGCTTGTTCATATTTCTTGTCTTTCGTAGTGAGGTTTTTCGACACCTCCCGTTCATCGTACTGAAGGATTATAGGATTGACAAACTCTATCACTTTCTTGAAATTGAGACAGACTACGATATGACATCTCAATTCTCACTGTCCCTTTGGTCCTTTTAAATTCACCACCACAACAAATTAAAACAATATCAAAACGTACTACTGTACAACTCAACAAAGTGGACGAAGAAGAGAAAAAAAACCAACCGTTGTGGGTTTTGAAAGAAAACACTCACTCAGATTTTATTTTTATTTTTTTTTCTCGGCCTAAACATTTGCACGCTTAACATTTTTTGCATTCAGATTTTGAAAATAGTGAGCCTAACTGTTCCATCCTGCGCAGAATCCATCTCGGCCGCTTGTGCACTCATGAAGTCAATATTGAAATGCAGTAAAGGGGATATTTCCGGCAATACTGGGGATACAAAATAAAAGTTTTCAAACTTGAGTCATCATCATCATCATTACCACCACCACCACCATCATCACCATCATCATCGTCACTACCACCACCACTACCACCACCATCATCATTATGATGATCATTATCACCATCACCACCACCAGCACCACTACCACCAGCACCACCACCATCACCACCACGATCACGACCACCACCGCCATCATCATTATAATTATCATTTCTGGCACTAAAAAAAGCAAGCAATCAAAATATATTAATTTGTTAGCATGCACTGTATATCAATATCAATTTTTATATTGCTTTTAGAGGTTTTCAAGTAAATCCAAGTCTAAAACTAGTACTAATAATCAAGTCTAAAAGATCATTTCAATCAAAGAAGTGTAAAAAATGATATTGATAGGAAAATGGCCAATCATTGACATTATGGGAAGGAGTTCCTGCTTCATTAGTCTTGTATGAACACAACAGAATGTCTCAAAAAACAAAAGTCACAATGTTTCTCGTGTAGCTGTGTACGCGCATCGCCTCTGGGTCTGATAGTTTGTAGACTGATTTGGCTTTGTTGTGTAAAATGACTGATAGTGTGCACTAGTACGCAGTTGTGTATGAAACGTGATAGAACATCAAAACAAAAATTTGGGGGCGAGTAACGTAGAAAACAAGAGGGCTATGGCAAGATGTGTTTGTTACTAGCCCTGAGATTGCAGGAACACATAGCTTTATTTTGGCCTGTTATGTTTTACACATTACCAAGGGAACGTGCCATCCCTGAGAGGATATTTTATGAAGCCCAGACGTAAAAGTGGAAAGGAAGCCACTGAAATTATTTTGTAGGAAAAGAAAAATAGAGCTAGTAGCTCTATTTTTCTTTTCCTACAAAATTCACGCGAGATGGCGTCTGAAAGATTGCTTTGGAAGTTGGAATTAGACCGCTTTCTTCAGATCGGTGCAGGACTAGAACCCGTGACAAAAAGATCACCGTAGACCTTGGGGCGGTGTCTCAAGCCCTCTGCGCTCGGCTAGTGTCGGAGAGCGATGGATAACTTCACGAATAACTTATACGGTACCGCATACAAAATAATTTAGTACTGTTTTAAAGACTATTAATTTTTGCGACAAAGGGATTGGATAAAGCAAATGCTTGACAATGATAGGTGGAAATCCATAATATTTCATATAAGGGGTTGATGCAATCTTAATGACAGAATCTAGTGAACAACTTGAAATACTACTAAGTACTACTGTTTAAGAGATTGAAAGAATGGACCTGTCCCTGGATTTGAACAAAAAAAAAAAA
>BLXT01003024.1:462529-489918 GCA_019648995.1 Plakobranchus ocellatus
CCTCTCTCTCTCTCTCTCTCTCTCTCTCTCTCTCTCTCTCCCTCTCACTCACTATCTCTGTTTCCATTCTATGATAAAGTCGCCTATCTAGTTTCTATTGTGAGCCTAACACGTGTGTTTTCAGTAAGCAAGTGTATTTATTGTTTTCTTCTATTTAGGCATTACTAGATATTTCAGTTCGAATCCGCTCATAATAAAACGTATAAATCGTGAAAAATGTTAATACATGTATGTGTGTCTGTGCGTAAAACAGGGAGAATAAACTCATGTTACTCTGTGTTAAACTATATTATTAAGAGTTTGTATTTTCTCGTCTGTTGGTATGTCAGCGTGCAACTCTTATGTTGTTTTGAACAAGTTCAGACTTCAATCATTGATTACTGTGATTGAGTTCCTCCAGCCACTAAGCAATGGTTTGCTATGCCTGGTATGATGTTTATTTTTTTAAGCGAAACTAAAACAAAGTGAGTTTAAGAGGGAGGAGCTAAAAACAAAAGAAAGAGGCATATCTACACGCTGGCCTTTTTGCCGGGATATGTAATCAGAATCTACTCACTTGAAAAGTTGTTTGACATTGGGAGGTTTGGCGCGTACGTCAAAAGAAACTAAAACCAATTACATTCGACCTTGACGTGCGTAACCTTTTTCAAAGGATTGGTTCCGCGTATCTGAAGGGAGAACCAAGTTGAAAGGTTAAAACAAAAACTCAAGAGTTAGGCCTACCTAGAGATTCATTACATCATGCTAAAGGTCCTCATTGACAAAAACTTGACTCCTGCTAGCCTAGCGATTGTTCACACACTGGCCTAAATTTATACCTTGCTTTTTGACAGTTCTGAACACAAATCGTGCGTTTTATGGTAACATCTATTTTTGTGTTTCAGAGCTAAGACCTTAGGCCCACTAGGATTTGGAGAAGGAATCTGTACAATCAGTAAAAATAAATTATCAGAATGTACCAAGGTATTATTTAAAAACAATTCGTGCTGTCTGTAATTTATTGAGTTGTATTTTTTTTATTGTCCCGTAAAATTCATGGTGAGGATAACACTAGCGAGTTCTAAAGCGATTAACCGACCAATCTTGAAGGTAAGATTTTGTTTTATTCACGCCAGTCAACCCTCGTAATAAGCAAGATAAAATATTAGAGGATCAATTATCAGCGTCTATTCGTTTGCCTATATTGACACAATTTTAGAAAGATTTCCGATTGTGCACATAAAATGGGATTTCACAATATTAATAACGAAATGAAAATTTTAGTCAGTTGTAGAAAATATACAAATGGCCAAAAAAAAAAAACAAGTCCTTACAAAAATAATTCGGTTCAAAAGCAAAGACATTTTTATTAAGAAACACTCAATACTTTCGGATGATTATGGCCGCCGCGTTTCACATAATCAACACCAACTCAACAATTACTTTGGTGCGAGAGAGTGTAAGAAAGACTTGATTATTCACACATTCTGAGAATAATGGCGAAATGAATGCAATTTTAACTAATTTTGGACAATTTATATAATTTAGCGAACATTATGCATGGACAATCACAAATAGTTTTGTCCAAAAACAAGGATATCTTTTAAAATTTGAGGATCATCTCGGATACTGGCGGCCCAGTTTGTTATTCAGTTCTGTTGCAGCAATTAACTTAGACAAAAAACACAGCTAATCCCAAGAAATGTTGATTTATTTTCACGTCATTAAATGCTAAATACTATATGACAGTTAAATTTGAAGTAAAGCTTTAAAAAAATTACTATATTTGTGTGCAATTCGGAAGTCTTGCCAAAATGTCCTTTTTCACATGATTTAATGATTATCCTGTGATGTGACAAATTGGAAAGTTGCGTGTAGCATCCACTGGATTTCTTTTCTTGTTTTCTTGTACGCGCATTCGGGAGCCTTGCAAAATAAAAAAAAATTAGATTCTAAACTTTTGCAAGATTTTTGTTTCCTTTACACAGACATATTTTTAATTGATATTTGGCCCCCTTTTTGGTTCTTTCCAGCAATTGTTATAACAACTTGTGAGCGATAACATGAATTTACAAAATCCCTGAAATCGCTAACAAATGGTGGAGTGGGTATATAAGTAACTACTAAATCAATCTTTAATTGCAGTTTGGGAGATTTTTTTTTTTTAACAACTTCTGACCCGAGTCTATTTACTGGTAATCTGATATTGTGTGTGGCTTGCCTGAATAAAAGAAATCCTTCCTTAACTCCATTCAATTGTCCAAACGATTGTCATATTGTTTTCTCTCCTCTTGGGATCAACTTGGAGTCGGCGTTGACATCACATGGAAAAGCAAAGTCTGGACAGCAAGCATGGTTGTGATGTCAGCCGTCACGCCCAGTCCAGAGCCTCCACCAGATCCGATTCTGAACAAAGGGTAGGCGATTCTTTCTTATAAAAGACCTTTCACTTTCGGCGGTGTCGGTGGCTCAGTGGTTAGCGTATCCGCCCTAGATCTGCAGCGACTCTTCTGTCGCGGGTTCGAGCCCCGCCACTGACCCCCTGGCCAGAGGGAGGACCTGAGATAACATTGTTAAGTTGACCCAAAGTTAGAAGGGAATTCCGGACAACCGATGCTTTTTTTCAATTGGAATTTGTTAAATGCAATATATTACCAGGAATGATTGTAGCTCTTTGGTTTGAAAATCATTCCTATTAAGAATAGATGGAATTTCTTTATTTAAAAACTGAAAAGCAAGAAAAAAAAATGTGATGACCAAAATTTATCAAAACTTTAGAAAAAAAAATTTATATAATTAAAAATAGTCTTTAAAATATTTTAATATTATTAAAATTATGATTAAAAAAATAATAAAAATTCAAACTGAAATAGTGTTTGTTTTTCAGTATTTTGTTATTGTTCTCACCTCTCAGTTGTTGTTGTTGTTGTTATTGTTGTTGTTGTTGTTGTTGTTGTTGTTGTTGTTGTTGTTGTTGTTGTTGTTGTTGTTGCTGCTGCTGCTGCTGCTGCTGCTGCTGCTGCTGCTGCTGCTGCTGCTGCTGCTGCTGCTGCTGCTGCTGCTGCTGCTGCTCAATATTTTCATTATTATCATGATCCTCCAGATTATGATTTATACCGTTTTAACTTTGATTATTCCCCTTTTTTCTTTACGTGTTCATTTGTTTTATCTAGAATTAATTTAGCATCATGTTTTTCCTATCAATTTTTGTTCACTGCAGAGCCTACAAACAGCGACAACCCTAATAGAAGGCTCATTGCCCACAGTGTTCGGACCGTCTTCACTTGCAATGTGGGGAAAAGAAAAATGATCAAAGCCTGCTTGTTCTACACTCGGATTTTCTACTCCTGAGATATACAGATTAACTATGGCGTGCTTACCTTCATCTGATGACCCATCAAATTCCTTGACAGATAAGAAATTTTTATTTGAGAAATAGATTAACATTACCTATATTATAGCTTGTTAAGTTACAGTAGGGTGAAAGGTCTGTTTTCCTGAATCCATCGTTTTAAAAGAGTCCAGATTTTTAACTTTTATCACTCTCATCCACGTCTAAATGTATTATAGAATAAACTTATTTTGTTTAAGAATGCTTTCAGATGTCTTGAAAGCTTCATTTCTTTATTAAAAAAAAAAGAAGGAATATTGCGGGTCCTTAGCAGACTGTGCGCTCTAAGACAATGTCACATAAATGAGGCAGATGGAAAGGAAAATGCTAGATACACTGAGATCAGTTGTTGCCGACGCAGACAGGATAGGGAGGAATATATACAGAAAGGGATGAGGCACTAAGAGGAGGAATTCTGAGAAAACTGAGATCAGTTGTTATTAATGCTGGAAGCATTGTAAAAGAAAAGGACTAAATGAGACGGATTTAACAGAGGAAAAGGGGAAGCTAAGATTCACTGAGGTCAGTTATTGCTGACGCTGTAATATCTGACGCTACAGATAAGGACTGAATGAGAAGCAGTTAAGATTGCTGACTGGTGGGTAGACAGTTGATGATGATGATGACAGTACTAGCAACTGTTATAATTTAAAGATAAGTGTATGGTTTCCTTTAAGACATTTTAACAGAAAAGAAAACGGCAGCAACAGATCAACCACATCATTTCCAGGACTTTAAAAAAGAGACAAAACAAAAGAAGTCGGACTTATTCATGAATTACCCTGTCTTTGACGATCGTGATCATCCCCTCAAACCTGTTATGAGTTAACCTTGCAAGACCGATTTGCTAGCATTACCTATTGCCAATGAGTTAAGTCCCTCAATGAAAGGTATTGTTTGTTTACGTCTTATGCAACTACCTTCAAGCTTTCCAGTGATTGCTAGAGGTTTTAAACCTTTTTAGTTGGAAAATGTGTTCTAGAAATCGCAGCTGACTGTCTATGGTTTTACTCAATGATCTCTCAAGTTTAGCTTCTTTCAGTACCGATTCATTGGAACTTTTTTCATTGATAATAATATTCATTACTCGCATCTCTGCCGCTTCCAGTTTTCTCTCTCTGTGACCTTATTTCTTGTCTATATCATAGATCTACCAATACAGACATTTCTATAACCCTTATTTTGGTGTCCATACGTATGATTATATGGGTCAGAATTCATTTTTTGGGGAATGTATCTTTGACCATGACTATACTTTTTCTTCTTGCACTTATACATCTATGATCCATTATAAGGTAACCATGATGTTTGAATTTTGTAAATTGTTTGCCTCTTTCGCTAACAAGATTGCATTCGAGGTATGAGGATTTCTTTGAGTTGGACATGCATTTTTCTCTAGATTCATTAAAATGAAGTCTGATTTTTAAAATCTCCACTCGGCAGCTTAGTCACTTTGGTGGCTTGACTGCAAGCAAAACCACTTGAAGATCTACAGGGACCCTTCTTTGTAAATTGAACCCAGATCTATGTCCTAACTGAAACTCTGAAATCATTTTATGGTAAGTGGGCTTATGCCCGGAGAACCAAACTCGGGTGTATGTTGTCTTCAAACTGTACAAAACTACCCTGCTAAAACCAAGTTTTCGATATCTTTTGTATGGCCTGAGACTTGTTCATCTAGAATAATCGCATTACACCACAGTTGTGGTAGGGTGTGAGCACAGGCTGCAAATCAAATGTGCTCATCTGGAGCTTTTAAGCTTTGCTTCTACTCTTGCAGTCGTTGTAGCGATGGTTGGGTCTCATCAAGGGCTTCATAAGGGCAGAAGGTGTTTAAGTATAAGATATTTGATTGCCTTGGGTTGTAAACGAAGTATATAAACGAATCGAAAAATTCATTCAGCAAAAATCTTCAGTTATTGCAGCACGTGTTCTTGAATATATGTAAGTTTTACGACATTATCAGACAATAGAACAGATTTTCTATTTCAGATGTTCATCCTACACAACCTATACATCAATTAGAACTATAGACACGCCCTTGACGGTTGGGGAAAAATAAAATAACTCTGTCCTCTTCTTCAGATGCCAATTCTGTGATGAGCTTCGGCCACCATGACTCTCATTGAAATCGTGTCTTTATATGAAGTCAGGACATTCGCATCGTCCAGTTTTTTTTATCTTTTAACTAAGTGTTCAGGCTTTCAAAAAATGTCATACATTGCCTGTCTCTGTCCCTCCGTCCCTCTAACTTCTCAGCTATGATAGATGTTCAATGTCCTTATGGCGGCATAGCAACTTGATACCCTTAAAAGACATGTGTTATTTTTTATGATTTATTTTACAAAAGACCTTTCAAAGTTGATTTCCCCTATAACTAAATCATTTGGAGAAAAACATAATTATATAAATAAAATCGGTGAATCCAGACTTATTCTGACATATTGTCGCAAATAATATAGCTCACGTGTAAGCCAATTGTATCAAAGACCTTTTTATATCATTCATTCATCATTAGCTCAATAAACCGGTATTCAAACCTTTACCTTACAAAGGACCGCATCAGTTCCTGAACTGCTGTTTAAGAGTGCAGCCCAAAACAAGAGTGAAATCTCGAACTATGAAAGAGCACCATACAAACTCATAGAAGTGGATTTGATCATATGGCTCAATGATCATCCTTGATATACTTCATTGTATAATTCATTTTTTTAAAAAATAACCACCGGTGGTTATGATATTAGTGAGCCTGCTCTGGAATCTACATATCTTATTGTCGAGCCCTGTTTCGGCTGTGTGCACAATCCTGCTCAAATGGAGATACAAATCACAGAATATTTTTCGAACAGTCTGAGACACTCGTACATTAAAGATGACACGCTGTCAATCACCTTTTGTTCGTAGCAGTTACAATGTTCTTTCAACCCTACGAAAGGAGATAGTCGGTGCCGTCACTAATGTAAAGCACCTTGAATTCTACAGGTCCTGTATGTAAATTTTATGAGGGCCCAATAGCCTGAGATCATTTTGTTTTAGATAGGCTGATGAACAAAAAACCAAACAAAAAATTTAAACCGAAACCTCACGGACGGATTGAGATCAAAAGCCTGGGTTTATTGCATCACTAACTGGGTCCAATCACTCTGAAAAACTGCTTTCCAAAACAGAGGCTACGCTGGTGATCAAAGTGAGGTCTCCGTATTGTGGACAATAGATTTATGTGCTATTTCTTTCTGATATTTTTTTCGCTCTTCACGGCGTTAGTATTTTTATACTTCATTATCCGACTTGGACTTTTCACTTTAGAGACCATCATAAAAGAACTGCATTGTGGCCAATTAATGCACCTTGATACGGTTCTTTACCTGCCTCTCTTGTTTTCAGTTGAAGGCATTAGTTTGGCAATCGTTAGTGAGATTGCCCTGGCAGCTGAAGAAAGCTTTTGACACCAGTTTCAATCAATTACCGTCGCACAGCCCTATCCGGGCCAAAAGTCTGAAATCAAGTAATCACCATGTTATATGTTAGGAAAAAATCTTGCTAACATAATAGTGGTTGCATCAATGTTAGTCTATTCTTCCATCATTTTTATCCACTTATTCTACATTTATTTTAAAGACCTGGATAATGCAATTTTTCGTCTCTCCTAAATATACACCACATTTCTGCTCAGAGAACATTAAGGAAGGACTATAATTTTTAGTATAAATAACCTGCAATATATTGATGATGCAGCAATCTAAGCAGACCAGACAGAAAAACAAGTCACATTGAAATCCATGAAAACAATAAATGAAGTCTTTGGCCTAGACATGAACATCAAGAAGGGGAAAGTTATGGTATTATCTCAAGAGGATCCCAGCACAGTATCAGTCGAAGACGTCACAAATTGAACAAGGACAAAAGATTCAAATACCCACGGTAGACAATCATAAAGGATGGAAAGTGTGAGACGAAAATTTGGTATATCAAGTCAATATTTATAAAAAATGAAGACAAAGGACATGTCTGTTGTCCTCACACTCTGCCTGGTGACATGTTATCCTTTTGTAAGCCTGTGAAACATTGATATTCAACAAGTTAGTCTTGGAAAAGAAAATAATCACCAGGAATGTTGAGTTTAAGAAAAGGCGTCGAAACAAGCTGGACGCAGACAATAGCAAATGAAAACTGCATGTCAAACTATTCGTGCTAGCTGCGATCCAAAGCAGAACATTAAATTTCTTTGAACAAACGAGACGTACGACGTAACACACAAAATTACAAATCTGGCCAGATGGATGGGAAGAGGGCAAGAGGAAGACAAAGTTTGACGTGGAAGAAAGAATGGCATCAAGGCATGGACAAGCAAAAAAACCGACAGAATGTATCTGTACCAAATGGGACAGATGAAAGTCCATTTCACATCAATCCACATCCCACTTCACATACACACACACACCTCACATTACTTAATAACATGAGAATTTCTCTTGTGGAAGAGGGTTTGGGGAGGTGCCTGGATAGTAAAAGGGGTGGGGGGAAGCGGGGTTCGAGGGACGAGGAGAGGAGTTGGTTCTGGGAGGGGAAAAGTTTGCTTTTGTAAAAAGCTTTTCTTGTTTGCCTTTTTTGAAATTCTGCATATGATCCAAGAACTGTTTATGGTGAATCGTGGACATCTAATATCAATTGAGCGCAGAAAGGATCAATTCGTCAACCAACCAATTAATCATACTTTCAATCAGTAAATGTCGTACAATCACTCAGTTTATCTGTTTCGAAGTTGTAATATACATTTCTTCGTTTTGGTCTATTCCAAAGCATCTTCAGCTGCAGAATTTGGTCAGATCACTGTTGACTGGACCGTTTTTGTTCTTCCTCCTGTTGCTCATTGCTCCTCATTCCTTCTTTAATCGATTAATTGACTTTGTTTTTAATCTTATCCCGTCGCCATTTTTGTATGTGAATAATATTGTATATTTTCAGCAACCTTTTCGACTTTTTTTTAATCATCCCACTAATTTGCCATCTTTTGTGAAATTTTCTTTTTTTTTTTATTCTTTCATTTTTCTTGTTTCCTCTTATTGAATCTTTTCCTCGGTTTGTCATTTTCATCTCCATCTTTCTTGCTGAAAGAAAGCGACCACGCGTCTCTCTTTCTCTGTAATATGTTATCTGTGTTGGTGCTTCTCACGGTATATCCATCACCACTGGAGCTGTCAGAGGGGAGCCGTGCACCAACACGCTCAGTTTGAAATTTGTCTGCTACAAAAGTCTAGGCTAGAGATTATTGCAGCAGACTGATTTCAGAAGACTGAGCATGATCTCACAAGTTGAGATCTTTTTGCCTTCCAAACAAGGCGCTATGCTTTGTCACTGCGTTAAGTTTAGTAGGCCTTAAATTCACTTTAAAGTTTATGCATTTAGTTTAAGGCTTGGTAATTTTAAAGCAGTGGTTACGCATAGTCCTTAGTTTTTGGGAGAAGACGCGGGTGACGGGGTCTCCGCGTATACTACACTGCACCAGTTGCAGTAATTTTTTTGAATGAAAGAAATAACTCATTATCAAAATTCTTAAACTGAATCCGGTATATCAAAACCTTGACTTTCACAACTCTTATTAAGTTGTGAAATTCAAAGGAAGCCGTGTTCAGCTGTGTCTATTCTGTTGAATTTTCTTGTCTACATTTTACTGTTGTCCCATCTCTCTTTATTTACATCTTTATGTTGTCACTCTATCCTGTCCTATCCCTTCTATATACCTTCGTCTTTCTGTTTCTCCCTCGGTCTCCTTCTTTTTTTCTGTCTTCCAATCGGTCTATGAATCAATAAATCTCTGTCCACTATAAATTATCCGATTCTTCATTTCTGCGCTTTTGCTGTTCATTTATTACACAATCTCCCAAGTCTTCGTTTATTATTGCAACAGTTATAATATCATAAAATAAATAGATCCATCTCTCTGAGAAAAGGTTGGTCTGTGGCTAATCGACACCAGGTTGTTGGTGCATAGGCGACTTCGCTTTCGCTCCAGATTGCTTTGTGATTTATCTCAACTTGCTTGTGTGCACTCTATCCTCCTCTGCTCCTCTTTCTGCTGTCCTTACTTCTTATCCACTGTAGCCTGCCGGTATTTAAAAAAAATGGAGAAGCCCACCCTCAGTGTGGGTGCCTTCTTTGCCGAAAGGTGCGACCCGTGTATGGGCAGAGGTGAATCCGGGGAGGGGAGATGGCCGGTGTAAGTGGCTGTCCCTCATCAACATACTTCTTTGACCATATCTTTCTTCCTAAACTTGGAAAGGAGGGGGGGAGTGTCTGTGACCTCTTCGCCCGACTAGCTGAATGGTCATTTTACTCAGGAAAGAGCTAAGACTATTCTCAGCAGAGTCGGACGAAGTTTACTGGAGTGTAGCTCTGGCGTAGCCCTGGCACACTACTGGAGGTCCGTGCAATGTCTCTCACTTGGCTTTCTCCGCGGCAGCCGGGTGGGTCCTGCAGCTAAATGAATTGAATGACAAATAAATCCCTGGGGCTCTTCTCTACCTCAGAGAGGCGAAGTAACCGTGTCCAGAGAGAGAGAGAGATAGTGGTGCTGTCTCTGGTGTCGGCAATACAAGGGCAGAGGACCTTCATTATAGATAAATATCTCTCAATTGGACACCATTCAAAAAGGTTTGTCAGGGTAAGCTCGAATTGATCGGCCAAGGTGGTCGACAGGAAAATATTGAGATTAACAAGCCTGGTAATGCTGACCTGAAGATCATGCGAGCAGGCAAAAATTACGAAATTTTCTAGACATATTTGTCTATGTCAGCCCTCAGGACAGTTTAAACAGTTCCAATGGAGTGATTCCTAATCGTCACCGAAGGAGCAAATGTCGTCACTCACCTTCTGAGCATGAAATTGCCCAAAGCCACTAACATTAATTCCTGCAGGATATCCGACCCTTGAGAAGCAGCCTTTTTCTTTTGCCTTTGAAAGCCTTCACCTGTCCAGATAATTTGAGTGCGCAGTATTTCATATCTCACTGGAGTAAATACAGCATAACTGTCACACTACAGATTGTTACGAAAGGCATTCCTCTCGCATCCTTACTATATGGTATGACTTGGCAAGAGTATCCCATTCCATCCTGCCTACCTTATTAATTATTGTCCTCTTGACTTGGCAAAGTGTATCCCATTCTGCCTTCTATTGTTATAGTCTCTGATGTTTTGCCGTCCTGTCTTCCTTATTAATTATTGTCTTCCTCAATAGTGTTGGGAAAGAGAAGTGGTGATGGTTGGAGTGACAGTAGTAGTCGTGTTAGTTTTGCTGGAGATGGTGGTGATGGTAGTCTTGCACAAATATAGGGAATAATGTTGAAGGTGGTGGTGAAAGTGGTGGTGATATCAGTGGTAGTGATGTTGATGCTGGTAATGATGGTAGCGAAGGTAATGGTAGTGGTGATAGTGGTAGTGATATTGGCAGTGTTGGTAGTGGCGATTATGTTGCAAATGGTGGTGGTAATGGTGATGATGGTTGTAGTAATGGTGGTATCTATGTCGGTGGTATTGGTAGTATTAGTGGTGTTGGTTGTGATGGTAGAGGCAATGGTGGTGGTAGTATGACTAGTATTGGTAATGGTAATAATAATGGTATTAGAAGTTGTAGTAACAGAAGCTCAGGTAATGGTATTTAAAAAAATGGTATTGGTGATGGTAGTGGTGGTGATGGTGGTGGTGATGGTGGTGGTGGTGATTGTGGTAGAGTTGATAGAGGTGGTGGTAGTAATGGTAATGGTGATTGTAATGGTAGCGGGTTATGGTGGTAGGTGAGTGGATAATGCCAGTGACAATGGTAATGGTCATGTTGATGGGTGGGTTGTGGTAATAATAATTTTAATGATATCTAGTGATTGCAGTGGGAGCGAGAGAAAGATAATTTATTTTTACTTATGTTTAATATGCAAAATTGTTTTAATGGCAACGAAAGGAAGCAGAAATATCTTATTAAACAAATATATCAGTAAAGATATATGTGATGAGGATTTCATGGACAGTAAAAAAAGTCAAATGAATTGGTACTGAAAGAGGCTAATCTCGAGCGATCATTAATTAAAACCCTAAGACAAGAGGCAACTACAGTTTTTAGGCCATATTTGCCGACACAATGTTAAGAGCAATCACTGGAAAGATTGAAGGCAAGCGCAGTAGAGGTAGACAGAGAATAACTTTTATTGAAAATCTTAAGACATGGGCAATAGGCAAGGGAAGCATTAACAGCTTTGTAAAGTTAACTGAGAATAGATTTGTGTGGAGGAACATGATCGCCAATGTCTGTTCCAGACAAAATATCCGAGGATGATGATGATGATCTGTAAAGATTTTTTGTAGATTAGCGAAACGATCAATCTAGACTGGTTTAGAAATCTTTAGAACTAAATCTCGGAATTAAGTCCTAGAGACGCGAACGTAATTGTTATGGAGATCGTTTTTCTTTGATACATTTTTGACAAATATATATATCGATATACATTTATTGTCGTGTAGCTATTGATATATTAATTTTATTTGAAATAACATATAAATGAATCAAATATCACCAGACGGATGTACATGGGCCTATTAAGGGTTTTTATATTAAACCTAAATTGTTGCATTAAAATAAATTAAGTTAAATTCAATATTATTTTAAAATATTATTTTTTTTAAAATCAGGCTTCGTAACTCCAGACTACGCAAGGAGAAACTTCGCGCTGCACAGGTACTTGAAAAAGAGATGACCATGTGTTTGGAGGTTCAAAGGGTTTGCTATCCAGCAATCGGCCAAAACTATATGGCTTCTATTGAGCTCCACGAAATAAGAGGCGAGTTACTAAAAAAGAATTCAAGAAAAAAGGTTTAGGCCATAAGGATTCGGACACAAGCTCACGAGACTATGGCTAAGAACATTTATTTTTATGAAACTTAATTTTTTTCCACTCCACGGATTCCATGACTATCTTCCAAAAGATAATTTTGAGCGAGCTATATGTGAATATTGAAACATCTTAATGCATAAAAATCAACTTTGAAAGGCTGTTCATTACATTACTATAAATATAAATACATCTTCCTTTCCCCCTCCGTCGTGTTTTCTATACTCACAATGACATTGTTAAAATCCTACATACAAAATGCGGTCCAAAGAGTAATTCCGGGTTATATCATGGCCATTACCGTTTGCGGAGCATGGAAAGTTTGAGCACCTGAAAACCCCAGTATGGTGATAGATCGCACCAACTGACCTCTGCTGCGGCCAAAGAATGTTGGTCCTTGAAGACGGAAGCATGACGGTATTTTTTTTCTCCCTACTTTTGTTTTTATTTTATATAGTTTAGTATTCACCTTCATTCTGGTGCATTGGATTGCGAATCCACTTTGAGATTTGCAAAGACCCTTCTAATGCAGGTCCAAGCTCCGCCACAGGCTCTCTGGCCCTATGGAGGGCCTATAAACCTGAGATTGCCTTATTGTGGAAAGGCTATATACATAAATACACAACCACGCCCTTTATTATTATTATTATTATTATTATTATTATTATTATTATTATTATTATTATTATTTTGACCGTAGGCAGGATGACACTGGGAAAAGCCCCACATCCAAAATCTTCCTGGCGATATCTGAAAAAGTAGAGAAAAGTGTGAATGCTTGGAGAGAGAGAGAGAGAGAGAGAGAGAGAGAGAGAGAGAGAGAGAGAGAGAGAGTGAGAGAGAGTATGTTAGTTTGTAGCCTTTTTGTCTATTTTTATTGACATTAGTTGTTGATATATATAAACTTTGAAAACTGATAATTTGGGTCAATTTTTCTTATCAGTTAATCAGGTTACATGCCTCTAGTCAACGTGAAGGGAACCGCTTAATGGCGGACTGGGTATACCAATAATAAACGTGAGGGGAAACAAGGTGCTGCACGGGCCTGCACGGGGTTTGATGTCCAGCAATCGGCCAAAAGATGGCTTCTGGTGAGCTCCACAATCACAGGCACTGGCTAAAGGAAAAGGAGAGCAAGAGCAAAATTGGTCTGTTGCCGAGTGACGTTACTACAAGCCATCACCTAATTTCCGAGCACTGAGCCGGGAAGACGTAACTGCATTTCTCTGCCTAAATCACAAGCTCAACTTTTCGAAAACGTCTTTGTAAAAGATTAGAGCCTATTGTTATTCACCCTGAGATACCTTAGGCTAGATTTAGAAACGTGTTTTAGGGCGCAGGGCTCTGGGTTTTTTTTCTAATTTGATGCGTTGCAATAGTATTATCAGAATTTGAACTAGTCGGCCTAACAAACGATCGCAGCTCTAATCCAAAAAATTTGAAATCTGATCATACATTATGGAAAAACGTTAAGAGTGAATAAGCGATCGACATTAACGAATCAATCTATGCAATTCAAGTTTTGAAATTGTATCGCTTTTAATTTTCTATCTTTTTATATATCGATCTACCAGTAACAGCTGGCAACAGTTCGACCTGGCTAGCGTCACCAGTCAAGCTAGGGAACAAAAACAAAAATAATCTGACGCGAGATGGCAATTCGGCAGAGATTCCAGACATTCCACGTGGAAGATGCGCGGAAAAAGCGAGAAAAACGCCTGCAGGAGAAAAAAGGCTGGTCGCTCGAAATGGATAGGCTCTAATGAGGTCACGATTCAAGCTTACAATGACTTAAACCTTTACACGCCTTGTGAAAATTTTAGGGCATGGTGCTAAATTCAGCGGAGGGACGCAGTGTACTAGAAGCCTGTAGAAAAGTTTGTTACTGCAGCAACTGCTTCAACTGCACTAAGTTGGAACAAACCCCTCAAACCAGCATAATATGGTGGCAATGGATAGCGAGTCTGCCCTCCGATCTGCAGCGACCCTTCTGTCACGGGTTCGAGCTTTACCACGGGTGCCCTGGTCTGATAGAGGGTCTGAAAGCCTGAGATCACCTTGATGACTGGCTGTATACACAAACATCAAATCAGGAGCAGAATGTCAACGTCATAATGGTCCCATTCCTGGCACCAGTGTATAAAACATGCAGGATCAACCCTAAAGTGTGATGCGAAAACCAGCAAACAAAAGAGTCCATTTTTCGTAAGGTAGAAAAGGTTCTTTACAATTTTACAAGTTTCTTTCGAATAAAGTTGAGACAAAAAAGACTAAACGAGGCTTGATGATTAATGTCAAGATAGTAAAAAAAATCTTGTCGCCTCTCGCATCCCTGAAGAGAGAGAGCAGCATGGAGAGAAATTGGCTAGCTGTCTTCACCGCTTGAGACTGACAAGAAGATGCTAAACTAAGACAGCAAGAGGCCAGTTAGTTACCCAAAAAGGCTTTGGTCATGAGAACTCTGATGCAAACTCAGGATACCATGTTTAAGATCCTTTTAACAAGTTAATTCTTTAAAAAAAAATGTTCCATAAAATTTGTATGGTATAGGTGCCATAACTATCTACTGAAAGATGGCGCTCAGAGAGCTGTAAGTGACTCTAAAATTTCTTAACGCATATCAAATTTGAGAGGTTGATCAGCACATTTTTCTTAACGTAAATACATTTTTTCCATGTTTTCTACACTGACAAAGACATTTCTAGAATCTTGTCTCTCCTAGAAGGTGCAGCACAGAGAATGGCCTGGGTTTTATCATGATCAGTGCCGTTAGCGGAGAATGGAAACTCTGAACAGCCAAAACTCTGTTTGGTGATGCGTTTCACTAAGTTTTCTTTGCTGCGACTGAGGAGTGTGAGGAAAGATGGGTCTTTGAAGACAGAAATATATGACTCTTAAAACGGTTCGTGCATTAATTTCTTTCTTTCTATTTTTTTTTTCTACATCTTTGTTTAGTGTTAACTTTACCTTCACTCTGTCCTGCTTCAGGGGTGTTGGTGGCGCAGTGCACAGCGAATCCGCCTTGATAGTTGCTAAAACACTTCTGTCACAGTTTCAAGCCCTGCCATCTTTGTTTAGAGTTAACCTTACCTTCACCCTGTCCTGCTTCAGGGGTGTTGGTGGCGCAGTGCACAGTGAATCCGCCTTGATAGTTGCTAAAGCACTTCTGTCACAGATTCAAGCCCTGCCATCTTTGTTTAGAGTTAACCTTACCGTCACTCTGTCCTGCTTCAGGGGAGTTGGGTGGCTCAGTGGACAGTGAATCCGCCTTGATATTTACCAAAACACTTCTGTCACAGATTCAAGTTCTGCCACCATCACTATGGCCTGACGGCAGGACCTAAAGCTGAAATAATCAAAAATTAAAAAAAAGAAAAGATCATGCTTTCCTTTTCTTTAAGATTAAAAACTTGCCTAAAATTTATGACGAACATCACTTAAGATATGTATTTAAGAAAATACGATCTATTGTAATTTTCCTTTTTTTCCCCTCGTTTTTACCTTCAAGATATAATATTAATTCATTCTTGACAACTGGGCACAGACCACCATTAGAATAAGCTTCTAGACTTCCCTCTGTGCTTCTGAAGAAAGGCGGATGGCATTCTGCTGATTGCATAAATAGTAAGTGATAGTTTACTATTTTTTTTATGACATTTTCAAATATTTAAAAAAGTGGATCATGGATAGTACATGTTTAGCTCTGCCATTTAAGTATTTGCAAGATTATTTCGTTAATATTCTCCAACAGGTAAATGTATCAGATGCCATGACAATCTATCACAAGTGCGGCTTATGTTTCTTACATTAACACTCGAATAACATAGATTCTATTAGAACGTGTTGAAGAAGGGCAAACAAGCGTGAGAACGCCCAACATAGTCCCCTGTGTTAAAATACTGGGCATTTTATAATAATATTGACATGTCTAGAACACAAACTCTATTACCTTGGCGTATTTTCTCTGAAAGAATTTTTTTTCTTCTGTTTCAGTGACTTATTGTATGAAATTTCCGTTGAACTTGATGGGGATAAAAAATGTTTGTGAACATTTTCCGCCGACATTCGTTTACTGCCTGCTGGCAATTTGCTCAGTGCGACGAACTAAAGTTCAGTTTTTAGTGTAGTAAGCAATCGTTCTATAAAAATATAAAGTACTACAAAATTACAACTTTTATTCAAGGAAGCTTCATGATTAGTACAAAAATCGTGTCGTTAATTCTGTATTATAATCCTTATCCTTTTCATTACAGGTTCAAAGCTCACTGACTGAAAAAACTACATTTCAAAATTTCATGTGGCTAAGTGATGTCTCGATGATGCAGAAAATCGGAATACAGACCTTCACAAGATGTTGTGAGAGTCAGCTTGTACGCCACTCTCGAATGTTCCTGTCAGAAGCCTCAGGGCATGACTTACTAAAACTATATCTCTAATGAAGGCATGAAGGCGCGGCGCAAAGCCCGCTATCTTTGGTCAAGCAACGAAAGCTGAATTGATAGGCCATGACTCTCGTTCTTCGCTAAAAACTCCAAGGTGCAAGAAGGACGAAAGAGAGGCAGCAGACAAAGAAATGATAGGACACTATCCGAGTATGGGCAGCTGTAAGAACTCCAGGTCCGCCTGCAGAAGAGAGCAGGGAAGAGTTGAAAAAATTCATTGACTCCTGTCCGAGCCACCAGCCCAAAGGATGATAGTGCTCTATTGGAGCAGAACAGATATGATTGTCGGCAGTTTCCACCAGATCCAAAGAATAGAACATTGTTTGCTGAAAAATCTCTGACATGCTTTCTGCTCAGGGTGCAGACACCACATATACTGATGCTGCATTAATCAGGAGGTTGGACGTTGTGGTATTCACTAGCTTTGTCTTTTGAAAGTTTTGTAAGTTAACTTCATAAGCTTCTAGAATGCAAGGCCTTGAAATATCATGTTAAGTGATCGGCAGCCTTGTAGCAATTCTTTATTTTTCACCACTTGACGAAGTGCCTGAAAGTTTGTATCGCATGTTGTAGGTTGGTTAATTACACAAAACGGAATCTCATTCGTGAGTATTAACTGTAGGTTTTTTTTTTTTTTTATTTTGTGCCTACTCCGTCAAAGTGTGTGCCTACTCTTTTTCAGAAAATTTCTTGAAGAGTTGAAACATGCTACAGGGACCCCTCTGTCGCGGGCTTGAGCCTCACCACCAGTGTCCTCACCACGGAGGGCCTGTAAACCTGAGATCACTAGCTATACACAAAGACCAAATCAATCTGTCAGCAGCAGTCCTGTCATCTACCTTTTGGCTAAATGAACAGTGCAAAGGTTTAGATTCTTTCTGCAGCCAGGTATTTATGTATATATCAGGTCAAACTGCAATTCTTCATTCTTCACAAGTGACCTTGGCCTGACGAAGGGCCTAAAAGTTTGTCTCGCATTGTTGTAGGTAGGTTAAATACACAAAACTGAACCTCATTCGTGAGTATTTACTGGGATTTTGTTTTTGTTTTTTAATACGCAACGAAACTCATATCATTTCTGCATTTTGATTGCATTATCATATGTACATAATGTCCTTGCACTGTGCGTAATTGTTTTGGATCACAGAGTGTCTTTTTTTATTTAATATGTCGGTTAAAAAATAATACGCGTCTGAAAAAGATATTGGCTATTGTAATATTATACCTTTTTTTTTTTTAAAGATACAGGGTGACTCAATATATAACGCACTCACTCGATTGCTGTCAACCGTGAAGGATGGGAAGATGTCACACAGAAGGCTGCATCCGTAGTAAGTATTGTTGAATTCGCCTCATTCCATGTTTAAAGTGATGATTTACTTCATTCTAAAAAAAAAAAAAAACAACAAAAAAAAACATTATTTCAAAGTTCTATGTTAAATCTTTGCTATCAAACATTCCCCGGCAGATGCAGCAATTGCAAGGACAGTTTAGAAAACGTAAACGATTTTCTCTCAGCCTCAGTGATGACGAGATTAAGGTGGATGTGATGGCAACTTTCAAATGGTGATGGAAGGCCAAACTTGGTGTTGTAGTGAACAGATGAAAGATGCTGTAGGGACCCTTCTGTCGCGGGTTTGAGTCTCGCCACTGTCGTCCTGGTCTGACGTAGGGCCTGAAAAGTTGAGATCACTAGCTATACACAAAGACCTAATCAATCTTTAAGCACCAGTCCTATCCTCTACCTATTGGCGAAATGCACAGTGCAAAGTTGAGGTTCCGTCTGCATCCAGGTATTATGTGTATTCTTCAGGTCAAACTTCGGAGTTGCGTCTATACTTGACTAAAGAACATAGAGGATTGATAGCAAATTGATGAATGCTTATCAACCACCAGAAAACAAAATGATCGAGCGACATTACTGATTTTTTCTTATTGACCATCGAGTCCATAGTAAGGCTATATTGACGATTTTCTTTTTTTAAATCACAGGTCATGTTGACGGTAATTGACTTTGCAGAAATTCGAAGCCACCTTTAATAGTGAAAAAATCTTACTTTGGTAAAAGGCAGAAAACTGTGCCCTCTGTTGTGCCATCTTTCAGGGATCCTGAAGGACAGCTGTAGCGGCACTCCACCATGATGTGCTCCTTGACGACACTGCACATGACCATCATGCAGTCAATATTTGAAGGGCAGATGTGACTGGATTACTATTTAAGTTTAATAGAGCTTTAAATTAAAGTAGAACTAAGGTTAGTTTGATTCTGTTACTTTGAAAATCTCTGCTATTAGCCTGATGCCAGTTTAGGATTCGGCTTGCAAAACTCTTCCAACTTTAATTATAGCACCAGGGTTTAATTTATTCTTGATGAATAAACAGCATCTCTTACTCAGGAAATGGTATTTGAAAATTTTATTTTGGTAGTTGTACTAATCATTTTGTACTTTTTCAATGATTTTTTAAAAATTTCATTGCTTTTTGTTACTATAGATTCGTTTGTGTCTTTTTCTGCTCAAGATAATCTGTTTGAATAGGAATCACGATGCCAGTGTATAATTCATTGTTTTAATCATCATAATTTTTTTTTATCATTCGTAAAACATTCATCTATATATTAATGATTATTTCTCGACTTTATCCTTTTCTTCCGCCCAACCCAGTGATGGCAATAGCGCACTCTGTGACAGTAGTAGCTTTGAGGACGAAATGGGACCACAAACGGTGAGCTTTTGATTTCAAGCAATACAACCAAGATATCTGAATAATCATTTTAGTAATGGCACTGATTTGTTGTATTAGTTTATGTGATCTTAATATAATAAATAATACAATCGCCAATGCAGACTTATTTGAGCAAACGAAACGATGCAAAGTGTACGTACAAACGTTTTACCTTAATAAAATAGAATAAGCATAGACGGTTCAAATGTTATGTACCCGGGTATATGAAAGAGTTTTCTCAAGTACACGCTCTTGAATCTTACATTATTACTAGTCATTACAATTTTAATTGTATTAAGATAGCACTTGATAATTATAGTCCATGAATTCAATCATTTTAAAAAAAAAATTTCTTCGCAAAGAAATCACACACAGGACCTATTTGGTTCCTTGCTTTTCAATGACGAATGAAGGTACATTAACACCATGCTTTTCTCAAAATTTTTTTAAACTTGCACATAACTTTATTTTACTCAGGCCGTGTGATCTCAATGGCAGCTTTCTGTGCAGAGAGTTCTGAGGACGGAGACAAACTTCCAGGCAAATATTGAGCGGTTCAATTCTAATCACACTAAAAGCAATGATTTAAAATGCGTACAAAGACCCAAATTTCATGACATTTGAATTTTTAGATGATTTATAGAATTTGGATTGTTCTTTCTGTCTGTGGGAAATGCTCCCTAAACAGCAAAGCAATAAATTTGATTTATGTTACCACACTAGATCGCTAAAATTATTTAAAAACTATAGGCCTATGCCAACCTTTTTCACAGATATTTATTACAAGTTGGGAATTTTCTGGAGCTCATTTATCCAACAGAAGTAAAAATCGCTCTTTGCTTTGGTAGGCTTTTCATTCTTTTTTTTACTTCATGAAATAATTCTAGAATATCAAACTTCTCTCGAAACCCTGTCTTTTTTTTTTTCTCTTTCCTGAGATTCAAACTAGGATGTGCACATAAGTAATGTTATGGTGATTCGTTTAAAGAAAAATGAATTATTGATTTACACTTAAACAAACGGATAAATATCAGGAAACATTGAGATATTTGCCAAATTGATTTAAAGAAGAAAAAAAAAAACGTGTCCATTTTCCTTTGTCCAAAGTTATGAATTTGCCCTTTGAGTTAGATGCTAAAGATTTGGGCTTTTCTCTCTTGAAAGACATGTAGATATTTCCCCTGTCTCCTGAGCGCAAGGACTTGTACTTTATTTCTCCCAGTTCGTATGACTATAACCCTCAAGCATCTCGACTCCTCTAGGATGGACAATAGCGGGCGCTATTTATGTCTAGATCTAGTGGTCTTCATACATGAGTGAAATTATAAATTGTAAATGTTATTTATGCAAATAGTAATACGAGGGCGGAGTAGATCCTGCAGTTACAATAAAGAAATATTTGAAAACTTTTGCATTCATAGTTCTTTTGCAGTAGATATACCTAAGAATAACAAATGACAAGAATTACCACTCGGTTTTTTTTTTTTTTTGGCCGAAGACAGGTTAGCATTAATTCCCTTGGCTTTCGGATGGTCAGATTGTTTACCAAGACAACATGGCCTCGAACACTAGATCTAGATCTAGGTCTAGATAGCGCCGGCGAAGCTCAGGATATTTTTGTGGTGCGATCAACGCACAAATTCATTTTACAAAGAACAAGTGAGTTTAAAAGTATGAATTATCATAATACGTAATCTAGATTGTATCGAGATTCTAGATCTACAGATCTTAAATGTAGGCCTAGATGAGATCTAGACTTAGATCTATAGATCTAGATTAGATTTTAAGTGTCGGCCTATATCTAGATCTAGATATCTAGATCTAGATCTAAATATAGATTAAATTAGTTTAGTTTTTCATTTTTCAAAAGGACCAAGAGAGATGAGTTTCAAAGTATTAATTAATATAATACATAATCTAGATTCTATCGAGATTCTAGAACTACAGGTCTTAAATGTAGGCCTAGATTAGATTGATTTTTTTGATTCTTTGATCTAATTCTGGATAACTCTTTGGTTGAGGTGATCTGCATCCTGACCTAGATCTAAAACTAGATTACAAAAGAATTTAGATAAGGTCTAGACCTAAATTTATTAACCTTAGATTCTGAGGTTAGCTATATTTGGAATGAGAATCGGATTAAAAAAAAAAATATGTAGGCAGTTTTTTTTTAGAAGACTAGACCTAGATTCATCATCATCAGGTACCTTGGCGATCATGTTCCTCCACTCATACCTATTCTTAGTTAACCTTATAAAGTTGTTATTGCTACCCTTGCCTATTGCCCATGACCTGAGAGTTTCAATAAACGTTATTCTCTGTCTTCCTCTTCTTCGTTTGCCTTCAATCTTTCCAGTGATTGCTAAGTGTTCTAAGCCCGTATGTCGGCAAATATGGCCTAAAAATTGTAGTTGCCTCTTTCTTATGGTTTTAATTCATGATCGCTCGAGATTAGCCTCTTTCAGTACCAATTCATTTGAATTTTTTTCTGTCCATGATATCATCATTTTTCTGATAAACCACATCTCTACTGCTTCTAGTTTTTTTTCTCTATTTCTTTATTATCCAACTTTCACTACCACACAAAATTACTGACCATACATAGGTTTTAATTACCCTTATATTGGTCGTCATACTTATGTTTCTATTTGCCAGTATTGGTTTCATTTTTTTTGTAATGTATCTTTGGCCATGGCTATTCTTTTACTTATTTCACTTGTGCATCTGCCATCTGATGTTATTAGGTACCCTAGATATTTGAATTTCGTAACTTGTTTGATTTTTTCGCCTTTGTTAATGAGATTGCACTTGGAGTTGGAGGATTTCTTTGAGATGACCATACATTTTGTTTTCTTTACATTCAAAGACAGGCCATTCTTTCACTCTCTAAAACTACAATATTTAGAAGTTTTTTGAGTTGTTTGCCAGATTCTGCGATTAAAACTGTATCATCTGCCTATCTGAGATTAAGATTCTCTACATTTATTTTTAAGCCTTAAATACCATCAAGATTCCCTAAGATTATTTCATTATATAGGTTAAAAAGATCAGGAGACATTACACATCCCTTGCTCACACCTCTTTTGGTGGGTTTGAAATCACTATGTTCTTAAATTCTTACAGATGCAGTCAGATTCCAGTATAAATTTCTAATTACTCTCAGATCTTTTTCATCGATGTCTAATTTTTCTAGCATATGAAACAGCTCTGCATGTCTTACTTTGTCAAAAGCCTTAGAATAATCGATAAAACAGAGGTGGAGAACTTTTGCATTTCTATACTTTATTTTGAATTTGATGTTTGCTATACACATTTCCATAAACATTGACAAAGTGAATATTGCATTTCTAGTCCCTTTATCAAGCATAAAGCCAAACTGTTTTGGAGATATTTCTGGTCTTAGACTCTTGCGCATTCTATGCATCAAAACGCAAAACAGGATTTTTGTAAAATTGCTCATTAAACGGATTGTTCTATGAAGTTCACATTCTGTTGCTCCTGGTGTTTTAGGCAGTACTACAAAAACAGATTCACAAAGATCTTCCGGCATTGTACCACTATCATATATTGCATTAACTCTATCCGTATGAGGTGTTTTATTGTTATATCTGTACGTCGGTGGTAACTGAGTGCCCCCACATTCTAATAGCACTATATTCTTATACATACGTGTGGAGTAACTGCATGCCCCCATACCATAGTAAAAAAATCGCTATATACCTATCCGTACATCACGGGGTAACAAAATCACCCCATACTTTACATAGTAAAAAATAATGGAGGGTTTTGGAAATGACTTCAGGTCAGTTCAATATTAATTTTCTGCCGATCATTATTGTGTAATAATATGTCAAATTGAATTTTTTAGGAATACTTAAAAGCTGAGAGAAAAATTCCCATTTTAAGAATTAAAAAAAAAAATTAAAAACAAGCCTTGGGGTAACAAAATTACCCCACATGTAAGGATAGGGTTAAGATCTATTCCTAAATTATCTAATGCTTTAATTATTTCTACTGGTATTTTATCTGGTCCTGTGCCTTTTCCATTTTTCATTTTCTTTATTGCTGCTTCAACCGCTTCTTTAAGAACAGTAGGGCCTTCTGTGTTTTTCTCTATTTTGGATTTTTTGTACATATCTTTAAAAAGATCTTCCGCATATTCTGACCATCTGTTTAGTATTTCCTCCTTTTCCATCAACATTGTTCCGTCTTTTGATTTGATGCAGCCAGGGCTATTGCATTTGATTTTCTTACCACTGACGTCCTTAATTTTAGTATGTATGAATTTGATGCTTATATTTAGCTTTTGCTCTATTTCCTGACATTCTTCATTAATCCATTCTTCTTTTTCCGCGTTGCATTTTATTTTGATGTTTCTGTCTAGGTCTTTGTATTTGGCTTTTACTTTTTTTGGTTTGCACCTTTCTTTTATTAAAACGAGTATTTCTTTCTTTACCCATTTCTTATGCTCTTTTTTTTATCTTTTTGGGAATGTTTATCTTTTTAACTTCACTAAATGAATTTTTCACTTCTGACCATAATTCTTGTACTTCTGAAATGTTATTTAGAGTTTAATATTTGTTACGCACAGCTATAGCAATTTTGTCTCTTAGTTTTTTTATCAGATTTTAGTAAGTCCATTTGGAATTTAGGATTAGCCTTTGCTTTTCTTAACTTCTTAAGTTCTATCTGAAATTTACACATTACTGGAATATGATCTGAAACACTGTCGGGTCCCGACAGTAATATTGATGTTTTGACGGCGTTTCGGAATCGTTTCTGAATGAGGCTGAAATATATTTTCTACTTCTATCCCTAGGGCTCTTCCAAGTCTACTGTCGCCTAGGGTGATTTTGATACCAAGTATTTGTGAGGTAAATTCATTGATTTGGCACCATTCAATTGGCCTACTTCCATTCTCATTTACAGTCCCTATGCCTCTGGGCCCAACAACATCTTCTATTCTTTCATCCCCAACTTTTGCTTTGAAATCTCCCATTACTATTATGATGTCCTGAGATTTTAGATAGCCTTTTGCTTTTTGTATTTCTTCATAAAACGTTTCTACTTCTACATCTTCACTGTCAGATGATGATGCATACATTTGAATAATTCCTAGATTTAATGGTTTGGCTACCAATTTAGCTACAACTACTCTATCTGAAATCGGACACCAACTTCCAAGACTTTTTGCCGTTGTTACATCGAATAATATACCAACGCCTCTTTCATGTATATGTCCCCCTTAGTAAATGAGAGTTTTACTACCTAGTTTCATGGAACCTGCCCCTGTCCATCTTACCTCGGCAAGGTTCGTATAACACAGATGTCTATGTATATAGATCAATATATATATAGAGAGAGAGAATTTTACTCAGGTCTAGTGCATTGTTGCATAGGCTAGTAAAATTGACATTATCTTAAAATTTTCTTTCTTAAACAGGTGCAAGCTTTGGATTCAAAACTCAAGGCGGGCTGATTTGATCGGAAAAACACCTAAGGAAATAGCAAACGTCAGGCTTTGTAGCGATCATTTTGAGAGCAACCAGTTAAATGTTCCACATGAGAGAAAAAGAGTGGTGTGGAATGCCTTACCTACTTCATTTCAAGTCCCTAATCCTTCCCCCACAGTGACACCAAAAAGAAAATGCCCCACTCGCTTGCCAGTGGATATTCCAGTAAAAAAAAAAAAAGGAAACAGGTTAGTGATGCAAGGCAGTGTGTGTGTGTGTGAGAGGGAGAGACTGAGAGAGGTCACCCTTACGAAAATGCTAATCAATTATTCCAGAGAGATTTGATGTCAGGTTGTTGTATCAGACATATCTAAAAAATAAGGACAACAGTTTGAAAATCGATGTTATTGGGCTCTTTAAATTTGAGCCTTGAAACGCATTGCATGATCAATATAAAAGGGCCCTTTAAGCCTTGGAACACAGTGCATGTATTTATATAAGACTTGTTTGCAATGAATTATTTTCTCTCACTAAAATCACATGGCTTTCTTCGCTTTGTTGTCATTTTTGTTTCTTATCAGATGTTCAATCTGCAACAACATTTGCCACTGAAGACATGTGCGAAGCCCAGCCACCTGCATGTGATGAGAAAATCAAAAGCAAGCTAAAGACTGCAAGGAACAAGCTGTGCCGCAGAGAAAGACAGTTAGCAAAATCTAGTACAAAACCAATATTAACAAAGATAGATAGAAAACAGATAACAATAGAGGAAATATGGAAAAGTCTTCCCATGAAAACTGCCAACTTTATAAAGGCTCAGCTTAGTTTGTTTGAAAAGAAAAAAAAAGTGGAGGACATGGTCTGAAAAAGATAAAACACTTGCCTTAACTTTATTTCACGCTAGCAGAAAATCTCATAGATTGTTACAAAAATTATTTTTATTGCCTTCAATAACATGTCTGCGGCGTTCAATGAGACAAATAAATATATACCCTAGAGAAATGTGTTCTCTTGTAGTGGATGAAGTTGCAATCAAAGAATGGGTAGATTACGATAAAGAGAGAGATGAAATTGAAGGTTTAGAAGATTATGGAGTCTATGGGAAAATCAAATATTTTGCTAACCATGCCACGGTTTTCATGGCCAGAGGAATAAAGATTAACTGGAAACAGCCTTTGGGATATTTTCTTTCTAATGGTCCTATTGATAGTTCATTATTAACATCTCTTTTGCTTGACTGTTTAGACAAGCTTATATGTGTTGGAGTTGATGTTAAATGCATTGTTGCTGACCAAGGGTCAAATGATCAAAAAATGTTTTCCAAACTTTTGAAAGTTGATGAACATACTCCATTTTTCTTTCATGAAAATAAAACCTATAGTGTTATATATGACCCGCCACATTTGTTAAAAAACATGAGAAATAATTTAAAACTTCATGGTTTTAGTCTTGATAGAAAGAATGTTTTGTGGAAGCATATTGAGCACTTTTATGAAATGGATTGCAAAAATAGAGACTTGCACCAAAGCTTACAGACGAGCACATTAAACTTCTACCTTTTTCTAAATTGAAAGTTAGATTAGCTGCCCAAGTCTTATCACATACTGTGGACACAGGGATTTCTTTTTTAGGGATAGTGACAGGAGATAATAGTGCAGAAAGTACAGCTAAATTTATTGAAAGATTTGATGTATTGTTTAATTGTTTTAATAATTGTAATTTCCACTCAAAACAAAAAATGGGCAACACACTATCTAAACATTGGGCCACATTCCGTTTTTGATGGACACATTAGATTGGTTAGATAAGTTAAAGACAAAGTCGAAAAAAAAAATCTGCCTTGTCTGGCTGGCTTGAAAATTTCTATTAAATCTCTTCTTTCTCTCTGGGAAGACCTAAAAACAACACATAATTTTTCTCTCTTGTTCATAGGCAGACTTGATCAAGATTGTCTTGAAAACCTTTTTTCCCAATGGTGCAAATTGTGAAGAGCATGCCGATATCTTTTTTGCTCACTTTGCAAGAAATATCAAATCATGAAATCAGAATTGGGGAAGAAAAAAAATAACTCAATAAGTCTAGACATAGATGCCTTAAGATCAAATAGAATTTTAAAACCTTTAGTAATCGATGATTTACAGTCCACTGTGGAAGATATTTCAGGAACAATGAAGCACAATGTTGTTTCCTACATATTTGGCTAACTCATATAAAGGATAAAAGACAAATGTTGGTCTCTATGTCAAGCTGATCTTGTCAGTCCTGATGCAAATACTACAGATCACCAATTTATCCTAAGTAAACAGTATGCTGATTGTAAAGAAGGTCTCGTTCTTCCTAGTCATTGTCTTTTGAATGCGTACATGAAGTTGATAAAAAATATACTGTGATAAAATGTCACATGTTCACTCTTCAAATTTAACACAGAAGCTTTTCTCTATACAGTCGACTTCACTTGAGTCGACTTCGTATGACTCGATTTTCTTTTGAGTCGATTGTAATTTCTCGGAACGGTCCCCTTT
>BLXT01003024.1:500455-523199 GCA_019648995.1 Plakobranchus ocellatus
TAGTAGTAGTAGTAGTAGTAGTAGTAGTAGTAGTAGTAGTAGTAGTAGTAGTAGTAGTAGTAGTAGTAGTAGTAGTAATAGCCTAGTTGAAGATCTTTATGGCTGTCACGTCTTTGTGTTATTTTCGTGATGATGATCATTCGTTTTAATCACTTTGTAAATTAAATCTGTAGTTTTGCTACTTTGTGAGAATAGAACAATATTTTCCAGATTTTTAGTTGAATGACATTTCGTTTTACAACCACTCGAAAGCGTTTTCATTTTAATTTCTAGTCTTATGATTTCTATGCCGTTCAATGATATTCTATTGTAAAAGGCGGAACGTCCTGTAAACACCCATCATTATTATTTCTACACTTTTAAATCTTTATAGTGATTCTCAGTTGCCTATACATTCTAGGATATTGGATTTTATATTGTTTCCTGAGCTTAATGACTGGTGATCATAATTCCTCAATTATTTATGGTCCGATCCTATAGATCTACAAGTTCTAGCTAGTTGCTATGAATGTTTCTTATTTTTTATAAAATGATCACGAGAATAAACACTTCCCCGCTCTCCCTTGTGCTAAAATAAAACGTACGTCAATTTTAAAAAACTGAATTATTTTGTAACGAAAGTAGCGAAAAACGATCAAACATGCAGATGAGATTTAGATCTTCAGCAACGCTCCTGAAAGTCATGGATGACTCTAGATTTTGGATATAGACATTCAGAAGAATGTGGTTTGAAAATTTTGCCAAGCATTGATTTAAATCTTCTCCAGCTTTAAGTTATTGTTATCAATTGAAATTTAAAGGATTATGACGGTCATGCATATCCTTAGGAAAGCTAAATCAGCTTCGAAGTTTCTCAAGACCATAAGCTGGTCATCCTCAAGGTTTGTGAGAAACAAAATGATGCAACGAGTTGGAACGAGTTCTAAATTTCTGAATTGATTTTTTTCCCTTTTTTTTTCATCGTAATTATGGCACTCCTGTACAATTGCGGTCTCGATTGTTTACGTGCTGGAGTGTTCGTGTTTTATTTCTAAGTCGAATCTTATCAAATCAAAACTCATCATTTCGTCAGTATTGTTGGTAGACCTAAATATCCCTGCGAGACCGATAATACTGACAAATTGAAGTTATTTCAAGTCGATCAGTCCCAATTTAGAAATAAAACGCGATAGTGGATAAGGCTGTCATTTAAACAATCGGGACTGCAATTGTACAGGAGTGCCGTAATCATTATATTTTTCTTCTAAACGAAATGATTACTGCACAAGGAAACTGCTGTGCAAGTAACAAAATCTAAAATGGAGTGAGCGTTTTGAAATGCGCTCTTTAAATGAAGCTCCAGAATACATTTTATCCTCCAAAATGTGACTTTTTGACTAGGTGAAGGTCAACATAGGAGGGACTGTTCTTGAATTTAATCTAGGCCTCATATTTAAATTCCACTATCACACCACCATCTCTAGAAATGAAGAGGATGCACAAATGGTGCTGACAATATGGCACTACTGGACTTCTGCAGTCTCATTTGTTTATATCTATCATTGCCCTTAAATTGGACATTCCCGCTGATTGGCTTACGAGCGGGGACCAGGTTTTCAGCACTAGTCAACTTTGCGTAACTTTCAAAAAAGTAGATCTAGATTAATTTTGTGATTATAATGTACCATTACCATTATATATTTTGCATTCATTTTACCCCTGATGTTATAATATACAGTAAACAATTATATACTTTGCATTCGTTTTTACCCCTGAAAAATGAACAGGATGTAGATCTACACTGAACTTGAATTTCATACATATTTTGAATTTGTCTGTGTATTAGGCATGGAAATTCTTGGTGGAAACTTTAGTTTTCCCCCCCTTCCTCGCCTTTTTTTCTAGGGCTCAGGTTATAAAATTAATATCAGTAAAGCAGACAAAACTTTCAGGAACTTCTGTGTTTATTCATTTGTTTGTTTTTTCAATGATGACTGTTTCTTGACAGGAGCAAAAGATTTCTAAATGAAGAAGCTAGAGACAGAGTTCGTGCCCTCAAACCAGGAGACAAGCTTCATGGTTACACGGTCCAAAAGGTAGGAAACCTAGTCAATGTAAACAGGTGCCATCATCTATTCCTCTGCTATTGACAGGAATTCTTGATATAATTTTGACCAAATTTTGACTGTAGAGGTCAAAAAGAGAAAGGAAAAACTCTATGTAGTTTCCTAAGCTATACCATCCCTATGGTATCTGTCATAGCTATCGCGTACACTAGAATTATAGGATTTATTTACAAGTTAAGGATTTTAGATACATTTATGTAAGTTTCTAAAAAATACCAATGAACCCATTTCTTTTCACACCTATTCATCCTTCTAAAATTTTGTCATTTTATTTAAAAGAGAGATAAGTTTTTCTTAAAACAGCTTCAATCTTACTATATTTTCAACTTTAAGGCTTTTTCCATAATTAGAAATTTCTTTAAACTTATCTGAGCCACTGACACCCTGGCGTGGCGGAGGGCCAGAAAGCCTGAGATAACCTTGTAGTAGACTGGCTATACACAAAAATCAAAACCATACCAGTCATCCTCACCCTTGCTTTGAAAATACTTTTGTCGTCACTCAGCAGATAATGTAGTTTTGAAAGTAACTATCAAGGATTATTAATTCATTTCAGTCCAGTTCATCACTTTTTAATTTCAAACTATTCAAACTTCATTTGGTTTCACAAGCAGTTTGAGTAAGACTAACTAGGCTGCATTATGCCTTTTATTAAACCAGTAAGAATATGGGTAAAAATTATCAGTGCTGTTCAAAGAGTCAGTGTGGCAAAAAAGCATCACATTATCACCTGCCATATTTAAAATCAGTACAGAAGTAAGTTGGACCAAAATTAATGATGTTATTCAGAGAGAAAAAGAGAGGGAATGAAAATTGTTATTTTTCTTGCTCAACCCAGGTGGAGGAAGTTCCAGACTTCTTCATCACAGCGGTGATGCTGACACATGACAAGACTGGAGCAGAACACCTGCACGCAGCCAGGGATGATGAAAACAATACATTCAGGTCTGCTCCTCTCTCCTGGTTTTAATGCTATTTTTTTCCCTCTTTCTTTTCTCTCTTCTTTTTTTTAATTCATGAAAAACCGAATACTTTTTACAAGTTTCACAGTAATGATGGTTAGGTGGACATTTCTAGAATATGAGGGTTAGGTTAACTGTCTCTTGTTTTTCTTGAAAAGTGGAGGTCAGATTGGTAGTCCCCCAGTGTTTTTAAAATAATGAGGGTTAAGTTTTTCTCAGTGCTTCTAATCATCCGCATTTTCAATCTTCCACGGGAAAGTCCACTTCAGAAAAAAAACAAAACAAGATATTTCATTACTTCAGCGATGAACAAAATATAAGTGAAATTGATGCCAAATTGCCTCCTAATGGCTTTTTTTGAAGTCCTCTTTAAGAAACCTAGGGAGAGCATGCCCCAGCCTACACCCTAAGTCTGCCCCTGCTTTCGGTGGCTGCATTATCCATCACCTTGAAAAAAATCCTCGGTTTTCTTCATTTCTCACTGGAAGCACTGTTTTCTAGAATGATGAAGGTTAGATAGATAGGCTCTGGTGTTCCTCGAACAAGGAATAGTGATGGTTAGGATGATAGTCTCTGGTGTTTCTAGACTAGTGAAGGTTAGTTTGATGGTCTCTGGTGTTGCTTATATCGCTAACAAGGCTGTTCATCTGGAACAGCTTATTCTGAGACTATGACAAGCCACCAAGCATGACTCTTTGACCCTCAGAGGTCATGAGGTCAAGGTCCAGATGTGTAGAGGTTTCCCCTCTTAGGCATGTGGACTATTCAAGCCTCAAATAAAGATGGAGCAACATTGTTTGTCAAAATATGTTTTGAGAAGACATAGTCAAGCCATTAAAAATTTTAAGAAAGTCTCTGATATAGAAAAAAAAGGCAAAATGTGATGAAGTTGTTATGGTAGGTATAAAATTTCATTTCATACAACATCATTTAACTAAGAGGTAAAATCGATAAATGAGTTTCTAGTAAAAGATATTTAGACTTAAATGAGGAGTTGCATGGAAGTTACTGTAAACATGTAGCTCAATTATATAAAACAGGGGGCAAAAGCACCACGTGCACTTTCCCTGCGGAACTCCCCTAGTCATTCATCCCACTCTGCCTCTCCTGCATATATTCCTTGCACCATAGATTATTTTGTTCTTATGTTTTCTGTTGAGGTAGAGTGGTATATGTAACTGTTGAAGGCAAAATGAAGAGTTTTGCATATTTATATAAATCCTGTTTCTTCAGCTAATAAAAGTTGGTGACCATTTTATTGATATAAGATCATTCATTACATGTACATTTTTGACTTGCAGATGAACAATTTTATGCTGGCAGAGACTTAAAAGAGGGGAAGAATATGATAAAGAGCCTACTGATTGTCTTAAATTGCTTGTGTTTTTTTATAAGGGGAAAAGGGATTGTGTTTTTTTTCTGTCTTTCTCTCTTTCTTTTGTGTGGGGGTTATCCTGTGATGTCAATTTTATTCTCTTGCTGCATCAAAGATTCTAATCCTGTTTTTGCCAGTGTGACATTCCGGACGACTCCATTGGACAGTACTGGTGTTCCTCACATCCTGGAGCACACAGTGCTATGTGGGTCAGAAAAGTTCCCTGTCAGAGATCCCTTTTTCAAAATGCTGAGCAGATCAATGGCTACGTTCATGAATGCTTTAACAGGTAATCAGTGCTGCTACCTCTCTATACAGTGACTCTATACGGTCGCTACATTTATGAATGACTCAACATGAAGTCAGTGTCATGTGCATTAAACTGTGGGCTGAGTGTGTGTGTGCTTTTTCTTCTTTTCTTTTTTTTTTTTCATTTTTTTTTCTTTTGTTTCTTTTGAGGCTTATTTAACTTTGGCATATTTTTCTTTCTTCGTTTTATTAGCTTGGCCACCATGGTGAGTTAAGACTATAGACACCATTCTTTTTGCAAAACAGTCGACTTTAGATCAAGGTTATTGTGCCATAATAGTCACGACACTTCACTGACTATTTGACTTGCAGGTCTTGGAATAGATTTTTGTCACGTTCATACAATAAAAGCATGTATTTTGTTCTGAGAGGTAATTAATAATATAGATTAGGGTTCTAGCAGGATGTTAAAACACAAATGGCAATAACAGATAGCTGATATTGATGTATTTTGCCACAGGCAACCACAATTTCCAATCTGTTTGCATTAACTTTCTTAATTTTAAAAAATTTTAAAACCCAACCTGATTTCTCTGTCCAGAAACTTCTCTATCTTTGGTTTGAGTGCGCCAATGGCATACCTCACTGAACACAGGCCAAGAAGCCCAAGATCACATTGTAGTGGGCAGATGACACAACATGGCAGTTAATCACAGAATTAAATTATGTTTGTGCATCTGACTGTTTAATACATTTCTGTTATTAATGAAACCAGATCTATTTATGCAGATCTATTCTTAACGTGTCAAAGTTTTCCAAACGAAAGGTATGAGTTTATATAATTTTGTTTCTACCTTTTCCCTGTGTGTTTTCCAGCCTATGATTGGACAATGTACCCGTTCTCCAGTCAGAATGAGCAAGACTTCACCAACCTGATGTCTGTCTACATGGACGCTGCTTTCAGTCCACTTATACGAGAGCTAGACTTTTGGTAAGTGCAGCAAATGCTATTGTTTACAACTGTGGACTGGTTTCTGTAGCTAATTGTCAGCACCTGTGTCGTGCCCTAGTGTGGTCTCATTACTAGTTCAGGGTTTCAAAAATTCTTTGACATAAATGCGTTAGATTGATTTTTTTTTTTTAATTGAAAGCAATGTGTTTGACTCGATAAAACTACATCAAATTTTCTGAATTAAAAAAAAAAACCCAATAAAAGGAAAAAAAATTAGCCTTAGATTTTAAATTAGATCTTAAGGAAAATGGACAGCAGTCGTTGGTGTTTCTTAATATAAATAATCACTATATTATATTGATCTTAATTTAAAAAAAAAAACTTCTTTTATTATGTTTTTAGTAATGGCTGGCCTATTTTTTCAAGTGTTTCATCTCATTTAATCATGTGGTAAAATATGTCTCTCCCCCCCCTCCTCTCTCTCTCTCTCTCTCTCTCTCTCTCTCTCTCTCTCTCTCTCTGTATCTATCTATATATCTTTCTCTGTGCATGAAAAAGAAAGAGAACCCTTTTTTTTATTTTTTGTACTACTTTAGTTGCACAGAGCTCTGGGTTTTTTTTTCAGTCAAGAAGGCTGGAGGTTGGAGCAATCAGACCTGACAGACCCAACATCACCAATCGTCTTCAAAGGAGTTGTTTACAATGAAATGAAAGGGGTGTTCGTAAGTGACTGTTCTAAATATAATGATAATGCCCCAAGCCCAAACTTCTGTAAGGTTAGTCAGTGACACTTACACATAAAAAAAATTATAAAGAACGAGGTGAATCCAATTATTTGATACGTCAAGATGATGGTTGCTGTAGGTAAACATGGGACAGAAGGTTTTTTTCCCCATAATATGTGAAAAGATTCATGATTCCTTTGAGATCTGGCTGATAGGTCTTATTTAAATTAAAGAGGTAAAGATCAAAGAAGAAAAGTGTATGCTAAAAAGTTAGGCCTGAATTGCTTGAAAGAAAAAAAGGATTTTGGCCAACTGAAACATGTAGCTTTGCTATTCATAAGACTTAACTCTTAAACAGTTAAGTTTTTTTTTCTCACACAAAGCAATCAGATAAATTGTGTAATTTAAAACGTGAAGGAAGTAGTCCCGGGGCAATTAAAGTAGTTTTGGAATAATTTGTGGGTCTAAAAATCAAAACAAATTAATAGAAACAGAACAAACCCATCTTACACTGGCGTCCAGTACTGTGAATTTTACAAACTATCGGACGCTCCTATCGTCCAGCAACGGTTTATGAGTTAAGTAAAGAAGAGAAGTAGAGGCAGTTTCCAAAACACTTAGACTTGCTATGCACAAAGACTAAAGGGAAGAAGAGAAGCAGAGGCAGCATCTGAAACATGTGGACTTGCTATGTATAAAGACCTAATGGAGGAAAGAGAGATAGGGGCACCATCTGAAACGTTGTACAAAGATCTAATAGAAAGAGATGCACCCAATCAATGTCTTATGGTAGGCTTTTGCTCATATTTTTCGACTTGTCAAAAACTAGTATTATGAATGTGAGACTTGAATCAAGTTGGTACGTTCCAGTACATATTAGCTTCTATTCGATGATCACAGATCTGGATGATCATCTTTTTTTTTTCTTTTCCATTTCGCTGTTGGAATCAATTGGATGGAAACCAGTTCATGAGCAAACAAATTACTCTCTCCGGGTTTTGAATGTTTGTTTTACCTCTGGCTTAAAATTAAAGCCTTACTGTTACTCTAGTGTAGAACTGTGTACACAGGATTAAGATTTAACAACAAAAAGAATGCAAAACTGCTCTGCAGTTGGTATAGGAAAGCTAGGACAATAAATAATCAAGTGTCCAATTCTTGCCTCTCTGTTATCACTTGCTCATCTCATAAGCCTTGTATCAGCTATCTAGGTATCAATATGGTAAGGTAAGCTTTTTTAACTTTCACTACAGAAGTCCCTTTGCTATGATACCATCAGTGTGTTATGTGACAATCAACACAGACAGTGGATGGAAATAATATTTATTTCAAAAGCGTGAAATGTGATTAATTTTACAAATTCAAAAAGTAAGAGCCAGGCTTTTGTCCTAAAACCTTTGAGGTATTTTAATTTAAGTATTTTGCAATAAAGTTAACAGTCTCAGGCAACATTTTGACACTCACTTACAATTCATTTCACCATGTCAAGCTCAGAGAAAATTTTTGAACTTGGAAATAATTCTTTACAAAATAGAAGTTCACCTCTTTTCAATATTTTCACCATCAACTGCACAATAGAAACATTCTTTGATGCAACCAAAGAGACTAAATGAAAATAGGTTTTTTGGAAGCTTTTAATCCCAAAGCTTTTAAAATCAAATGTGCTTTTGTAAATAAAGTAAAATGAAATTGAATGTTTGTATGTGTGTGTGTCCTGGTGATGAACTTACATGTCCTCAAAATCTCTCCACAGACCTAAAGAAATAAAAATCTGACCTGAATGTAATGAATTTATTTTTACTACAAGAATTACTGATCTTGAAAGAAAGTTTCCAAAAAAATCTTGGCCTTGCTGATTGTGACAGCTAAAAAATTTTTTAAATATCCTTTCCACAACTGGCAATTCTTGCTTGTTATGGTTCTCTCAGGAACTTTAGAATTCCATTGAATATTGGCATTTTTTATTTTGTTTTGTGAAATATGTACATATGGTTTTAATTTTACTATCGATCACTGTTTGACCAATATATTTTTTTCCCCTTCCACTGCCCTGCCCAGTCCAATTCACAGAGTCTATACCTACAGGAGGCACTGAATTGCTTACTCCCAAGCCACACCTATGGCGTTGTTTCTGGTGGCGACCCAGCACACATCACCAGCCTCACCCATCAGCAACTCCGAGATTTTCATGCAAAGCATTACCATCCAAGCAATGCGAGGTCTCTCTCTCTCTCTCTCTCTCTCTCTCTCTCTCTCCCACCCTTCACCCTTGCATGCTAAGCCTCTTGGTTTGACCCTCTTGTAACTGCTGCCTGTCTTTTCTTTTCCTACCATATTCTTCATGTCAGGTCAGACTTAACCCAGGAACATTCCTACACTTTTTAGGAAATGCGTTCTCTCTCAGCCTTCAGAGAAAACAAATCATGGATGTGATTATTATGTGCTGATTTTGCTGGGGGTTTAAACAAATTTCTTTATTGAGGGAAAAAAAAAAATTTTAATTGAATTTTAGAGAATAATTTTCATATATATTATACAACACTTAGCTCATGTGGAAAAAATCCTTCTCAGGGCTGTGGGACATTTTTTATAGCAGTGAATGTTCAAAGACAGTCTTCTGAATGCCTGAGGTTACCTTTTAGGGGATAAATGGGCTGCATGCGTCAACAAAATGTGCTTTAGCAGTCAAAATATCAATCTTCAAAAGATGTTGAAACTCTATTTAGCATTGAAATTTTCAGGTAAACTATGATCCCTGCTTAGCTAACATTAAGAATGATGTACATCTTTCAATTATCAAAGTCCCTGTGATATTTTTCTTTTCAGATTCTTCACTTATGGTCACCTGCCACTTGAATCTCACCTTCAGTTCATAAACGCCAGTCTTGAAAAGTTTAGTCAGATCTCACCCAGTGCAAAAGTCCCTTTGGAGCCACGCTGGAAGAAGCCTGTGAGGGCATTATAAGTCAAAAGGCTTAATGTGTGATTTCTGTTGTAATATCTCTAGAAATCCTTGCTGTTGAAGCTCTGAGGCTTTTTTTTTTTTGTGACTGCTCCTAGAGACTTAGCAATCGCTGCTGAAAAGATGCCTAAATTACTGAAGTACAGCTGAAACCTTATTCAAATTCCATGGGAATAGATCAAATGTTCAAATTAAAAGAATTCAAACTGTCCCGTTTTTTGGGATGGTTGTCTTCAGCTTGATTGCAACAATGACTACAGTACTGTTTACTCTTTTTATAGAGCTTAGCTAGATGTCTCACTCAGTAGGATAGATCTCCATTCTCTCAAAAGTGTTACCTGCGACAGCAGACTGTAGGACAGATCTCAATTCTCTCAAAAGTGTTACCTGCGACAGCAGACTGTAGGACAGATCTCAATTTTCTCAAAAGTGTTACCTGCGATATCAGATTCTGTAGGATAAATCTCAGTTCTCTCAAAAGTGTTACCTGCAACAGCAGACTGTAGGAAAAATCTCAGTTCTCTCAAAAGTGTTACCTGCGACAACAGACTGTAGGACAGATCTCAATTCTTTCAAAAGTGTTACCTGCAACAGCAGACTAGGACAGATCTCAATTCTCTCAAAAATGTTATGTGCGATGTCTGACTGTAGGACAGATGTCAATTCTCTCAAAAGTGTTATGTGCGATGTATGACTGTAGGACAGATCTCAATTTTACAAAAATGTTACGTGTGATTTCTGACTTTGCAGGACAGATCTCAAGACAAGAAAGTAAAGTACTCAAATCTACAACAGCTATTTTCAATAATTGCTGTGATTTGGGTTTTTTTTTTACATACTGTCATTTGAATTTCAAATATGAATTTTTTTTTTTTTTTTTTTTAATCTTGATCAAGATACAGGGCCAGAATTAGAAAAAATCCAAGTACAGACTATTTCATCAGAGAGTATTTTCAATGGTTATTTTTTGTCATATCTTGCTTTGGGGGTTCAGTGAAGTAGAGCCTTTAATTTTAGCATGAAAACCATATCTTCACAGGGCAGTAAGGAGTTAAAGAAAATATCAGATTTGAGAGAAATAGACATACTTAAACACAAGACTAAAAACCAAAGAAGTGCTAAGTAAGAATTGTCCAGATATGCCATATTTTTATCTAATATATGAAGTAGGTGCCTTTTTGGGGTTTAAAATTGCTTATGTTCAACGCCACCCTAGTACATCTCAGGCTTTTTGGCTCTTGTTAGGTGGGGTTTCCAGTTACATGCTTTGATCCACAACAGAGAAATTTCATGGTGAATTACTGCTAACCACTGGGCCAGTCAGTGACACAGTGATACGGAACTCATCCTGAGGTCGTCAGGGACCCTTCTATCACAGAGGCCTGAAAGCCTGAGATCACCTTTTTGTGGACAGTCTATACAAGAACCAAACCACTGGGTCAAAAGTGGCTTCATTTGAAACAAACAATAAAATTTTTTTAGCAGCTCTAATGGGTTTTCTAACGCTTCTTTGCCTTGCAGCAAACACTAGAACTTCTGTCAGTGGCTCACTGATCTCCCTATTTGTTCTTCTCTATTCCAGAGATCTAAGCACATTACATGCGCTCCTGATCCAATGGCAGCAGATCCAGACAAGCAACACACAGTTTCTGTCAATTTTCTCATGTCAGAGTAAGAATTATGTTTTCTGTGTGTCTCAGTGACAGTCAGTAAGTTATAAACGGTCTCACATATCATGAAGATGGATTCTACCTGATTCATTCACATTGGAGATTGAAATTCTGTAGGGTTTATGTGATCCATTAATTTTACATTAGAGATTGAAAGTTGTAAGGTTTATATGATCCATTTACATAAGACATTGAATGTTGTATGATTTATATTATTAACTGTGGAAATGAGACTCTAATTGCTGGAATGTCAAGGTTTTTACTTAATAAACTATGTGTGTAGTGTTATCATAAAAAAAAAAAAAAACAATTTCACAGAAAAAATGGCCATAGAAAAATAGATTTCATGCTTCTTAAAGTGAATCAACCATGGACATTAAGTAGAATCATACTCTGTAAGGCCCTCGTAATGGTTTCATGGTCCATAGAGTGCAGCAACCATACATATTAAGTAGCACTATACATCGCAAATTTTACCCCTTAAGTCCTGTAGTTTGAATAGCAGCGGAGCTCTTTGGAATGTATGCTGGAATTGTTTGATTGAAAGTAGCCCACATCTCTCTTTGTAGATAAATATTTTGTAAATGACTGAAATAAAAGTTCAAAACTACTGAAGCTAAGTTTTCCAGATAAGCAGCTCCAATGTAGAGGAGGCTTTTAAACTCTCCAGTATGCAATAATTTTATCCTTGTGAATTCAAATCTCTACTTTTCTTGTAAGTAAAAGTGAGATCGTTAGACCACCTTGAAAATATTTGCAATAATTATAAATACTAGACATCCCAAATTCTAACCACCCGCCTAGATTTACATCTCTGTAGATCTAGATTGCAGATCTTTTTCTAGAATGTCCTGAATCTTCCATACAACTATGGGCCTTGATATAAATCCATTCTATTTAAAACATATGCCATTTAAGGCTCTATTTATAGGTCTAGCTGATTCACAGATATCCTGTGGAAAACAAAATGTGTGCATCCAATTTTTTTTTTCCTTTACTTTTCATGTCTGATCTTAATACTCTTGAACTGCAGTTTAAGCTTCAAAGAAGAGACTCTGATTAGTTTTTAAAAAATTCTTCAATTGACAAAATCTGAAAAGTGTAGGAAAGTTTGTTGACTTAGTTTTAAAATATGCCATCCTGAAGTTTTTTGGGCAACAATAACACATCCATATTTTTTAACGATTCAATTGGCGCCCCACAAATATTTCTATTTCACTACAATTTTGCCCTTAGCTTCTTTATAATAATATTTTTTTTTAAATCTCCTTTAACATCAATATGTTACTTTAGAATTTCAGATTTAAATGCCTTGAAACCAGCCTTAATGAACCTGATGTGGCATGATTTAATTTTCTAAAAAATAATTTTAAGTTTATTGTTTTCCTTCTTGTTATGCTTCTTTTTCTGACTGTTTTGGCCAAAAGCTCCATCCAGTTTCTGCCATTTTTAAGCTTGTCAAATTCAGTACCTGTCAGTTTTAATGATTGAAAATGTTCTAAATGCAAATGCAATTTCCAATTCATTTGGGCTGGTTGCGAGACATACTGTTTTTTTTTTTTAGACTTTTGTATCTCATACAGTTCTACCTAGTTTTAACACTTCACAGAGCTTGTTTGCTGTTCATCGTAGGTGAGAAATGCTCTTCAAGAATTGTCTTATGGCTGTGTTTACTTCAAAATGATTCTAGAGGCTTAAATAGATATCATGCTTTCTCTCTGATTATGTAACTTTGTTCTCTCTCCTCTAGAATCACAGACGTCTATGAAAATTTCATCGCCAGTGTGCTAGGGTATCTCCTGACAAATGGAGAGACTTCCCCCTTCTACCAAGCTCTAGTGGAGAGCAAGCTGGGAAGTGACTATTCACCAAACACAGGGTATGCAAATTTCTGTCTAGACTGACAGAAAAATATGTATCAATGCAACTAACTTTTTTCCTTCTCAAAACTGAGAAGTCATTCTAGAATTATATTGTAACATTCCCTTTTATTTGTCAAAGTAGATTTTTGAAATATCAGAAATGTCCGAGAAATTTTGTTTTGTTTTGTTTTTTTGTGTTGTCTTTCAGGCTTTAATAAAGATGTTATTATCTGGTTCTTAATCTTTTTCTTCTATTCAGTTTCCATTCAGATACAAAGGAAGCCATCTTTGCTGTTGGTTTGATGAATGTTTGTGAAGGAGATGTAGATAAAGTACTCAAAATCATAGAGGAAACTGTGGACAAAGTCATAGAGTCAGTTATAAAAATTTTCATTTTTATATTATCTTCTTCTCTTTCTCTCTGCTTGTCTCTCTCTCTCTCTCTCTCTCTCTCTCTCTCTCTCTCTCTCTCTCTTTTTCTCCCTCACTCTCTCCCTCCCTCCTCTTTCTCTCATCTCTGTCTCTCTCCCTCCCTTCCTCTCTCTCTCTCTCTCTCTGTCTTTCTCCCTTTTCTCTCTCTCTCTCTCTCTCTCTCTCTCTCTCTCTCTCTCTCTCTCTCTCTCTCTCTTCCTTCTACCATCTTTATCTGCTGTTTCACAATGTGCCTATTTTTATGTCATTTATTTTTTGCTCTCCTATCAATAGTATTATTGTACTTGTGGTATTGCTCAACACAACAAATACATGCAACATATCTTAACTATCTTACTATTAGCTCTATATCTTTACATTAGACTGACTGTCATACATTGTGATTTTAAAAAAATGTAATTTTCTCCATGAATTTTGTGTCAGTATCTAATTACTTGGCTTATCCTATACAAGATGTTTGCTTTGAATAGGCACTTGGAGATTTTTTTTCTTCAGAAAGTTTCCAACACAGCACTAAAGTTTTATGAAAACCTATCTCATATTGTTGATTTAGTGGTAGCTCAATTAGTAGAGCATTTGGCAACAATGCAGAATGACTGGTGTTTGATTCCCAGACCAAACCGAAGTTTTTACTCCACCGTATCCTTGATCAAATTGGGTCGACAGTGAGGAAAGCAATGTCAAGCTGCTTAGTTTTATCATAGGAATTCAAGAAATTGTTCTTCTAACCGTGACATCACTAGATCTACATTTATGAAAAAACAGGACAGAGCTCGTGTGTTTATCCTCATTATAAGTGTAGAGAAAACCCACGCCTTGAAAGCTTAGTTAATCCTATTTGTCCTCACTTTAATTGTGATTATGAGACTCATTTGATGTGCTTTGACAAAGACTGTAGTAATGTAGCTATACCTAAATCGCCTCATTTGACTAAAAGTTGGGCTAGTAATACGAAGCGTTTCTTGCTTCCTGTTCTTGCTTCTATTTTACAGGGAAGGGTTTGACAAGACTCGCATCAATGCTCTTCTGCACCAGATTGAGCTCAGTCAGAGACACCAAGGCGGAAACTTTGGTTTTCATCTAGCATTGGTGAGTGAACTGAAACAGGTTTTCATAGAATCAGGGCAGAGAGAAGATGAGTGATCTGGTAAACTTAAGAAGACAGAGCAGTGATCAGATAGACTCAAAGCAGAGCCATGGCGGAGCGGATGTGGCAGAGCAATGCTCAGGTTGACTCAGGGCAGTGCAGTGATTGTAGTTTAGTATTCTGTTAGACATTAGTTTCTACAAAATTTGACCTATATTTGCGCCATTTGCGGCATAATTTTTTTTAGTTTTGTCTTTAAGTAAAGAGTTAGCTTCATTATAAATTTAGTCTAGTCTGGTTTGGGAGCAACACATATGCTTGCCATGTTTGATCTAGTGTGTGCCACAATAAGCTGAAAATTCCTAGATTGACAATATATCATTTAAAGTAAACAAACAGGAATGTGGGCCTAACTCGACTGTGATGGCTAGATCATGGTTTCAACCCAGAAATAATTCAACCCATGATCGGTCTCGAGTGTTAATGATTAAATTTCATCATGCTAGACCGGCAGCTCTGCAGTTTTCATGAGATTTTAAGGGAGTCAAGCATCATTTTTTATTCTTGTTTGGTGTGTTCTTTCAGACTTTGGCCAGCACATGGAACCATGAAGGAGACCCAGTACAAAGCATGCAGGTAGGAAGTATTGTAGAACGATTCAGAGAGGACATCAAGCAAAACCCCAAATTGCTCCAGGAGAAAGTAAAACATTACCTCAAGGTGAGTAAAAACTTGAAGCATCCACCAAGGCAGCAAATGTTTTATTTTAAAAATTCTTTAGAACTATCGGGAGATGAAGTAAATAAGCTTAGAAATAAGAAAAATGTAAAAAAACTGTTTTACACTTCAATGCAACTCCATGTGCAGCCAAGGGAGTCCCACAAAACTTCTCCTGGACTGAGACAAAAGGGTGTAATGGTTGCTGATCAAACTGAAAGAGTAATTCACATATATCATTAGGTGCCAGCGAGGAGAGGATAATCAAATTATGATTTAGATTAATCACATCTTCTCTCCACAGAGTTGATAATTCGAACCAGACAATAAAATAAATCTTTTTTTCTTTGCCTTACGATATGATTTGTTTCCCCCCCAGGATAATCAGCATCGCTTAACACTGACCATGGGTCCAGACAGTGATTTTGAGAGCAAAAGAACACAAGAAGAGGAGAGTCGACTGGCAAAGCTTGTTGCAGATCTAAGGGAGAAGGACAAGGAGACCATCTATCAGAGAGGTCTGTAGTCAATACGTAACAGTGTAGTGTCATTGAATATTTTCATTTAGTCGGCCTGAGCCTTATTCTACTTTTCTTACTTATATGAAAACAAGATCTATACAACAGATAAACCTTTGATGTATTTTGCTACTGCTTTCAGCCCATTTTACAGTCAGTCCAAACTGCACCTTGATCTGTGCTAAGATAAAGAGTTATCTTGAATCTGTGCTAAAATATAAATCACTAAACTTTTATTTCATTGTTTAAACCTTTTTAAAATGGAAGCAAGATATACATGAGTTCTGAAAACGTACTTTTGAATAGAGCAGAACTTCTTGCCACAGATTGAAACAATATCATGTTTTCCTGCCATCATCTGTTTATAAGGGGATCAAAGTAAACTAGACTTAATGCACTAATGATACTTTAGTAGAGAGCCTTAGAAAAGTTTCACATTTTACTGACTCAAAAAGTAATAACAGTTCAATCTTTAAAGCTGCATAGCTTCTGACAGATTCGATAGAAATATAAGTGTGGGTCAAAATCTTATTCTTGAACATCACACTCATTGCTCACTATATCCAGTTGTGACTTGTGATTGTTGATGTGCCCAAGTTTTTTTTTGTCACATTTCACTTTCCAGTTTAGACACAATTTTTGTAAAAGTTTTTAAACTATATAACCACTATATTTTTGGGCAATAAGATGGTCACTGTTTGCCCATGTTGTACCTGGAAATCTATGTATTCATCACACTTGAAAGCAGTAGAGATTTATTTAGGATAAGTGCACGATAGTTTACATCATTAAGTCTGATTTTTTTCCAGACACAATTTTTACAATATTTTAAAACAATTGGGAAAAAAATTCAAATAGATAGCAAAACTTTTTGCCTGCTAAATGATTTAATGGCTTTATCAAAACTTTGGTAAGGTGTACATTGTTGACTTTATAATTTTGTAAGTGCAGTATCCTAACCATAGGACAAGGTCATAGATACGTAACGATTAGAGGGCTGGACTTTCCAGACCAGCATAATCTCAACATAAAGGATTGCACAATGTATTTACGTCAGTATAAAGCAGTACACTGTGTTTCCATAAAACCTCATGGTTTTAGTTCACAGGGCTGGACTTGCAAGACCAGTGTAGATAATAGATTACAAAATGTTTTCAGATAACAGATTACAAAATGTGTTCATAAAACCAATTTGTTTCATCATTTACAGGACTGGATTTGCAAGACCAGCAGAATCTCAAGGAAGACTTGTCATGTTTGCCATCTTTGAAGATTGATGACCTGAGCAAACTGATCAAACCTGAACCAATGGAGATGAATCATGCAGGTAATAAAATTAATGTAATATGAGATTTTTTTTTCTGTTTTTTTAGAATAAAATCTTTTTAATCCTGGACTCGCTTGTATGAAAAGTGTTCAACCCTAGACCAGCCTGTATGAAAGCTGTTTAACCTCAGACTGGCCTGTGTAAAACCCACTTAATCCTGGACTGGCCTTTATGAAACCTGTTTCACCATGGACTGGCCTATATGAAACCTGTATTTTGCTTCAGGTTGAAACAATATCAGATCATTCTGTATGATTTTATGAAATTTGTTTTATGCGTTTTAGAAAGTTTCCATTATTTTTTCCAAACTTTTTGAATTAATTTTCACAGGTTTTAAAAGCATATTTTCACACAATAAAAAATTTTTCTCAACAGTGGGAATTTAGATGTATTGAAATTTACTATATAGAGCTTTTTTTTAAAATGCATTTTCAGCTAAAGTAAAATGTTTTTTCAAAAAGACAAAGTTTGCATTTTAAAACTGTCTAGACATTTAGGCTTTTTTTTCTTGTTTTCACCTCTCACTCAGGCTGGTCATTCATACAAACTTGTGAGCAGCCAACCAATGGTGTAACTTATCTGCGTCAAGCTTCCAGTTTAGAAGGTCTTCCAGAGGAACTCATGCCTTATGTCCCTTTGTTTTCGGAGGTCATTACCAGGTGAGGATTCTTGTTTGCTTGAGGAAGATATGGGGTCCTGCCATGATGATAGTGACAAAATTTATTGATTATTGCAAAAACTATAGTTTTAGATCTAGTCAAATGTTTTCTTTACATGTCAGCCATTTAGTGATTTTTTTTTTTTAATCAGATAGCAGGATCAAGAATAGCGCAAAAGTGTATGAAAAGAGATAAAGGCAAAAGAAAAGAGACCTTAACTGGTGCTTTGGTGTTGCAATAATTTCATTTTTTTTTGCACTTTATCAGCTAATTGTGGAGAGGTGGGATTATTGATGGTGTTTTCAGAAAATGAAGTTTTGTAAATGAAAGCCGAAGGCTTCTGCTCTTTTAAAATGAAATAATATCAAACAATGATAGCAACCTATAATATTTAAAGGGTCTAAACTAAGTCTCACTGATAATTTTGAAAAAAAAAGAAAAAGGAATATGTAAAACAAAATAATTGCCCTCAGAAATATTAATGAAAATAATCTCCCAAGCCCAGTTCCAATGAACATAAAGTTACATTTATTGAAATATTAAACCAGCCTGAAGCTTCTTTCAGTGAGGTGTGCAGTGGTACAAATTTGATTGCGGCAATCTCAATTCTCATCAGACATATGGGATGATAAGAGTGAGAGAAGTTTCAAGTGGAGGAATTGGTTACCTTGTGTCTGTTTGTCTCTCTTGCAGCATAGGGGCCGGCGGGCAGGACTACTTGTGGATGTCTCAGCAGCAAGAACTCTACACAGGTGGATTGAGTGCGTCCCCCTTGTGTGTTGGTCATCACACATCCAGCTCACGCATGCAGCGCGGCATTCTCTTCTCCTCACACTGCCTAGAGAAGAACATCAAGCACATGCTAGATTTGTGGACGCATATCATCAACAGGTTTGGGCTTTGTTACTTTTTTGTTACAACCATGGTCATACATCTTTTCAACTCTGGCTACTGCATATTTGTCTGATAACAATAGGAGGTGAAAGTTAGCTTGTCTATTAATTTATCACACAGAATGCTTAGTTTTATTTTATTTTATATAAGTTTTCTGATATAGTTTTTCTGTATCCAGGGAGGTGGCCTCCACAATTCAGTTGATCTGTATAGGTTTATTGTTACATGCTGTAAATTCATGCCATATCAGTAGCAAATGGCAGATCAAACAGTTGGATTTGTATGTCTGATAACTCATCAAACAATTGGATTTGTAAGTCTGATAACAATATGAAGTGAAAGTTAGTTTGTCTATTAATTTATCACATAGAATGCTTGGTTTTATTTTATTTTATAAAAGTTTTCTGATATAGCCTTTCTGTATCCAGGGAGGTGGCGTCCACAATTTAGTTGAACTGCATGGGTTTATTTGTACTTGCTGTAAATTCATACCATATCATGGCAGATCTAACAGTTGGATTTGTACGTCTGATAACAATAGAAGTGAAAGTTAGTTTGTCTATTAATTTATCACACAGAATGCTTAGTTTTATTTTATTTTATATAAGTTTTCTGATATAGCCTTTCTGTATCCAGGGAGGTGGCCTCCACAATTTAGTTGATCTGCATGGGTTTATTTGTACTTGCTGTAAATTCATGCCATATCATGGCAGATCTAACAGTTGGATTTGTACGTCTGATAACAATAGAAGTGAAAGTTAGCTAGTCTATCAATTTATTACATAGAATGCTTGGTTTTATTTTATTTTATATAAGTTTTCTGATATAGCCTTTCTGTATCCAGGGAGGTGGCCTCCACAATTTAGTTGATCTGTATGGGTTTATTTTTTACATGCTGTTAATTCATGACATATCAGTAGAAAATGGTGGATCAAACAGTTGGATTTGTACGTCACAAGTGTGCATTTCAGGAAATAATGAGATATAAAATCAGGAGATGTTCAGTTTGTTCCATGCCAAGTGTTTTCAAAGAGATAAAAAGATAGAAAAACTAATGAAATTGTGTTTTTTGTGAGAACTGTTGTGGGCAATATTGATTTCACCATGACTGGTCTGATGGTGACATTGATAATGTCAGCTTTTAGCTTTTTCATGTTTGAATATGATAGCATTAACTTTTTCATGCAGGAATGTGTTCTGCCAGGGCACCTCGTGTAAATGTTATTTAAACATTAGTTTTATGTGCTAAATCATATACTGTCTGGTTTGCTTTTTTTTCTTGGATAATATTTTGGGGTAGAATGGAAATATTTTCAACATTTATGTAAAATGTTTTTTTATAATGCAGTCCATCCCAAATGTTAATCTTATGTAAAACAAATGCATGTGTGACAAATAGTCTAAAAGTTGTGTCATTGTCTTTAGTGACATTTTGTAAGAGTAAAGTGCTTTTCATATTCAGCCAAAGAGAAGGATAAAAAGATATGGATTCAAACATGTGAATCAGGCTCAGAGGGCATGTTTACCCAAAATTTGAAAACTTAAGAAAACGAAAGAGAGCTTATCACAGAACTTTAATTGCCTTACTTGTGTGTGGATAATTGACGCTCTCATCTGGTATGTGTGTCTGCTCTCCACAGTCCAGACTTTTCTGACCTGTCTCGTCTGTCCACACTGATCAAAATGAGTGCCAGCAACCTAGCATCTGGTCTAGCAGACAACGGCCATCGCTACGCCATGGCCAGCTCTGCCGCTGGTCTGGATGTTTTGTCCCAGAACCATGAGGTGTTGTTTGGTCTTTCCCAGGTAAATCTTGGACTGGGAAGCTACAATAGAGAAATTAACATACACCTCATTACTCACTGCTTTGACTTTTCCATTTTCTAATCTTTGTATTACCCTTGACATGTGTGAAAAATGATAAGAACCCGTTTGAGACAGTGCACTGTGGAATGGAACAAGGGCCTGAAAGCCTGAGATCATATTGTTAAGGACTACCTATATGCAAAACCCAACCCACTCTGAAACCTAAAAAACTCAAATCACTTGTTTTAAATGCTTGAGATAAGAACATTCTTTGTCTCTTTGTCTGACAACTCTGTAAGTTTTAATTTTGAGCAATTTTAAAACAGTATCTTCAATTTTTATTTTCACATCTTGCTGCTAATAAAGATTACTGATACGGGAGATGTTGCTTTTGTCTACCTTGGTTTGTTTTTTTTTTTTTTGTGGACAATTTATAAGCTTTGTATGATTTGCTGTGTCAACTGCTTTTGAAAAGTCTGTAAAGCTGGAGAGAATATTTTTTTGCATTTATCCAAATTTTTCAACAACCATTCTCAGGTTGAAAATTTCCTTTCCTGGTTCCATTATTCTTCCTTAAGGCTGCTTTTTCCCACTGACTCTTTTGCTCATTTATGTATCGCTATCATAATATTAAAGTGCAAAAGTTTTTTAAAGCAGTCAGTTACTTTTTGCTTTATTTCCTTGTGATTTTGCAATTCAGGTGCAAACAATGAAGAAGGTGGCTGAGCTGGATGATATCTCAGATGTTGTTTACAAGCTGCAGACCATAGCAGACTTGGTGTTGGACAAAAGCTGTCTCAGGTAAGTGTAGTGAATCTCCCTCTAAACTGTTTGGTATCCTCAGAGTTATCAATCACACTATAGCAGACTTGGTGTTGGACAAGAGCTGTCTCAGTGAGTCTCTCTAAATTATTCGATACCTTCAGAGTTACCAAGGAGAATATTTTAACTAGCCAAGCCCATTACATATTTCACCATCGTGCTTAAATCTAGTTTGGTTGCATACCATTTGCAGGCCGAGGATAAGATAAGATCTGGACATAGATTTGATTTTATTTCAGAGTTACATTTAGATCCCAGAGGAAACTGGGCCAATTTCTTGATTGCCTTTTTGCAATTTTCAATAAATAAACTGTACTTTGCAGACACACACTTGGCTAAAAATGCATGCGGCCAAAGTTTTATGCCATAAACAAGAATGGGTTTACAGATTAGAATTGTATGTTTATAAAGTTAAAGACTACAATGGTTAACTTCTTATCAAAAGAGCACTGTGGACTTCAATGTTTCCATCTTATTTGATTTTATATTAAGTAGGAGAGGTCTTTCTGTGATAGTTTTCAAACACATTTTTTTTTAAAACTAGGCAACTTTGTCAACAGCTCAATAATTGTGTGATTGATACATAAAATGTGGGTTGTCATCGTTATGTTCAAAAGATTTTCTTTATGCCATGTTTTTGAACAAGTAAAATCATTAGTGCATAAACTTTGAGATTCTCAGGCAGGGTGGTGCGTGAAAAGTAATGCTTTATTTGTTGTTTTTTTTAATCAGTTTTGGAAGCATCCTTGCTGTGTAAATTACCAAATAACTTCAAAATGTAACTATGATGACACAATCACTTAACGTGGTCACCCACCAATATTTTAAGTTCAGTCACCACAAAGTAGATACAGACCTACTTTTTTCACCTACATCTTCTAAATTATCTAATTTTACTGTGATTAGATCTCACTGGTACTCATATGCCCTTTTGTAATTTCATAACATATCAAAGATGATACTGTTACATGGTATTTCATACCTGATATTTACTTTTTGTAGTGTTTATGTAGATGCTCTCCACCTGTCTTTTTCAACCACTTAACTGCTGAGGTTAAAAAATTCTTTTCAGAAAAGGAGATACAGTCTCTAATTTTTATTTTATGATGAGAATTTTCATTCTCTATGTCTACATGATCATGATCATGAATTTTTTAAGTGGTTTCTTAGAGGATGAAATTGAGCCCTTTGTATTCAAGTAGCAAAGTCATTTTCACTGAAGCCTAATTTCCTCGGGTTGCTTTTCATACAAGCAAATACATGTTTTTTTCCTTTGCTATAAATTAACCTGAAGGCTGAGTGACTGTCAATGATATCAGCTTTACCCTTACAATTTCTGTGTTTATGCCACTGCTGACGTGAAGGTTGTGTCTGAAATTTTAAAGAAATATTGTATCTTCTTTTATTTTTCTCCTCCATAGACTGGCTGTGAATGCAACACCGACTGTCATGGACCGTTCAGTGAATGGTATCAAGAGCTACCTCAACAATATAAAGGGAGCAGCTGAGATGACCTCAGTTTTTCCAGAGGTGAGCAGCTTCTAGCAAGCTCATTAGCAGCCACTTAGTTTATTCTTCCATCAATCTTTTAATGGGTGTGTGTGTGTGGGGGGGGGGGGG
>BLXT01003024.1:619322-630921 GCA_019648995.1 Plakobranchus ocellatus
TTTTCCCCCATACTCTCCCTTCAGAACATTCTTTGTTCCCCCCCTGGCGAAGCGTGACCTGACCTCGACCGATAACGCGACCGCACAGTACACTGTCTCAGTCTGAATGGCAAGTCTGGTAGTCACTGTGCCCAACTTCTATGCGGTTACCGCCACATACACGACTCGCTACCATTTCACGGGGTTTTTGTTGCTTTTTTTTTCTATTTTCCATCTTTTAATCCAGTTTCGCCTTCTCTTCCACCCCCCTCCTCCTCCTACTGATGCTGCTGCATACTACTTCTACTATCGACAACAACAACAACAATGATGATAATAATAATAATAATAATAATAATAATAATAATAATAATAATAATAATAATAATAATAATAACGACAACAACAACAACAACAACAATTGTGACAAAGGCGTGTTTTCAAAGCTGCGCCAGTTCGTTAATCACTTATCTCGAATGGTGCCTGCGTCGATCATTAATCAAATACAACAATTGATCATCTCTTCTCCTCTCTTCCCCCACCTTTTTTTTAAACACACACACACATAAATTATCAATCACACAAGTTTTCACTGTTGCTATCTGCCATCTTGTAAAAAGACCACGCTGCGTCCATGAAGGTTCTCTTCTCCTCCCCCACTTCCCATCCCAACCCAAACCTACCCACAACACATTTAAACACACTCTCAGATTTGAACGTTTTTCCCCCTAAAGATTGTGAGTGAGTCATGATACCACTTGCATTGTTACTTTTAGTGGCAGCCGTGCGGACGCGTGCCTGGCTTCTACTCCACCCTCATGTATGATTGCAAGGCGCGTGAAGGGAGGCTTTCAGCTTTGTCTTTAGCTTCAAAGCCGCACCGGTTCATTCATCCTCCGAACCTTTCGCTTAGCGTCGTAGGCCAGATCGCCGCAAACGGGCAAGGTATGACAGCTCGAACCTTACGACTGCGGTGGTCTCAAGGTTTCTTTGCCTACGTCGGACAGGGCAGTCGCCCATATGACGAGTTCTGAATTTGTTTCAGATGGTGAGCTCTTACCTACAATCCTATAGGCATGGACGCCCTAGCCTTCCATTTATACGTTTAGACATAAACACATGACAGAGAGAGAGAGAGAGTCAGAGAGAGAAAGAGCGGTGCGTTTACAATAATATTTTACAAGTTTTTTGCTTTCAACCATTGCAACAAGTTAATATTCAAGTAAATGTTAAGGTTCTTCGGTAGATACAAACGATATAAGCATCTATCGCAAAACATGTAGTGAAACAACAAAGTTGGCGTCGTGATAGTTCAGGCCAAACAATATTTTGTCAGTCAATAGTGTTCACCAATTTAAAAAAAAAAAAAAGTAAAGTGGGTCCCACGCTTAGTCCAAGCATCGGTCTACCAACCATTGCTTTAAAAACCATAATTCATGTTTCCAGTTACACCCAAAAAAGTCACGCGTCTTAGATTTCCATGAACTACCAATTTAAAGAGTAACAAGCAGACTGGGTTCAAGTAAGGTTCAAGCAGAATCAGGCAGGGCACACACTGAAATCAACGCTCCGACACAAACTGCTCTACTAGAGTGTTTTTTACTGGCCTCATCAAGATTTTCCCCTCCTAGAGAATAGAGCAGAGACTGCACGCTCCTTAACTAACAATCCAATGCTAGTGATCGCTTTGGATAGCTCTAGGCGAAACATTTCTATAGATTACAGATACAAGAGGTGGAAACAAAGAGCCGATTTCGATAGTTTAGAGATAATAGAGGCACAAACAAAGAGCTGTGTTCGATAGTGTAGAGACAAAAGTAGTGCTCGATAGCTTAAAAGTAGAAATGGAAAAAAGAAGCCGTGTTTGATAGTTAGAGATAAGAGAAATGGAAGCCAAGAGCCGCGTTCGCTAGTTTACAGTAAGAGCCGTGTTCAGATAATTTAGGGTTAAGAAAAATGGAAACAAAGGGCCGTGTTCGATGGTATAGGGATATGAGAGATGGGAACAAAAAGCCGTGTTCAACAATTTAAAGATAAGAGAGGTGGGAATAAAGAGCCGAGCTTTGCTATTGCACGGTGATTTGGGCAATCACTCCATGACACAGCAGAAGATCAGGAGAAAAAGAAAAGAGAGAGAAAATCAATTATCAAAATGAAGAGAGAAAAGTGCACAATGTGGTTACGGTTTTCAGTGAAAGCATTTTTTATTCTCATTAAATTCCATCAAAAATGGATCGAGAGATATGCAGAAAAGTGCAGAGAAAATATCTTAACCTTAACCTTTCCCCCCAGTACCACTCCTCCTTCCTTACCCTTTCCCTTTCCCCCAATTGGATGACACGATGACATTGTGAAATCCGTCACAGGTGGAAGCTTACGGAAGGAAGGTCTGCATGGCTAAGTGATTTCAATGAAATACGATAATGTTAGCAATCCTAACGCCATAGATCTAGTCCCACAGGAAAAATTCAGTGCGACTCCCCTCCCTCTTACACAACTAGGTAGCACAGTAGGGCATGAAGATGCCAATGTTCCCAATAGCCAGCATATCATCCATAGAAAAAAAAAAAAAACAAAAACATGTTGGTATGGATCATCATCATGGTAATGGTGGCGATATAGAGGAGGCAGGTTTCTAGTACCTACACGCAAATACCTCACCTTATTATGTATAAGGAAAGGGTTTGTTTTCTTAAATAGGATGTGTATATATTTGATGAAATTCCTAAAACAACCGTTGTAATAGATGCTTAAAAGGCGACAACTCCAAGTTTAGCCAAAATGAGATATATATATATATATATATATATAGAGAGAGAGAGAGAGAGAGAGAGAGAGAGCAAGAGAGAGAGGGGGGATGGGGGGAAGGAGACTGAGAGAAAGAAAGCTTTCCTATTGATAAATTACGACAGATAGACAGACAGAAAGACACAATCGATACAGAGAGTCAGAACGACAGTCAGAGTGAACCAAAGGAGACAAAGAGTGAGAGAGAGAGAGAGTCGGGGAGAAAAAGACACTGAGGGAGGACTAGACAGGCTGAGGCAGAAAGAAAAAACACAGAGCGCGGGGGAAAGAAAGAAAGAGAGAAAAATCGATCTGTCGGCCAAGCGCGATATCAGAAGTAGAGAGCGCTAAATGAGAATGTCAGATAGGTACAAGGAATGTGCACGCCACATCTGCCCACGAAAACCCATAATAGTCGAGTAGCTAGTCTCTTCAGGGAAAGGGAGGTAACCACTAACAAACTGTTACTTATACTTGTCACATGAGTTGCCGCCCATTTTTTTTAAAGAGCTAATTTCACTCCTCAAACAACAACAACAAAAAAAAAGATTATTCTATATAAGGTCAATTTATTTTTCTCTATAGCTATCCCTCCACTAAGATTAAAGAAGCTAGTTTATGAATCTTTCTCCATCCTGTTTCTTTTATTTCTCTCCCTTTCCCCTGCCCAACTTTAAAAATTTTTATAGGGTATTATAGATGCTTGGGAAAAGAGAGAGAGAAAGACAGAGAGATGACACAAAGGCAAGGGAACCCGACAAAAAAAGAAAGAGAGAAACGTAGAAATATGAGGGTAGAAAATTGAGAACAGGGAATAGAGAAAGAGAGGAAGGCAAACACAATTTAAAACCAAAATTTTGAACATTGTAAAATCCAAATGGTCAGTTTTACAACATTGTCCACAAAAAATATCAAGTGTGATTCAAATGCTGTATTCAAGGTTAAATTAAGTATTTAATATGAAATGTTTATATCTAATCCCATATTATTATTATAAAATTATATTCATAAAAGTTGTGTATATATATATATATATATATATATATATATATATATATATATATATAGTAAATAATTGCCTCATGATTTTATTTGTATACTTGATTTGCTGTTAGTAGTTGTATTAAATATTGCAGTATGAATATTGTTGTCTCAGCAGTCAAGGGTATCTTCAACCTTTTATTCAACCTTTTATCCTCTGTTTTGTGACAGGCATGCAATGTTTAGAGTTTCTGTTAGACTTTTCATAGGGTTTTGAAAAAACCTATTTTCTTTGCTCCGGGACTAATGTTGACACATTGAAAAAATTTTTTTAATTGGCAACCTTAGAACAAAAATCCATGTTTCTGAACTGACAACAATCGTACATTTTTAATCTTCACAAAAAATAATTGTTTCTAGGCCAACAGTTTTAGCGTTGCTCTTGTTTTTTGTTTCTGTTTTACTATGTACTGAGCAAATGTCAGTAACTTACCCATCCAGGTTATGGTGTGCTAGATGTTCCTCTGGTAATATGAGATCATCAGCCGTATCCTTATCAAGAATGAGGGCATGCCTGTTGCCCTGTGTGCGCAGCTGTCTCACAAACTCTGCGGAGCCAGGCTCAGGAGCGGGAGGGGGCGGGGTGGTCCTGCTGGCCGGAGGCTGCTGGGGGACAGGCGGAGCAGCCCGTCGCGGAACAGGTACAGGCCGGCTTGTAACAGTCTCCTGTTGCTCTGAGCTGCTCACACGCTGAGAGATGAGCATTGAGGAGCTGGAGGTGGCTATCTCATAAGGAGGAGGCTCTGGGGCCTCGTGATATGGCGGAGGTGGAGTGTTTGGCACCTGCTGGCTTCTGTCTTTCTCCCCACCAGCACTAACATCCTCGTCTGCATCCCTCAGCAGCATGCTGAGCTCGTCGAAAGCACTGGTGGGTGTTTGAGAGGCTGGGGCTGAGGCATGCTGTGTCTTTGCTGTCTGGGCAACCATAATATCTGTGGAGCCATCAGTCTGATCACTCTGCACTGAGCTCCTTTTCTTGCTGGGTGAGGATGAGGATGATGAGGGTGGGGAGGGCGACGCGGATGTATCGCCATATAAAAAACGCCTTCGGGCAGCCGCTGTAGATGATTCAGTATGCCTCGGGTGTTCACTATTTTTTTTCACAGGCAGGGTATCCGGCACCGCTTCCAAATTTGCGAGGTAAGTGTCTGCCCTCTCCAAAGCAGATTCAATCTCCTCCTTGCTGAGCCTCTTCTTGGCAGTCTCCTCCTGCTGCTGCCTGCTGCTGGCATCAGTCTTAGCAGTTCTACCCAGGCGGCGGGTCACCACATCTGCAGATGTTTCAGAGGTAGAGGAGGGCAAAGACTGCTCTGAATGCCTGCCTGCACCCGCCCTTGCGTCACTTGTTCTGGAATGTGGTGAGGATGAAGCTGAGGTTGGTGCTGATGATGAAAGCCCTGGAGTTGTTGCAGGTTTGGCTTGGTGCTGGGCCCGTTGGCTGGGCCGGCTGGAATGGTCTAGCCTCGAACTATGCGGTAGAACAGAGGTGGGTGGGAGATCAGGGTCCTCTGCCACTGATGGAATAGCTTGTGTAAGTTTGCTTTTCTCACTTGTTATCACAGCCCTATTGGAGGACTCTGAAGAAACTTTTGTTTCTTTGAGATCTGATGAAGCCTCTACAGAGCCTGCATCTAAAAATTTGCCATTTCTGTCTCTGCCTTCTTTTGTCCTCAAAGGCGATCTCACAGCGGTCTCAGTTTTCAAATCATCACTTCCCTGTGACTTATCTGACCCTGAGCGAAACCTTTCTTCCTCAGGACCATCTGGCAGCACTATACAATCCGAGTTTGGGCGAGAGCTTGACACCTCAGAGATACTCTCCTGAGGTATAGACTTAGATCTCCTCGACCTTTGTAAGGAGTCTGTGTTGGGAGATGGAAACGAATGATTCTCGTGAGCAGAAGGAGACAGCAGCGGTGATGAGGTTCCTCCTGTTTGAATTGATAAGCGTGAGGGTGAAACTTTCCTCCGAATCACTTTCTCTCTTTCCTGAGCTCGGCGAGTTTCTTCTTCCATGCGAGCAAAGAGAGCCATTGTGTAATTGAAGCGTTGCACATGATTGGTTGGTTCAGACAGGGCTGGCTCTGTCGCTGGTTCTGAAGGTTTTTGATTGGCAACACTAGAGAAACCTTGCTTGGTCTTACTATCTCGACCAGAGGTCAAACCTTTGGCAGGGAGCGTGTGAGTGGGAGACAGAGGTGGACTGGCGTACACAGGAAGATGTTGCTGACCAGAGGGCAGTGCACTGTCTACAGAGCAAGTCCTACGTTTAGGGTCCAGGGCAGGAGCTATAGGTGAGCCATGTCCTTCAGAGACTTTCTTCCTCTTGCTTTCAGGGGAACGGTCATTACTCCTTCCTCTGGCAGCAACAGGACCAGATGGTGCGTCCCCTACATTATCATCGGGCCGACCTGCCTGGAATCTCTGCTTCATTTTGCTCACACTTGATCCAAATAGTGTATTGGAGGGTCTCGATATCTGGCCACCAGAGGCTGCCGCATCCTTCTCCTCAAATTTGGTGCGCAGGTTCCGGAACTGAGAGGTGGTGCTCTTGCTTGAGGAAGTAGAGATGGAAGATCCGGTTTCCTGTGCTGCTACAGGAGGTTGAGTCTCCCGGTTATCCATTTTCACACTGCCACTGCGATATCTGCTGGCTGCCAGGACTTCAGCCCGTGGATCAAAGGCATCTGTCTGTGTTGCCATGCCAAGCTACACAAGATAGTAAAATATGGCATGTGGTGAATTAGATATTTGTGTTCTACTCAGTTACCTTTGACAAATCTCCTCCTTCCAATCTACCTTTTTTGCCAAAGATTTCAATTTTTCTACCAAGTTTAAAAAAAAATCTTGGCCTTACAAATCCATAGTGTATTCTAGCCCATGTTCTTTAGCAATTACAGTTGTAACATTGACAGTCATTTAACTTGAAACATTATGCTTGATTGTTTGACCTCAGAATTCTTCTGAAGTTACTGTATACTTTCAAATGCCCCTGCAGTCCAGTTGTACAACGTCAGAACTAAAGGCTGGATAATCCAGTGACCGCGTTGGATTTTGGGATCTTCATTAAAATCGCACTAGGGTTTTTAAACTGAGATTTCATGATTATTTATTATTATTATTATTATTATTATTATTATTATTATTATTATACCTGTAAAAAATTAAAAAGTGTTTTTTTTTTCTCCAAGACAGATGCAATAAAAACGATTAGATAAATTTGAAATGATATATTTACTTGCAAAACCTTGAGACACAATGCAAATCACAAGACCTTGGCCATTCTGAGAATCCATTAATGTCTTACACCAAAATAAGAGACCATGAAATTTAAAGAAAATAATTCTTTAAAGTTTTCCACTCAAATTAACCATTTATTTTTTGTCTACATTTCCATTAAAGCGAGTAATAGGGGAAAATACGAATACTGTAACAATAATTACAAAATGACACGGATTTCTTCGCAGTTAATTTAGATTGTGCTATGAATTGTAGTGTTCCAAGTCACAGATCCATATTGGCACTGACCTTTAAGAAGAAAGCAGCCTAGCTGCTGCACCTGTTTGACGACGTGTACGTGTGGGTGTGGGTGTGTGTTATACTGCTTTTGCTGTGTCCTCTGGTCTTCCATACAGCTTCACTGCAGGACTCATCTCACACCAGAAAGTGTCTCGTGTCTCGCTGCTGCTGAGGAAACATAAAGGTCAGTATCAGATTGAGATTCTATTACAAAAGAAAATAGGGAGTTTTAGCGCGTGTGTCAAAAAATGTAAAACCAAATAAATTCCACTGCGCATGTTTGGCGGCGAAAATCAACTGTCTTACTAACGTTTCCATTAATGTGCGATTGTAAAAAGAAGTTCAAAGCCTAAAGGTTACGACAAAAAATCAGGACTTGCGCGCACTTTGAGGCCAGTTACGTTATGCTTAAACTTCCGAATAAAATTACAATGCATCAATGCTTTGATCTACAGAATACAGCCAAGACTGTTTGATAACACAAGACACAAGACACTGCAGTTTGGCTTTGACTCTCAGTGAATCGAGCAGCATCTATGGCCATATAATTACTTTGGGAGTGCAGTGCTACTAGAGTGTGCGAGCAAACTATGATCAAATTTCAATGATATGTTTGTTTCTATCATTGTGCTGACAAGGGAGTACTCAAACTATAAATAGAGAGAGTGCGAGCTCAGAGCTCTAGAATGCCACAGTTTAACTATGGTCAATTTCAATGTCAACCTTGTTTCTATTATAGTGTGTACATATTAATACTTACACTATATATAGAAACAGTGCAAGCTCAGAGCCAAGGCTTAACATTATAACAGTGGTCAAATTTTAATGTCATTATTGTTTCTATCCTAGTGCCTACATGTAAGATGTAAGTACTCAAACTATATAATTATGCCGTAGCAAATTAAAGAGCAGTATCGTCCATAGACTAAACACTGACGATACTGCTTTTTAATTTGCAACCGCAGATATACAGAGAGAGTGCAAACTCAGAACTCTAGAACATCACAGCTTACTATGGTTAAATTTTAATGTTATTCTTGTTTCTATTATAGTCCCTACATATTAGTACCCAAACTATATATATGGAGAGAGTGCGAGCTTTAAGGCTTAACTGTGGTCATATTTCAATGTTATCTTTTTGTTTCTATTGTATATAAAGTACGCATATATCTGTTGTCAAACAACAAGAGAGGGTGCGAGACTCGAGGGGTTCTAGAACGTCTTTGGGTTATCGAAGTATAGAATATAGATATACTTTGAGCGTCTGAAGCGCTTTTCGATGTTAAAGGTGAAGAAAATACAAAAGCATTTATATGAAGAAATCCCTAAGACCTAGCTACGCCGCCATTCCTTCTCTTCTGGTCTGCTCCACCAGCAGCGACAAACTACAGCTCACGCCTCACCTCTGCTCTCAGTCCCTGCATTCACAGCACGACTATTTTATTGGCGATCTCAGACTTCTTATCCACCGTCCGGCAGGACAGAGAGATATATATAGGTGCGCTATATAGTGACCTTCCAGAACTCACAGTGGCCAACCACTGGGCTCATCTTGCGCCGGTCAGTCTTTGGCAACTTCTATTGAGCTCAAGACGAACTCCAACAATCCATGTCTAAAAGCAGCCCGTAAAAAGGTAGTAAACACTTGATCAAGTCACACTAGTTACAGTCATTATAAGCAATTATCCTCTGAGCACCTTTAATGCAACATAGAAGCAAATACCAGCCCCTTTTTTTTCTTCACAATTTTTTTTTTTTTAAAGAAAAGCAATACTAGGAGAAAAAAAGTAGGAATTGCTTGTCTGTGATAGGAGAATTTTTTGCGCTTTGCCATCGAATCCAACATTACCATTCATTGATAATGTGGCGAAAAAGAAATAAATGACTGCGACGAAACTCAGTTTATAGAGACAGATTTTGTATAAAAAGAGAAATGTGGTAGAGCAGCCAAAATTTAAGAAAAGTAGAAAAAAAAAGTCTCCAAACTGACAGGAATTTTTAAAAAAGAGGAGTTTAAAATATTAAAGCTTAGAAGGGAGAGAAACATTAGACGGAGTCAGGATCAAAAATCGATAGAGCAAGGGAGATGAGAGAAAATGAGGGGCTGCAGCGAGACATGCTTTACATTCAGCATCTGCTTTCTTCACAGCTCACCCATAGAATAGACTCCTCCTTTCTTCCTTCTTTCCTTCTTCCCTTCAATCGCCTGTCACATGACCACACACCCGCATGATTCATCGCATTGGTTTGTTTGCCTCTTTCAATCCCTGCCATGGCCTACTGCCACAGAAATGACAATAATTATTATAGTCGACTCTTTGCCCTCTGTTTTGACGCTATGTACAATAATCATTGTTACACAATGCCATACTTCTGTTTGACTGGATGCTGAAGCCAAACGGCCCACGCTCAAGATAAGTAGCGTTCAAATAAAAGGGAAAAAAAACGTCTTCAAGAACGGCTAATCAAAGCTCCACTCAAAAAATCCACACAGACTTATAGAGCATAATATAAGGCTGTAACCAAGGCGGTATTTGTCACTGTAATAGGTTCTGTATTTTTTATGGAATTAGAAACCCCCAAAAGAGTGGAAGGTTTAAATTTTACTCTTTCAGTGACAAGTTTCCTGCAGGCGAAATGTTTACACGTATATCTGATCTATCAAAACGAGGCGACTAACAAATAGAGGCTTGCACTGGGACTGAATTAATTTCTTCAAAAGAAGGAACCAGAAGCCACAAAAACGAAATGTCTTCTCATATCTATCAGAAAAAACAAACAAAAAACAAAAAAAACTGCGGCTAAATGTAATGACTGAGTGCAGACCGACTTAAATGTTCATATTTCGTTTGAACGACTCGCAGGTGCCAGTCATCTTTCTTCTTCTTCTTCTTCTTCTTCTTCTTCTTCTTCTTCTTCTTCTTCCTCTTTTTCTTCTTCTTCACTATCATCACCACCACCATCATCATCATCATCATCATCATCATCATTACACAGCTTTCCAGGACACGTTTCTTCTGTCCCTTTCCCATCTATTGCGAGAGACTTGCACAGCAATATAAAAACACTTAAAATTATCGCCTTTGTTGGATTGGTGTTTCAAAGACGAGAGGTGAAACGAATAGAAACCCTTAAGTGTTATTACCTCTGCCGACTGAACTAAAGAACAAAAATATAAAGAAAAGCACGCCTACATTTTTGTCATAGACAGTAAATTTGGTCATGGATGTTATCTTTTTCTCTATTTCAAAACTGCAATGTTGAGATTCGTGTGTATCCATTTCGTGTTTTTAATATCGCCTATAACAAATGCAGGGGCAAAAGGTTTGAGATCAGATTGCAATGTAAAAGCTATAATGTAACTCAAGTAACAAAAGCTTTGAATTGACCATTCTCTTTATTAAAAGGAGACCATTATTTGAGAGGCTTGGGACAGCATCGGCTGGGATATATGCAATCCCATTCACACTATCGGCGAGGTCGTGACAATATCGATTCCTGGATGACCCTTGAAGACAAAATGACCTGTGGTGAGATCTACCGCAATAAGGAGAGAGGATGTTGTGTTCAAACCTACCTGCCGCAGGATGGGCTCCACACGCAGATGTCAAAACCAGTGGAGGAACCTGCGACTGACTTCCAAAACTGGCACGATGGACTGGTCAAGGTTCTCACGGCTAACAGCAACAGCAACAGCAGTAGCAGCAGCAGCAGCAGTAGCCGGCAAGCGGGTGAGCTGTATGTCGGACCTATCCGCCAGACAAGGCCATCCTCACCTGCCACTGATAAATAACAGTAGCTGCGGGGATGTAGCTCGTCTTTCCTTTAGAACACCAGAGATAATAAATCCTCCGAAAACATAAATCACATACACTCAAAAATGGTTTCCGATGCCCAGTTAGGTAGTTGTGTCTGAATCAGACCGGTTGTGCAAGAATCGATAGATCAATCGCAGCAGCCTTGGGAAAACATCGCCTGAAAGTGCAGAAAATGAAGATGGGTCAGAAAAAAAAACAGAGAAAGAACAGAAGTATCCGTGATACAGAAAGCAAGAGAGGGGAAGGAGGAGACAGAAAGAGAGAGAGAGAGTGTGTGTGTGTGTGTGTGAGAGAGAGAGAGAGAGAGGGTAGGGGGGAGGGAGAGAGAATGACTACGATGGTACAGAACTAGACATAGAGTTATATTTTACATCTTCCCCGTAAAACATTTTTCCTAATTGCGTACGTCAGAGTCATAGTTAGGAGAGTCGACAGGAAACGGTTTTATAAAACGT
>BLXT01003024.1:650750-661547 GCA_019648995.1 Plakobranchus ocellatus
CTTCACTTTGTCCAAACGTACCTTCAGGGCTGCACTACATCCAAGAGTTAACCCAGTCCACCATATAAATCATGATAGAATCAAACAATATTGGTCGAGGCTTGTGAGGACCAGATCTACACGAAGGAAGACTTACATGGTAATTGGTATATGAAGGCCTGCTCTGTAGTTTATCAATTAGGGGCTTGTCGTTGAAAAAAGGTACTTGGAACTCGCCCGAGAATTCCCAGTCACTATTCTGCAGAATGTATGTACCCAGTACTGTACCGGTTATTATAATACACACATACCATGCATAACTACTGAACTGGCGAGGAAGTTTAACTTTACTGTTGACACCCGGCAGGCTTACGATAGAGCTTTTGGCAGCTACTATTCATATCATGAAGATAACCAGCGAACAAGTGCGTTCCCAGGTAGATCTAGTGGATAGTAATCTAGATCTAGATATACATGGGAGTGCTTTTATCTGACCATCGTGATCCTAGATCTAGATTACACTGCTGAACGAGATGTATTGAGAGAGGCCAGATAAAATAGATAACAGGCAGTCACTTCCTGAGAACAAGAAAACTATATACCAAGCGCTGGCAAGCACGGTGTCACACTAACTGTGTGCGTCTACTGTCTGTCGAATCGGCATTGAATCATTCACACTACTCGGTAGATCTCTACACCTCTCACCATCTCCTGTTTTATACTGTCCACAACACAACAACAGCAACAGGCAAACAGCAATCCGCTCCTTTTTATTGTATTTTCTGCGCAAAACGCAAATAATGTCCAGAGTTGAATGGTACTAGTAAAACATTACAAAAGATAGAGTAACGCATACTTCGTAATGGCACATTATTTTTAACATTATTGTAAACTTAATAAGAAAAACACAAGCCAATCACTTTGAGAAAGTGGGAAATGTAAGGATCTTGACTGAAAATACAAGAAAAGTTGAGGATATAAAGTAATCTAATTTACGATTTTCAAAAAATAAATAAAACCGTTGTCCGGTTTGAATATAGCGATCAAAGTTGTTTCAATGAATGTATTCACACCGATTTAAAAAGAAGAATTTTCTACTACTTATTTCTTCCTCAAAGTTTCTGACATGTAACACATTCGTTAAAACCTTACCGGTAACCGGTATAATCAACTTTGGTCCATCCTTCCATTCAGACACTATCTGGCCACTGCTAAACCGACCCCCTCCTGCGGGCCAGCGGGAGCCTCAGTGACCAGTGGGGGCCAGTAACGGGATCGACCGAACTGAAGATTAATTTTTATCACTCACACAAAGTCATAGTGGTAGGACCAGGAGTAACGAGCTGAGGGCCACGTCGATCGTCTTCCCTGCTCTGGGAAGAAAAGTTTTACTCTCACAATCTTGTGGACATGTGGGGCAAATAGTTAGGACTGCCTTCGAAGCGGTCTCCACTAATGTTGCCTTAATCTGTTGCTTACTTTGATTTCAGTGGCATCCTTAATGTCATGCTTATTTTAACTTAAAAGCTAAAGCCATCAGTATGAATACCATAAATTCCTTCTAATACTGCCGCTGTTAGAGGCGTCGGTGGCTTAGTGTATAGCAAGGACCCTTCTTGTCGCAGTTCGAGCCCGATACCGGGAGGGCCTGAAAGCCTGGGATCACCTTGTTATGGACTGGCTATAAAAAAATTCCAACCCTACTACTGCTATTACTACAACTTCTAAAGACTACAACAGTACATTTACGACTACGATGTAAATATAGACCTACTTACTGCTAGTTTTATATAAGCCACCACCACAACCACCAAAACTTCTAACGCTTATCCCTTCGCTATAAATTATTTACACGTGAATTTTATTAGCATAATATGTCATGACTATTTATTACCCTAGGTGTTCTTTTTTCAAACCGTTGTTTGCACAGTGTTTGCACACTTTTCCTACCATTTCTTCACGCTATAGTGGCAAGAGAATGATCGGAACTGCCACTGAAACAAGAACATTAAAGTACATTCTAAAGATATAACCATATCAATGGCTCTAGTAACAACAGCGGATTTCAAATCTAGCGTTTGCTGCCAGCCATGCCTTACTCAAATCTTCAAGTGTCCACCTCACAAGTGACATACAAAACACATATATGTATTGAGGTTATGGAATGCGTGCGCACACAACACACGCACACACATACTCTCATACAAGACACGGTGAGTTATGCGAAGTGTAATCTGTCTAGCAATGCTCCGATCACAAGATCCACTGAATAAGCAAACCTCAAGGGGCATCAGAGATTCAGATAACGTAGATGTATGCTTTTTGATTTTGTACACCCACTGATCTAGATTTAATATGAGCCATCTGTCATGTGCCGTCAATCGGTGCTGTTGGTGGCCATCGCGTGTCATGATCAACCAGGCTGAGATGTACACAATATGCAACAGTCATTAATGTAGGGATTCTGTAGTTTCAAACGTCTTGGAAGGGCTTGAAAAGTAAGGCGTTCGATTCAGATCTCTATTTCTCATCGGGACAACAACAAACAGAAAAAATAGATAGATATAGATCGATAGGTAAGCAGGAGATAGATAGGTGGTAGGTTGGTAAGTAGATAGAAAGGTAGATAGGTAGGTAGATAAGTAGGTGGGTAGAACGGTAGGGGGTTAGGTAAGAGTGTAGATAGATATAGATAAGTCGATGACATATGCATGCCACTGTACCTGCATCGAAATGTAAAAAATAATTTCAATAATACCGTTTTTTAAACCATTCATGCGCTGTACAAAATGAAGAAGGAACATTAGAGGTCCATGGAATCAGAATTAAGTCTGAGCTTATTACTGGCGTGTACTTTGATAGATACCGCCTTTTATAAGTTGAGGGAAGGCACGATACTTGGGTCATCTGTTACCATTTACAGTTTGGCTAAGGGTTGCACAATGTCCTAACTCTAAAATCTGTGATGAAATTCGGCTTCTTAGGATTGTAATAGACAATTGTATTTTGTTCTCACTACCTTGGTACAATAATTTTAGTTTTATTTTGTCTACTCTCGGATTCATTCAGTCTGACAAAGTGTGCAATTAGGACAAAATAGTAATAAGATGACGCATTGCTACACTTTAAAAAAAAGTAGACAGAATGGTAGAGAGTCAGCGACAAAGCGAGACATAACATAATTACACGTTTATCATAAAGCACGTTTCGATACATATGAATAAAGGGAGAGGAGAGAGAAAGAGAGTCGAAAGAGGAAAGTACAGACACACAGTTTAGTGGGTAGACAGCCGGAATAAACTGTAGGAGGTAAACGGAAAAGGGTGGAAATGAAACCAAGTCAGCAGTGCTTTCACGACATTGACAAAGACCTGGATTTAGAGAATAGTTTTTGACCCTGTACCACTATTACTTAACTCATATACCGATATTCTACATGTATTAACAGAGACATAACACATGATACATTACTTAAGTAGAGGGTTTCTCAAAATTGCTCATCCCCCCCCCCGCAAATCTATCCAATTTGAACGATAATATTTCCCCGTCATAGAGCTATCAAACCAGCGGCAGGGACATTAGAGGGAGGTGAGATCAGTGCGTGTGTGTGTGTTTGTGTGAGTGTCGCAGGATGTGGCAAGAAAACTGACATCCATTAAACGGCGCACTCAGGTATTACACTTCCTCCCCCTCATCCTACAACTCCCTGATTTCAGGGACTACTGTACTAGGCTGCTGCAGGTTATAAGGACCAACATCATGGCCCATGAAAACTAGGAGCGTGATGCAGCAGCACAGAGAGAGAGAGAGAGAGAGAGAGAGAGATAGAAATACATAGAAAGGAAGGGGGTGGGGAGAGGAGGAGAGAGGTAAATACAGAGAAAGTTAGGTGAAAAGATGAAGAGAAAGAGAGAGAGAGGTAAGACAGAGATAAAAGCGAGAGTTAAATACAGTGAGAGGAAGGGGGTGGCGGAGGAGAATGAGAAAGATGAACACAGGGAAAGCTAGGTAAAAGACATAGAGAAAGAGTTGGGGAGGGGGGGGGGGGATAGAGAAAGGGAGAGAGAAACAGAGGAAAGAGAGATAAGAAGAGAAAAACGGAGAGAGATGAAGTAACAGAGAAAGAAATACAGAGCACTATAGAGCGTCTGTATAAAGGAGAGTAGCTATTGGAGGAAAAAAAGCAGAAGAAAAAGAAATAATAACAAATCGCAATTCCATTTCCACAAGTGGAATAATCTACATGCCCTATGCGTGCTCAAGAAAGCCGCTTGCATGCCCATGTTCTAACAGTTCTAGAATAAGAACACGAACTCTGTAGCTTACTCCTAGAGCCGAGCTACATATCCAAGAGAGTAGATCTAATCCTTATTGTCACGTACGTATGGTATGTACGTGTGTATTGCACACACCCACGTCGCGTCAGGCGCCGCAAAGTACAGCTTAGAAAAAGATGCTTGTCATATCCATGTCAATCAAATGTCACGTGACCTTCTCACCTTTTTTTTTTCCTCCAACTCCAGGCCGGAAACAGAGGCATCTGCCTGACGAACATGGTTCACCTCTCATCAGAACTAGTGTCCTCGGAGGGCTCGTTCATGCAGTTAGTTATATGCCATGTAGAGCTATATGCATGTATTCTCTTTTTTTGTCCTTAGTCTTCTCTCATGTCAAGGGGAATCTTTTCACAACTGACAGTCATTCCTCGCACAACATGCATCTTTTGTACTTGCACTATCAGACTATTGCACCGCCTACGGCCCTGTCGCTTCAGCGTGAAAACAAGAGGTTTGGTAACTCAACTAGCAATTTATACTAACAAGAGCATCACTTTCTGCTTCTACTTTCTTGGCACTATAGAAAGCTTTTAGTGAACGTTCGCAGTTCTCAGATTTTCCATGATGCATCATTACAGGTACACGCACACTGCTCTTCCCAATTCATTAAACTCTTTTCTTGTATTAAAGAAAAAAAGCAGAAAAAGAAAAAAAAGACAAGAAAAGAAAAAAAAATCACCTTTGCCTCAAACCTTTGGTATTTAAAGAAGCTAAGCTTGTTCTATCTTCACAAGCTAAGGTTATGAGGTCAAAGGTTGACTTCATTGCATGTTCAAAATATCATCATGCTTTGTTTTCTCTTCACTACATCAATAATGCATCACAGCAAATCGTGCGGTATGGAAGGCGCGCTGTACAGCGGGGACAAACTGCACGCAAGTAGTTGCCGTTTGTGAATCACACAAAATCAGAATTTGCGAGGTTGTATAATTGCGTCCGGTTTAGCTTGTCTCAATCAAGACAAACAAAATAATTGAACTAATCAGACCATTACAGAACTATCGCCTGTGGACTTGGATTGACTGGCAACGACCGAGGGGCCTAACAACTTATAATATAAAAAGAAAAAAGTGTATGTAAGCTTATTTGCAACAGAACGCTTGTTTCTGCTCTTAGATTGACTAGCAATGGCGAGAGAGAGAGAGAGAGAGAGAGAGAGAGAGAGAGAGAGAGAAAGAGGAAGAGAGAAAGAAAATAAGTGAATATGGGAAGAATGGGGAGTACATAACTCAGGAAGGAGGAGAGAGAGGGGGGAAATTGGAAGGAAAGAAAAAGGAGTAGGAGAGGAATAAGGAGGGAGAAGGAATAACTTGAAGGAATAATAAAGAAAAATAGAGAAAGAGGATAAATAAACATCCAAAAATACAATCAAATTATCCAGTGGGAGAGCTCGAGAGATTGAGAGTGAGGAAGAACTCGGATTGTAAGTTCACCTCAGTGTAGGCTGATAGAATCGCGGACACTCCCGGTTATGTGAGATTGAAATAAATAAATCAAACATTGAAAGATTTTTGTCCGCTGGAACGTCATTCTGCATGGCAAATCGAGATACCGCATAAACAAGTCCAATAATTTATAGCAAACATCAACCATAAGCCTTTCTCCTTTCCTTTCTCTNNCCCCCCCCCCCCCCCCCCCGGTCGTGTATTTACAAATTCGTGGTGCTAAAGTCGCTATATCCTTTTTTTTTTGTCCCTGATGTGAGAAAATCAAAGCATTCTCTCAATGAATCAGTTACAATTTAGTACTGCTGAATTTTTAAGATTTCAAGTCTGTATTCTAGGTTGTTTAAGAAGAAAGAGAAAGAGTCAACAAAGCACCAAAACTAGAAATTCAAATCTAAGAGAGCACTGCTCTCTACTACGCCTACTGGCACCTAAAGTGGGCCAGAGTAGTCAAGAAAGATGGTTTTAAGAGTCAGATGGACAGAGCCGAACATGTCGGCATAAAAGAAAAAAACCGTTAAGAATAAGACCTGGATTTTTGTAGTGAGAGAGTGGCAGTAAAAAGAAATCCATAGGCAAAACTTCCTCGAGCCGAACTGTCGTAAAAAAACCCAAAACTTCATCGAGCTGAACTGTCGTAAAAAGCCGAAGTCCACACTGTGCTTCAACCAACGGTAACATACTAAACCAAGTAATCCACATCTCATTCTCAGCATCTCCCGTAACCTTGCAATTTCTTTATATTTCATCTTTTTCTCCCCCTGCTTCTCCCCTGCTGCATCTCTTCGAGCCCTTTTTATTTGGTCTGCCTGTTGCTCCTCTTTTTCTCTCCTTCCACACTTCACGCGATTTCTTTGAAAGTCTCACCTTCAACAACAACAAAATGAACATATGTATATCGTAGAGTCAAACTGTAAAATCTTTCAGTTCATGAAACGACACTGTAACTTTCAGAATGATGGTGAGGGTAAATCACAAGGCCCCTGTCTCATTGTCGCAGATAATTACATAATTATGTTGGGCGGGCAAAAAGGTGGTTTGAAGGATACTTTTGCTTGCAGAGGAGTAACTGGGCTCCTACTGACATCAAATGTATTCAGCTAAACCCTCTATCCCTCTCACTATGTTGGACTGTTCAATGTGAATGCCCGACGCCTGTGTGGGACTGACATGGACATCACTGACAGGAGAAGCATCAAATCTCAGAAGTAGAATTACACATCGAGCTACACGCACAGAGCAAACGCATTCCTTGAAATGCTTGGCTGTCACACTCAGTTGTATGAATGGACCAGAATTTTGAGGTTCTAGTGGAATGGCAGAAAATTTTAGCATTTCGCGAAATGACTGGTTCCATCGTTTGACTATTACATTTACACATGTACATGCATCTTCTTTATCTTTTCCTGATTCGATGCTAAAATCTATAGAAATCTTCATGAGCCACTGTTTGCGCCTTCCCCTGGGAGGGCCCAAATGCCTGAGATCACCTAGTGTTGGACAGGCTATACTTCTCTTTTTACTCAAACTGAATTAATTATCTGCGACCCACAGCTATGGATAATGCGGATCAAACCATCTCCATCTCGCCATACCCACGGATCTTCAACGCGACAAACACGGTCTGAGAGAATTAAATACCCGGATTTCTCTCTGAGCAGCTGGACTTGAAAGGCTTTTGACTTTCCAAACATTATATTGACCAAGCCCAGGTTTAATCATAGTCATATTACTTAGTTTCGATGCAATATTAACCACTTATTGCAAGGCGGAATACTATTACTAACGACAGTTGAAATGACTGATCAAGGAAAGTGATGATTGTATAAACTGTGTACGATCTACGGTACATCCGTGGTCTTTTTACACACTTAAGAGCGGAGAGATATTAAGAGTGGTTAGTGTTTCTACATCATAGCTGGGGGTCTTTCTAGTAGTGCGTGGGTACGAGTATGACTGTTCCGGTATTCTGAGTGCCGTAAATATCAAAGTTTATATTAATGTTGAACTCCGTTCTAAATATGCGAAGAACAAACTCCAACAGTGGTGAAGACAAGACTTCCTAATTTTTCCCTACAAGTACAATAACAATACATGACATGCAACCATTTCCCTTCCCGAGAAACTTATTATAATATCAACAGGCGCGCCATCTCACTCTACCTTCGGTGAATACCATCTTTTCAAGTGGGAGCCATCTACTTAAAGGCACCCACAAGGGAACCGTGAAACATGAGAATATACAAGTGGTCCCGTGTACAGAAATAGAAACAGAGAGCTATGGTAAGATTTAGTGATTCACTACCGGTTAATGCAGAGCAGGCGCTGGTCTTGAGTCCCTAGCCGAAAACCACAGTAATACAGCAAACGATCTATAGTAAACGTATCTGAAATGAGCTTCTGACTATGGCAAGTCATTTCTAAATTCTTGTCACCTATCGAGTCAACAGTACTTGTGCAGATTTAACCTTTGCGGCAACAGTGTTTATACAGACAACGGGTCATTCTCTGCTATATTCTGTCTTTATTCAGGTATTCTTAGAGAGATACCTTTTCCCTTAGCCTCTCTTTCTCCCTCATTCTTACTCAACTTCCCCCCCCCCTTTCTCTTTCTCTCTTTCTATCTTTCTAATTTTCCTGGAAGAGAAAGACAATGGACAATTATATGGTCAAGCTTGTTTTCTGACAAATTTCATATCCATTAAAAAATTTAACGGTCTAAATATAACTTTGCTTCTTCTTTCTTTAATTTATATTTCAAATTCTCTGGAGTGTCGTAAGCAGGGATGCCACCACCCAACTTTCAAAAAGCCTGAAAAAATTTTAGACCCCCAACCCGTGCGCGACCCCGTAGCACATTTGGACAAACTGAATTAACTAAGGCCAAACATAACTATCAAATAGGACTCGATTATTCTGCATGATAAAAATTAACATTAAGAAGAAAGTATTAATTATTACTATACTGACTTTATGACTAAATTTTTCATACTCTGTGGTCATTGTGACAGTTTAGGATACTTAAGAAAAGGGGAAAATTCTCTGACGATCCGAAAAAGACGGGCTTCCGGCTTTAGCCGGAAAAGTGGCAACCTTAGACGGTAAGAAGAAAGATATGGAGACATTATATTTACTGTTGCAATGTTAGCCTTATCATGATAGGAGAATAGACACAGCAATAATAAAATGTATGCAATAAAACCACAATAATTACATACATGTATTTAAAGGATGTGAACTTTGTTTTACATCACACGTATCATTTACATGTACAGCCTGTCTGTTCCAATCTAATGCTGTAAAACGAGCTTACAAAAAACACAGCCATCCTTGGCATAACTTCACACAAAAAACTAGCCACCTGCAAATTTGTGTTGAAAGTTTCAAGAGGGCCATCGGCAAAGATAAAATAGGTTCATATAGTGCTTGTGATACAATGCACAGCTTGAACTTTTGATTCCAGTTGCAACTTAGTATATCATTAAAATGTAAAGAAAATGTACACTTATCAACTTTTCTGTCACAAAATCAGAAAAGAAGCAGTCACACTTCTCTGTCGTACATTTCACAAACCAGACAAATTACTTGCGCGGCATATTTTTCAACCTAGACTTCCGTGGCAAATTTCCAACCTAGACAAATAACTACTTGCGTGGCACATTTCTCGAACTAGACAAATAGCTACTTGTCAGATATTTCTCAAATCAGACACATAATTACATTTCTCGTATGCCTCTCAAACTAGCCAAACACATATGCAGTAAATGTATATTTTCTTACATTAGTCGAACAACTATATCATCATTCATTGCTTAATCAATTCAAAAGAATTACATATGTAGTATGTCCGTATGCTTCTCAAACTTGACATATAATACTGTGGCATGTTTCTCAAACTAGATAAATACTGCTTGTTTGGCATACTTCCTAAACTAAAAGACTTACCTGGCATATTTCACAATGCATTTAAATCATAGCTCTCAAACTGGCCAAATATGAGTGTATGGTTGTATTTTTCTCTAATTAGTCAAACAGTTACATAACCATACATTGCTCAAACATGCCAAAAAAAACTACATGTGATGTATGTTGGTATGTTTCTCTAACTAGTGAAACAATTCAATGTTACACCTTACTCAAATGGGCCAAACTAATTACACGTGTCGCGTGGTTCTCAATCTCACCACTTATGCCAATTACTGGCTTTTTGTGTGTTGTACTTGATAGTGCTTGACTCATCATTGGATCTTAATTCACACTTGTAGCATTACCGGTTCTTAATACATCCATGAATAAATCAATGCGTAAAAAGGATGCATCAACGCTAATATCCATGAATAAATAAATGCATAAAAAGGATGTATTAACTCTAATATCCATGAATTAATTCATGTGTGTAAAGGATGCATTAATAATGCCAAGCTGTAAATGTTTGGTTTTTGTTGGAAAAGACAGCGAGTAGAGGGAAGAAAAAGAAAACGCAAAAAAGAGAAGAACAGGATGGACAACAGGAAAAAGACGCTCAAGGGAAGCAGGACTTCAACTATTGCTAACTTAACATCTTTAAGGTCATTGCAATAGGAAAGAGCAGAAAAATTATAGTGAAAAATGTGTTTACAAAACAAAATTTATCTTGAAAAAAGAAGTTACATCACCAATGCCACAAAAAAGTAGAAAGTTAATTGTAAAATTAAAGGGATGCAGGGGTACGAGTCATGAGTATTATAATGATAATGAAAATGTGTGCCCTAACTTACATTTTTTTTCTTTTTTCCCCTTTTTTCTCCCTCTGGACAATTAGATAAAAGATTTTGTAAATTTAAAAAAGCAGAACTAAAAGAATTAAATTGAAACCTGTGCTATATTTACCTCCATCATGGGTTTGTGGATGTTTTAAACCCAAATTCTACAACCGTAAAAATAATTTTTGCTGAATAATATCTTTGAGTTTGAGTAACCACAGTCAATCAAATAAAAAATGGAGACCTGAAATCATGTTAGCTTCTTTTTTTTTTGGGGGGGGGGGGGGGGGGGGG
>BLXT01003024.1:673284-685762 GCA_019648995.1 Plakobranchus ocellatus
AAAAAAAAAAATGCATGAATTTGGTATTGAATGACACAGCAACAAACATAATATTGAACAGATATGACAGAGAAACTAATACAAATAAGCTCCAAGAAAAAAGCTCAAACTTTTTCACACTTGTAGCTATGGCACACAACACCATATCAAATGATTAGCTGTCATTAGCAGATTATTCTTCTCTGACACTTAAAATTTACATACTGAAGTGGAACACAAATGGAATCTTTATATAAATTTTAAAGTTCACAATCAGCGCTCTATCAGACTAATTTGAAGGGTGAGATGCATTGATTTGAACTTTTTGCTCCAGGTGAACTACTAACTTTGAATCTACAATTCTAAGACTGGAAACAAAACATGGCTCTATTCACACCTCAATAAAATCTAGGCTGTAGAACTTTTTTGTCTCCAGTCTTAGTCTAACGTTATCTAGCTGTATAAAAGGATACTATTGATTTTATGAGTTATGTGGGCTGCTTAAAACACCATTGGTTCCATGTGTTATGTGGGCTATATAAAGTACTATTAATTCCACTTGTTATGTGGGCTGGTTAGGATGATTTCACATGAAGTATTGTATCTTCCTAACTATGCAAGAAAATGTCATAAAATTTTAGGGATAGACTCAAGACAGACCAAAGATTATTTTGACTAGTTAAATATATGCAAATTAGGTACATGACACAATTCGCCATCTTGAATTTTTTTTTATTTTCTGAGGAAATAAATAGAAAAACTAGGTTGTTTGGTTTTGAGTGATTGTGTGAGAAAATTGTGGCTTGTAATGTGACTAAATCTTGATGAAAAGAATGTGAATTTCATTGGATTGAATGCTGTGCAGACAGTTTGCAGTTTTACAATTTATTTTTTTTGGTAAAAAAGGAACACAAATTTGCATGGAAGTCAACTAAATAAAGTCAAATGAAACTCCACAAATTTTGGTAGGCTCACCTCATGGTGCCTGGTTTTTTATTTTTCTGAACTGCTCATTACATCTACAGTTTGAAGGTTATAGTTTATTTTCCACTCTACAGGATTCAAATCCTCTCCTTCTTCTAAATACTGCCACTGAAAATCATCAAGTCCCTGATCAGTTGAAGGGGTGCCACGCCCACTTAAGGGAGAGTCTATTCTAGATCTAGGTGTAGATGCTACTTGAGCCCCATTACGCGCATCCTTGTCACTGCAATTATCGTATCAGAGTCAGAATCTTGGCTGGAGGGTGTGGGGACATTGGCACAAGCCATTTCAAATCTAGATCTAATGCTCTCTACGATCACAACAAGAAAATTAAATCAATTTTGAACACTAAAGTCTTTACGCTCAATCATATGCGTGAAAATGAAATCAAACACTTCCTTGAATCAAGGGAAGTCACTGCAACATATCAAAACAAAAGTCCAGAATGCCCATCACCTGTTTCATTGAGTTAGTCTTACATTTGTCTCATGTCGAATTGAGCAATGGGAACAAAAGTTCCCATTTTTTACTCAAGTCGAAAATAGCAACATAAGTGTTAAGTGACAATTGAAAAAATTTCAAATTGTAGGCCTGCCTAACAATACAATCTTGAAAAAAAAATGTCACCTGAAATTATAACATATGGCATTATCAGGTCTATAAATTTAGTGTGCTTTACCTGTGGATCAATGATAGGGATGGCTGCCTTTGGCCGTTTCTGAGGTGCCCGTGGAGGTTGCTGCAATTCAGGAGCATAGTAGGTGATGTCTCCTCGATACACTTTATGCTGGGGCTAAAACACAAAAGGATAAAAAAAAAAAATACTATCACCATCATCATAACAACAATTGAATCTTTCTTTAAAGCAAATAAAAAAAAAGTTCAATAATGGAGGAGAAAATAAAGAAGGTGACTTTTTATGTAACTTTAGATACAGATGTCATCTTAATGTTAGCACCATGCATTACCATCAAGAAATTTTGTTTTCATACAGAGCAAGAACAAAAAAAGAATTGGCTGTTAGAGAGCTCAAGGCTCACACAAAACATAACCAATACTAATTTTCAGTTCTACCAGAGGTGAAAAAAAGGGACAGTCATTATCTTTCGCCTGCAGTCTTTGATCTTCATTTGAGCATTAAGGCTTTACAATGACCCCCTCGTCCAGGAAAAAAATATATTTATTTATTTATACGTGTCTGGAGATCAGTCCTGATGGATTGGCTTTCCTTAGCAATGGTATTTACAAAAAAAAAAACCTTGTTTATTTCCTTCTTTTCACTTCTTTTTTTCAAATCACTAAATATTTATAATATATATTTACACACAATTACAATAATACAATATCTTCACCCAGTTATAATTCAATGCAATTTTTAACGTTATCAATAGTTTATAATAATCATTATAAAACTTCCGACATAAGTAAATAAATAAGAGAGTGTGTGTGTGTGGGGGGGGAGTCCTACAAAATGACTGGAATTGCAGGTCTACAACCACTGGTTTCAAATCAAAATTTTAAAATAAGAAATTGCACTTTTGCAATGCTTACTTCAACAGATAGTCTAAAGCATGTATTTGGAAAGTTCTGTACATACACGAGTAAGCACTTTTCACACCGGTGGTTAATGGTTTTCATTTAAAATCAACCAAGTGTTGCAATTAGACTCTTTTTGTGAAAGCACTAAAAATATTTATTTAAATGTATGATAATGAACAATTTAGAAAGTCTCAGATGGTCTCAAAGTTTCTCTCTCCTGCCTAGGTGGTGCTGAACTTTGAAAGTTGCTTGTCTGCTGCAGCCAAATGAAAGGCAGTATCCGCATTTCATTTAGCTACCACGGATGTCAACTTTGTTGATTTCTTCCCTCAGAAGCCCAACAGAGATTGAATGAATTCTTCAACACTTCAAAGAAAAAGTTTTATTTCTTGTGCATACCTGCCTAGTTGGGAACATCCAATTTTGTAAACCAAGAGGAAAAAATTCATAATTTAGACCCAAAATTAGTAATGGCAAAATGCACCCTATATTATTGAAATTCTTCCTCTACATATGTGATCTGTAAATTAAAATTTACAGCTATGATACACATTTAGTCTTTACATTTAATAGAATGATCACTACTCTAAGTGATGCTAAGGGTACAAGCTCTCTTCAAGCATTCCAGCGACTCTGGCTCCCTCATTGAACAGAACAAAGACTTACTGTGCATGAGCCTCCAAAATTCATAATGAATCAGGGATTTTCGTATTTTCCTAATCTGATGCATTTTTAACTGATAAAAAGCGTTATCGCCCGCCACCGCCCTTTATGGGTGTTGGCGCGAGCGCCGGCTATCGCCCGTTGATACTTGACTATAGCATACACTTTTAAACTACGGAATAAGCCCCTTTATTTTTCTTTACAGTGGCTGGGCCTTAATAGTTTCTGTTGCTTGAAGAGTTCTACTTTCGTTTTCCTTTTACTTTTCTAAAATTGAATAAATGGTTACCGAGTAACGATTTTTTCACAATGACCTTCAACTTGCTCTCGCAACTAACAGACGGATCGACGAATAAAGAAGATGAAGATGAGGGTAGCCCTGTAGATGATGTTGGAGTTGAAATTGATGATGAAAGTGATGTTAATTTTGATGTAGAGGAGGGAGAAGGTGATGGGCTACGCCTAGACTCTTCTGACGATGATGAATCTGAATGTAGATCTAGATCTAGTCCTAGCCACACTGCCAAGATAGTGTTGTCAATTTTTTTCAATATCCCATAATATCAATGATATTTAGTGTTATATATCATAAGAAAGTGCACCCAATCTTCTATTTTTTGGTGTTTGAATTATGTTTGTACCTTCCTTGGTTTAAAATTTATGACAAATTTTGTAAAACGTGTACTTTTGTAAATTACGATTATGCCCCTTATACCCGCCATAGGCCATTGTTAATTACGAGCTGGGCCAGCCCTCTATCAGTTAATAATAATTATGAATTTTTTGTAATACTAAGAAGGTATGCTTGTGTACTCACTTGCGAGGTCGACTGATTTCCTTGCTGAGCAACACCTTGGGCTGGAGGGGCGACTGGAGCTTGAGGAGGGGGAGACGTGTACGCCATTGGCAGCGGGAACGGAGGGGCCTGTGCCGAGTTGTGAGGTGGCACCCTTGGACTGCCGCTGTAAATCATGCCTGCAGGTAGGAAGGGGGGAGCCATGATGGCAGTGCCAGGAGGAGGTGCTGGCAGGTTTCCCTGGGAGGGGGGAGGACGAGCTGCTTGCTGAAACAATGCTGGATTGACACTCACAGTCCCAGCAGTGCCGGCACTAGGGGGAAGAGCCAGGCCAGCATTGGACACTGAAAATGGTAGAATGAACAGAGAAATTTCTATACACAGCATAGTGTAACATTCAGTGATGAACATTTATGTCACTCCAGACAAGAGAAATCATGCAAAGTATCACTGAAATTTTCCAATACCTTTTGAAACATTGAAAGCACTAAGGAAATTAGACAAAGAAGAGGTTTAGGAGGTTTGAGAGAAGAAAAACATGAAAAAGGAAAATGAGAGCTGAAATTTCCAAATGAGTAGAGTTGCAGATCTACAAGTGTGAATTTAACACAGTAAATGAAAAATCTTAAGTGAAAGAGTAAAAGTGATTCCCATTTTTGGGTGCAAACGTTCTATAGTCATGCTTTAGACTGTCTCTACATAAAATAAGGTAATTTTTCATTTCTTTATTTTAGGATTTTGTTTTGAATTCAGTCAGTCTTGTAGATCCATTAATTGATCATTTTGTAGGATTGTTGTAAACACCTACAACAATAAGGAATTAAAGACCAAAGAGGAACTAGATGACAGTTGGGAGATCAAATCAGGCTGCCTAATATAATGTCCACATATTAGATCTATACAATCTGAGGAATATTTTTTCCTTTGTGGGGGAAAAAGCTTGAAATCAAATCTGAAAGGGGTCATCACAAGAATGAAAACTAAAGAAGAGAGATTAGTTGAATGTCCCCTTTCTTTCCTAAGCACTTAGAATATGGACCTCTGAAAAAAATTTCCAGGTATCTTCACCATATGATAAATAAGCATTAGTCTTTAGACAATATCCTCGACACAAGTGTACTCACCAGGCAGAGGATATTGCAAAGGTACTGTCACTGGAGGAAGCATGGTGGGAGTGAAGCGAGCTGCGTCAGGGACGCCCACAGAGGGAGGCAAGGAAGGCTGCTGGACACTCGGAGGCGGAACACTGCTTGCTGCTGCTGCTGAGCTTTGATCGCGAGGGTAGAATGGTGGTGGAGGCATGGCTGAACAAAGAGAAATAAACATTGAGGGCAAAATTCACACATTGTCATGAGCAGACATGCCTACCCTTAAAAATTTTTTTGAGGAACATCAAGAGCAAAAATGTGGAACATTATATAAAAATGCGTAACAAACCTGAATATGACGGAAACTGAAGCTGATTAAACTAAAAAAAACCCCACTCAATTTAACCAAGTGCCAATTAATCACAAAGGTGTACCTTTAGGACAGGGGAGAGTGTAGAGGATATCAGTTCCTGTCTAAATCGGCACAAACACTAAGCCAACTGCTTAACATTTAGCCTCCGTGCTTACATTCCAATCTGTTAACATTAATGTTGAGCAAATCGGCCCTAGACTAACAACATTATGAAAAGAAAATTTGTCCTTAAAATTTTCATTCTACTCTTACTGCAAAGACTTGTTTAACTTTGGGTAACTTATTTCAATGTTACCATTGGAATTCAATTTTATTTACTTTTCTCAAATAGAAAATTCCAATAAACATTTCCCTTTTCTATCCCTAAAATGCGGATTGCCTCGATGCATTCTTTTCGAATACAGTACAATGCTGTTGTCTTTTGCGGATTGGAGCTTCTGTGTAGAGCAATTTCTTTTTGGTCATTTTGAAGAGACTTAGACTTATCCAAGATACGCAGGCCTGATTGTATTATATTAAAATCTAAATCTATGGATAGTTCATAGTATTATCATAAGGCTGGCAATGGCGAGAGCCTGGCATCAATCAGATAGGTTCGCACAAAGCCTAAGTGTAATGCTGGGTTTATAGCTTCTCTAGTTATAAGACTGCGCGTATAGTAGTCTTAAAATCTAGATAATTAAGTCCGACCAAACCATCGACCTACAATAGTACAGTTGACAGATTTAAAATGGAAAAAATTATCCAAAAAATCTTTATTTCCATAAAAATTGAAATTCTGCCCCAGTGATTCTCTTAAATCGAGGTCGCTGATTTCAAATTTGCCGTCAGAATTTTCGTATTTGCTTTCCTCGCAAAGATATGTCTGTTGGAAAAAAAACCCTAGTCCAGGTGAGTGATGTCACAGTGTGAATGACTGACCGTCAACGTGGCAACAGTCAGAGATGGGACTGATGGTAGCCCTTACAATGATGTTCGTCTATAGATGTACTGCATCGATAGGTTTGCCCCAAACCACCCCAACCCCTCCTCAGTCTGCAAGATGCACGCTGGGTGTTATGAAAAAAGGTGTAGCAAAGAGCGCCGTGCATTTAGTAAGTTTGAAAAGTTTGTTGCAGTGTTAACGCCATTATTGTTTTTCTCTAGGTCCTTTAATATTCTCGGTTATTTATGCAGAGATGCGCCGCTAGACATTTAGACTAGGATTATTTCTGAGAGTATGACCAATCACAAATCGGCGAAATTCCGGATTTTGTGATAAAAATGCGGATTTCTGGAACGCAGGTCATTTTCTGGTAGAATTCCGGAACGAATCTGGAATTTCCGGAACAGTATGCATGTCTGCATGAGCATATGTGTATGTGCCTGGGAAAAGGGCCCATAAGTCATCAGAAAGAAAATTTTAAGTATATACATTTTCTTATAGAAAATTTGATGCCGAGCACAATGGTTTTTGAATTTTCAATATATCTTAAATAGTTTTTGAGACGTTAAGGTTTTTGTACACAAGAGTGTGAAAACTAAGTTTTGAGAAAATCACTTTAAAGTTTCAGAACTTTATTTTACACTTTCAGATCATAAAACTCTAAAAATAAAAATAAGAATTATTTAAACATCATATTCAAGCAAATCCTTTTGTAAAACTGTTCAGAAATGGATAAACTGTGATAATCTGGTGGAACTACATTTTTGATGTCTGACTACCTATCAACAATTACTGGCCTACAGCTCAAAAACACTCCTGCCGACTTATGGGCCCTTTCCCTAGACACACAATATAAAAAGCATACCATGGTATTTTTTAAAAAACTTTTTCTTTCTTCTCTTAATCAATTCATTTTTTCTTTTTTGGGGGGGACATTGAAAATCTAAACCATTTGGCTCTGCAAGAGCTTATAAAAAAAAAAAAAGGGGGTGGGGGAGGAGTAAAGGAGTACCAGAAAAAAAAAACAAAGGTAGTATACTACAACAAGAGAAGCATCCTATTAATTTGAATGATTCATTTTTCCACCAGTTTTGTCACAGCATACAGCTATCAGTTTGAATCAATAAATCTAAGGCAATAGCATAATCGAAAAAAATACTGATATTTAAATGAATTGGATTTCCCAGTCATAAAGCTACAGTGACTTCAGGCAGTCTCATAGCCAAAGCCAAGCCTGAAAGTCTCTGTAATGAAGAAAAAATGATACTGATGATTATATGAAATGGATTTCCCAAACTTAAAACTACAGTGGCTACGGTGGTCATACTACTTATGACCAATCATATGCACAAAGTGTGGGCTGATAACGTTCAGTACTCCCAAAACCTCATCATCATCACTAGTTTGCTTGCAATGTTGGTGATCATTCTGTCACACACTTACCAGGATTGTAGAGCTTTGTCCCACCACCATCAGTAGCGGGTGGCGGCTCTGTGTAAGGTCTGTTGGCAATAGCTTGTTGCCGTTGGGAAGAGTATCGTTTGCCCTGGACCTGTATACCTGAGGCACCAGGTTCCACATTTGCCCCTTTAGCGTGCTGCTGCTGCTGTTGCTGATAGTGAGCTGACTGAGGTGGTAAGGAGGTACCTGACAGTATTAACAAAGAAGATCAACATTATTTTGGGTAAGCCTGATGAATGGTGAATGCATGGTAGTAGCTAGGCTTTGACACACCTATCATATGTGTTTATTTAAATACAAATAATCTACACAGAACTAAGCTTAAGCAACAGCTTTACTAAATATTGTCCATGTGAGCTCCATACCTACTTGTTTAACAACTTCTAATCTACAGAAAACTATGCTTTGGGACATTTATTATACCTGCTTATTTAAATTCTATTTATCTACAGCGAGCTAAGTTTAGCACACCTATCATACGTGCACATATAAATACTACTAATCTACAAAGAGCTAAGATTTGCACACCTATCATACGTGCATATATAAATACTACTAATCTACAGAGAGCTAAGGTTTGCACACCTATCATATGTGCATATATAAATACTACTAATCTATAAAGAGCTAAGCTTTACTTAATATTGTCCATGTGAGCTCCATACCTGCTTCTTCAACAAAGAAGAAAAGAATGAAATTTTAGCTTACTCTTGGATACCAGCTTGTTCAAACATTACTAAGCTATAGAGAAATTAGCTGTAAAGACCAAGCTTTAGTGCAGTTACTGTTGATACTTCATACCTGCTTGCTTAAATACTGCAGATCTACAGAGAGCTAAGCTGTAATGGCTAAGCTTAAGCACACCTATTAATGATATTGTTCATACTTGCTTCTAATCTACAGAAAACTACATTCCAGTGAGAAAGTGGCTACGCTTCGGTATTTTCCTGTTAATGAGAGCTCCATACCTGCTTGTTTTGTATCTGCTGGGCCCATAAGCATCCCGCCCTCTGGTAGAGTCACCCCTTTGGCTCGACGTTCTTTTGCATAAGATTTTTTCTCTGTCGTTGTGCTAGTGATGGTAACATTGATGGTCTGTACCTTCTCCCTTTGACCCTTCTCATGACTAGAAGACACGACCACATTTTTACTGAGGTCTGAGTTATTGACAGCCACAGCGTTATCAAGATGTTTTACATCTCCCTGACCTCTCTGGAGTGCTGCACCCCTATCTTCTGCAGATTTTAGAGATGTATTCGTAAACTCTTGAGGCATCTGTTGGTGGCGCGGTGGTTGCTCAAAACTTTGGCCAGGTCCATATTTTCCTGACCTGTCTGACTGAGCTCTGAAATCACCAGAGTTGCCCACTCTTGCATTTCTGCTGTTGTCTGCACCATAGCGGTTTTCTCTCTGGTCTTGTCTGAAAGTATCACCTTTGCCAAAACTTGCCTTGGTATCATTTGATGACCTCCAGTTGTCATCTCGAGAAGCACGACCCTGGTCCCCTTGCCTCGTTCCAGTTCGCCTCATTCCTCCTCTATCTTGATTATAGTTATGGGATGTACCTCTCCAGTTTTCCCCGTCTCGTCGGATATCTTGACTGTTGGAGAAAATGCTGCGATTGTCTCCACTATCTCCATATCCTCCTCTCCTATGGCCACCGCCGCCACTTTCACGTCTAGACTCTGATGGGCCCTGATTATCTCCATAGCCACCTCTCCTACTGCTACCACCGCCACGTCTGGGCTCTGGTGGTCCCTGTCTTCTGTCTCTTCTATCACCATTAAAGTCCTCATCTCTTCTAAGCCTGTCATATGCATTCTGCCTCTGCCCATCCCTCCTTTCTTTAAACTGAGCAGTCTCTTGCAGGGAGGGGTAGTCACTCATTCCTCCAGTGTCTGGATAACTGTTCTCACTTACTCTTGCATCTTGACTGCCTCCATGACCAAACCTGCCACTGCCCTCTTGGCGGTTTCGGTTGTTGTTATAACTTTCCACATTAGAGTTTCGGTAGCCTCCTCTGCCCCCACCACTGCGAAGTTCACCCCGCCTACCACGACCTGAATCACTGCGGTTGTTGCCCCGGCGACCTGAACCACTATTGTATGGGATGAAATTCTCGCCGCCCAGGTTAGGCACGGAGTCTGCTCCATCCTCTGTAGTATCAATCACAGCCATACGGGGCATAAAATCTTGAAACTTGCGCTCCCTACGCCCACGACCACCTCCACTGAAAGGTAAAACAATTTTTATCACAGCATAGAAAAATGACTAAAAGTTCTCTCATCTTACAAGACCTGAGTGTACAAATCAAATTACAACATACACAGAAAAAAAAAAACATGTCCGGGCAAGACTAAAGCCAAATTGAACTGAAGTAAATTAATCATTAACTAAATCTTAATAAAAAATGTTAAAGGAGAAAAATTCCATTCTCAAAGACACATTTGAGTTTCCAGCCTACTTTTAACCAATACTGTCCATGTGGTAATTTGCTCCATAACTCAATGAAGGCTGGGTATATTTGATGTGATACTTTTGTACAACGTTTGTGACTGACATTTCATCATTGAGTTAAACTTTACTGATTTTAATGATTACTTTTTCTCTAATCTGAGATGAATTTTATGGCACTGGTGCATACCTGCCTGGTCTCTTTGGGGGTGCCTCCGGTGGTTTGTCGGCCGTTCTGATGTCATAGCCATATATTGCAATAAGCTCTTCTCGTGTCTTGGGAGCCTGCAAGTCATCGATGTAACGGTCATGGGCCCACTTTCCCTCTTCCTGCCACAATTTCTTCACAGGCCTGTGAGATTACAGTGACGTACAGTTTTATACCAGTTTATTACCCTTATAAATTTTTTTGCTTAAGACCTTACACAATATGTTTGTCAAAAGAGCAGCTGTTTTCATCATAAAACAATAGGCTGAAAAAAAAACCAAGCCTGCAGAGGATGAATTAAAAGGTATTGTGTGAAAAAAAAGGACCTGACAAATTGAATGTCAGAAAGGATAGTATTGAGAAAAATTCATTTACATTTCTTTGTGTGGTTACTACTATCGGTACTCAAATGTCCACTAATTTAACAGGGAAATCAGCTGAGAAGTAAAAGACTTTAAATTTTGTCATTTCCTGACCCAAGCCTCAAAAAAGCAGCATGTTTTGGAAGTACAAAAAAATAAAATCGGCAAAGCTAGAAGTTTTGTGCAGAGAAGAGAGGATGTCAAACCACTCACTTTGCTGGTTCTTTTGAGGGGTCCTCTTCCTCTGCCTCTGGACCTTCATCTCCCTGGCGAAAGTCGTGTTCATAGAAGGCTCCTCGTCTGGGGACATAGGCCGGGTTCTTCTTGTCTTCATCATCATCAGGTTTTTCACTGTCTGGCTGCTCCTGTCACACACATAAAAAGATTAAACTTGTTTATATGAAGTATTGAATTTAATATGGTAAAAGAATACAACAATCAACTCCGATTATTTGAACTACTGAGTATAAATACATGACATACATGCTCATGTACATATACTCTGTGTTGTTCAAATTTGCTCAAGTAAGTTGGTGGCTATACTAGTTTACTACATTAATTTCATTTCTTTCATCCACCATTGAATTTTCAAGATCCTTAAAGTTATTTATCTGCTTCAGGGAGTGCAGTATTTGTATGCTTTTTAACCTCTAATGAAGAATTGAATTAGGCATTATCAATTTTTTTTTTTTCTTTTCCTCTTAGTAGAATACTGCAAGAATTTAATTTAAAGAAAAAAAAAAAAAAAAGAAAAGCAAAATTCTAATTCTGCTTGTTGAAAGCTCAAGAATTTGATATCTGATTTTCTTTTTCACTCATAAATTTACGCACATCTGCTTAAAGCTGGGAAATGGTTTTTGTTGTAATAGCTTTGCAAGCTTGCATCATCTCTACCAACCTCTCCATCACCGCTCTGTCTCTCTTGATCCAAGCCTTCCTCATCTGTGTAGACATCACCTCCTTCTGTTTCTGTGTCAGAGCCCGACTCTGACTCAGAGCCTGTTTCTGTATCTGTCTCACTACCTTCCTCCGTCTCTTCCTGGTTACAGAAGAAACAAACAACCTAATGCACAATACTGCCTTTCAGATAGATGAAACAGTCAGAATAGCACAGTAACACATTCCAAATTGATGAAACAATCAAAATAGTACAGTGACGCAATTCAGATTCATAAAACAGTCAAAACAGCAAGGTGACACACTTCATATTGATGAAACAAATAAAACAGCATAGTTACAGTTACACATCTCAGATATATGAAAAAGGTAAAACAGCACAGTGACACATTTCAGATAGAGGAAAGCCCGCACAATAAACAGACTTGAATCTGTTTTTGAAGGTTTAAAAAAAAAATACATTGTTAATAACATAAGTTATAGCTCATTACATTCATGTCCAAAATCACGTGATGGATAACAAATATTTAAGAAATAATAATACTCTGTTTCAAAACTTGGTGACAGGACTGATTGAGTGAATATTAACTACACATGAAATAGTAGAGAACCCAACATGGCATGTGATGTATTATCAGGGCTCTCAAGTAATAAAAATAAGGCATAAGTCGAAATCCTGTTCAAATTGGAAAACTAGCATCCCTGGCTTGTTCTAAAAAACCTTGGGAAAAAAAAAAAAAAAAAAAAAA
>BLXT01003024.1:719530-739929 GCA_019648995.1 Plakobranchus ocellatus
GGGAGGAAGGAAGTTGCCATGAGGAAAAACAAAAACAAAATTGGTGCTATCTTTTTATTGTAGCTGGGCAAACGTAAGTTTTTCTTCAAAACATGAAGTAACTCTACAGATCTCACAATGGGAACTGTTTGATGTTACAATGACTAACATTATCATTCAACAAAAACTGTAGAAACCATGAAAATAACTTTGGCAGTGGTGAATTATGCAATGCGACTGTTTATTTGTAGATCCTTAGATGTAGCATTGTGGTCTTGGCTTCCTGTGTGGATAACCTTTCCTTCTAATATATATTTTTATAAAGTATAAATACTAACATGCCACCTTTCTGGGTCACATGATGAGAAGAGGAAAACTGGAACATTTGGTAACAACAGAAAAGTTTGTAGGAAAAAGAAGCAGAGGAAGACAAAGGGAGAAGATAATGGATGGACTGGCCACATGGCTTGGACCAGGAAAAGTGTTGGATATACTGGCCGCCATCAAAGATAGGGATTTGTGGAGGGACATGATCGCCAACGCTTGCAAGCAAGGCACTTGATGATGATGATGAAAATACTAAGTAGCATATATGTCTCCCTTTGGGTAAGTTTGATAAATTGTTTTTTTCTTTTCTTCCTCCAGGTATTTTTTGAGAAAGTCTTCTTGACGCGGCCAATCAAAGCTCTGTTTGTCACATCAGATGACTCCATACATGAATGGCGTTTCCGATGGCAACTAGACAGGCTTGTAGGTCTTTTTGATGCCTGCATGTATCTCACGCTCTATCTCTGTCTTCACATCTGTTATCTGTCTCTGTCTTCACATCTGTGATCTGTCTCTATCTGCACATCTATGATCTGTCTTCATGTGTGCAGTCTGCAACCTTTGTCTGCACATCTGTGATCTGTTTTTCTCTCTGCACACTTGTGATCTGTCTCTGCACATCTATGATCTGTCTTCATGTGTGCAGTCTGCAACCTGTCTTTGTCTGCACATCAGTGATCTGTCTCTCTCTGCACACTTGTGATCTGTCTCTGCACATCTATGATCTGTCTTCATGTGTACAATTTGTCTGCACATCTGTGATCTGTCTCTCTCTCTGCACACTTGTGATCTGTCACTGCACATCTGTGATCTGTCTTCATGTGTGCAGTCTGCAACCTGTCTTTGTCTGCACATCAGTGATCTGTCTCTCTCTCTGCACACTTGTGATCTGTCTCTGCACATCTATGATCTGTCTTCATGTATGCAGTCTGCAACCTGTCTTTGTCTGCACATCAGTGATCTGTCTCTCTCTCTCTTCACACTTGTAATCTGTCTCTCTGCACATCTGTGATCTGTCTCTCTCTGTGCACACTCATGATCTGTCCCTGTCTGCACATATGTGATTTGTCTCTGTCTGCACATCTGTAATCTGTCTTATCTATGTGCAGTCAGTGAACCACAATTCTGTGTCCACATCCTTGATTTCTATCTTTTAATTTTTCTGACAGCAAAATTGTTGCAAAACAATAATTTTGAGACAGATTAAGATATCTGGGATTTAGTAAATTCTCTCTCAGGCTGTGAGCCAGATTATAACACATTGTTTTGCAAATATGAAGTAGGGATTTTCCTTCTCTCTGACAGACAGGCTTTACAGGAAGACAATGATTTTACACTCTTTTACCACCTCCTCTCTATGTTGGCAATCATCAAATCTCTCCTGTTCTGTTTGTCTCTATGTTATCAGCTACCAATCTTTCTTGTTGCTCTTTATTTCAGGGACTGCCTGTACAGTTACTTATTTAGTGTGTACTGGTAATTTTTTCTTTTTCATTGCATTTTTTTTTTGACTAAGATTTTTACTGCAGGAGGAATTATCAATAAAAATGCCTTGAAACCCTTTCGAGTGAGTTGGAAAAGGCATTTTGAACACCTGTTGTAGTTGGAAGATTTAAAAAAAAAAATGTAACTTTTTTTTCCCATTGAGGTTTGCAGTGATCAAAACTACAGTAGGCTATGTTGATTCTGAGCTTAGATATGAAACTGTGAAGTTTTTATAAAATAAAATATGTAGCTTTTGAAAAAGGAAAAATCGACAACTTGAGATTTTTTTCTGTAAAGGCGTATATGTGATATCTGGCTTACTAGGGCTTGTCTTGAAAGAAGTATGGTAGCACACAGCTTTGTGCATTTACACAATGATATATTAGCAGTGAAATTTTTAAAGATAATTTATTCCATGCTTTTTCATGCCTAGTAAAGATAATTAAAAAAAAAAAATAGTGTGTTTGCATTAGAAGAAAATTTTTCCCAAAGAAAAAAAAAACAAAAAAAAAAGAAAAGATAACATTACAGGACAAAATAACCAAGATTATCTTCTCTTAGAAATTGAATTTTGATTGGCACTGTAAAACTCTCCTCAACATCTTGCACTTCTACAGTTTAGATCAAGAAGAAATAAGGATGTCTTTTGAGGCAAAGCAGTTTTCGATGCATTAACTCTACAAAATTACAATCTTAGTCGTTAACCTCTGTTTTGGTAAATTACAATCTTAGTTGTTAACCTCTGTTTTTTGTTCTATCTTCTTCATTTCAGAGCCCTGTGTACGGCATGCTTTTTGCTTTTGGCTACAAAGTGTTGGTGCGCTACAAAATAATCCGCACAGACAGCACGGAAAACCTCTTTTCAAATCCCATTTCATGGGCGCTGTGTGTTCTGTCCCTACTAGGTTTAGCTGTAAGTCTGTGTGTAAAACCACATGAATTGATTTTACTATCAGTAAGCTGTATTATAAATGTTTTTAAATGCTCTCTAAACATGCAACTTAGTTGGAACCCTTGACTGGCTGTCTTTATTTTGGTTAAAGTTAGGAGAAAAAAAGAAATGAAGTAAATTAATCTTTAAATGTGATTATTTTTTAATGAATAAAATGCCATTAGGTTTAAATCTCTTGCTCTTATTTCTCTATTAGCATATACAACATTGCTGTCAATGTCTCCTCCGTAAATTTCAAATTACACAGCTCTACACATTGTTTTAAAGAAAATTTATTAGAAATAGCAATGGTAAGTGGTAGCATAGTATTAGCAGTATCATCATCATCATCATCATCATCAGCCACAGTAGCAGCAGCTGCAACAGTAATGGCATTTGTAGTGGCACCGGTAGCTTCAATAACAGTGATAGTAGTGGAGGTGGCATTATCAGAACCTTCATTTTGGAGTAAAGTCTTACCCTCCTTTCTCTTAGGAATCTATGAGAAGACAATCGGTTTCAATTGGGCAAGATGGTTCGGTGAAATGAAGAGTGATTTGCTGTTGGAAAATTTTCCAAACTCCAAAAAAAAAATCCCCAACCACATAACAACAAAACAAAGAGGAAAATTAAACCCAAAGAAAAAAAAACCTCTCAGCAGGGAGAAAATCCAGTTGAAGTACTGGTATTTTCCCTGTGCTTCTTCACTTCTATTCGCTCTTATCTCCTCGTCTTTTTTTCCTGTGCCTGTTTATTTTAACTCTTCCATATGTATCTTTCTGCATAACTCTTTGTCTTCCTGTGCTGTAATTTTGCCTCCTTCCTCTCCCCAGGGGAGTTCATAATCCCCTATTTCTCTGTGTTTTCTCTCCCTCCAGAGTTACACCATCTTCTCAGTGCTGTGCAGTAACAAGTACCAGTGTAATGATGTGCACTCCTACCTCGTGTTTCTGCCTGTAAGACAAAATTCTGATGGGAACTTGGCTGACTAGACAATGCACAGATTTCAGCAGTAGTTGCTATTCTTTTCCGTGCTAATTTATTAATTTTGAAGAATATAGAAGGATTAAAGAGAGCATTGTTTGCCATTTTGTATGTGTAATCTTTGAGTCAGGCATTATTTTGAGATACAAAATGGGGAAATAGGAAGAAAATGTATGTAGGTGTAAGGCTAACTATTATAGATGTGGAACTATACAGCAGGTATACATGAGATGACACAACATTGAACTGCTGTTGTAGCCTCTCTCACGGCTTTCCCTATGAGAAAGGTGAAAGTTCAGTAATTGTTGTGTAAAGTCTATGGACAATACAGTTGTGTTAGTCTATAGACAATATTACACTCCGTTTGGCTGTGCCAGAATTATAGTAAAGTGTTAGGATGCTTTAACAAGAATTATAAATATTGCAGCATTTTCAGTTCCGATCAAGATGAATCAACTCTCTCATACTTTAATTTGTTTCTAAGTCTTAAGTGTCGTGTTTTTTTCTTTCTTCTCGCTTTTTTTAGCAAATCAAATGACTTTATTATTTTAGAAATGTCCTATGTTTGAGCAAATAATTGCTACAATTACCTATAGTTATCTAACTATGAAAAAAAATGACATGATTACATTGATTCTATCTATTTATGCTGATGCAATTTTATCAAAACACAGAGAAAATCAATGAATGAGATTCAAAAAAATTTTTTTTCCAGATTATATCATTTGTTCTGTTGCGGAACATCCCAGGGTTTTTGCGGACTCGCTACAGTTCCTTTTTCGCTTGGTTCGGTAGAATATCTTTAGAGGTAAGGTTTTTCATGTTGTTGTCTCTAAATTAAGGGAAGTTTTATATTATAGCAAGTATGATGTGATATAGAATGTTTTATCTGTAAACAGCTCTGATACCTTTTTTCTCGCTTTCTCTCTTTTTTTTTTCATTCTAGTAAAGAATTCAGTCATTTTGTGTAAACTTGAATGGTATAATTATATCTTTGCTTCTACAGCTTTTCATCAGCCAGTATCACATATGGATGGCTGCAGATACGCACGGTGTGTTGGTGCTGATTCCACGCTACCCTGTTCTTAATGTGGTCATCACATCCTTCATTTTCGTTGTGACGGCCCACGAAATCAATGTCATCACACGCACGCTGTGTAGCTATGCCGTGCCTCAGGATCTGCGCTCACTGCTGCGTAACATTCTCGTTTTTGTGGCTGTGCTGGTACCGTTGTGCCATGTGAATGGTTTATTAAGGTTTTAGGCTTGAGGAATAGCAAGGTGGGTGTGGAGAGAAGGAGAGAGAGCAAGAGAGTAGAGAGAAAAAGAAAGATTGATTAATTGACTGATTGACCAATCAACCAATATTACTCCAAAAATACACATTACATTTTTTTTCATGACAATTTATGGTATACTTTGATTGGACTTATCATTATGAGGTAACTGGGATAAAACCAGCGCAAATTTTATTTTAGACACATTGAGCTATTATCACCATGTATAAGCTTCTTATTAATACATTTACATAAAAACTACTGATGTCGTCATCCCAATTCTGTCAAAAGATACACAAATTTAAGAGAGTATTCTTATATCTTTGAATTAAGAAAAATTTGTGCGTGACCTTTGTGTAAAAATATCCACAGCTATTTGTGCCTGGTCTACCCTTGTCGTTCCATCATGTGTGTCTGAATTGTGACAATCTGCTGTGACAGATGAGAGTTATTTACCACATAGTTGCCAAGCCATACCAAACAAATGTTATTGACTTTTTCAAAACAATGTTTTTTCATGTTTATTTTTGCTTCATATTTATTTCTTAAAAAATGCAATTGAGCAAAGAGTTGGTGAAAATACTTTACTCTGTAAAGGCATTTTAATGTCTGAATGTAAATATTTCTCTGTCATGTTTAGTTCTTGTCCTATCAGTACATGTGGCGTCCTTTTTTTTTCTGCTCTACAATAGTTCTGGTCCATGCCATATTTCTTTAGTCCTTTTTTCTGCTCTGCAAAAGTTCTAGTCTCAGCTATACCTTTGTCGTCCCTTTTTGTCACTCTACATCAATTCTTGTAGTAGACAAATCTCTCTAGCTGTTTATTCTGCTCTATAACAGATCTAGTTCAAGTGTTTTCTTGTGATATGTGCACTGAACGCCCACTCTGTGATGTTTGACAAGTTGTAACTTGCAACAAATTTTGAATTAAAGCATGTCCTAGCTTTTGTGCTTTGTGAACAATCATCTTTATTTTTTTATCAAACATGTTGGTTATCATTCAAATTAGCATTTTGAATGTAAAATTGTAGAGTTGATGGATCAGATCGATGTGCTAAACTGTGTGTTTGTTTGCATTTTTTTATATAGGGGACTCAGTTTGAGCAAACTGGGAAACTAGAAATATGCTGTGATGCATCTGCTCATGTTTCCTTCAGGTTGACTCTACTCTTTTATCCTATCTCTATCTATTACAAAAATACAAGTACAATATTTTAAAAAAATGTTTTGGCTTCATTTATTGCTAAGCATGTGCATTAGGAAGATTAGTTAGGGAAAATTTTTTTTTGGTCTTTTTCTTTAGTTTCGTGAACATGTTTGTGCCTTAATCTCTCTATGCACTGGATTCGTCTAATTTGGAGTTAAGTTTTTTTAAGAATTTGTGACAAGCTTCTGAATTTTCTCGTAGGTACCGCACTAAAATCTGTCTTTTTTTCTACATTGTCATTCATCATAAACCATATGATGACCAAGAAAAAAAATTCTAATGAACTTGATACCTCAATTTGTGATTCTACCCCTCGCCATAGCTATGTTTTGTCAACTATTAGACGTGTCATTTTAGTATAAGATCTTACACTGCCAAATGTTTTTGCAAATGTATGAGATTTGTCATTACATCTTCCTGTGCAAAACTGGGAGGAGACTTGGGATATGTGAAAACTAAAGCATTTTCTTATGCTGAGAGTGTCAGATTTGACATAGTTTTTTTCATTCTTATGTTGATCTGTTTATATTTGTACATACAGAGATATCATGTATGGAGTCAAATGAGTTGACAAACATTTCTTGTTGTTTCCTACAATAATTATGTACATTTATCTTCCTTAATTTTATGTTTTCTTGAAACTCAGACGGAGAGACAAAATGAAAGCAAAATGAGGGATGATCTTAACACTTAGGCTGATAAAGTGACTACATCGGCCCCTACAATTGTAGTTCATAGAGGGGTCTTCAAAGGGTTAAAGCAGAAAAGGAAACTGTGAAGACAGGACATTCTTTGCAATGATCGTGCTTTTGTTTATAGTGAACATTTTTGCGCAAAATTTAAAAGTTGGACTGATTATCAATTTGACTATTGTCTCATCAGGGAGTTTGAATCAATGGTCCTCTGCTGCATGCATTTCATTTCCCTTCTTCTCCATTTTATTTCAAAGGAAAAAAAAGAGAGAGAGAGTAACGGGGCAGGATAAGTCTGGCATATAATAGAAGAGAAGAAGGAGATTGCGTGATGGCCAAAAAACAAACAGTGATGCATCAGGATTTTGTAAATGTGTCAGCCTTGGCCAATCTGTGAAGTCTAATGTAAAAATTGATCTCTCTAATGTAAAAATTGATCTGCCCATGCTGCTTTGCTATAGATTCATAGGTTCACTTGCTTTTCACAAGCTTGAATAATAACTCCAGCATTCCAGTGAGCACCCAAGACTGAGCTTTTGAGGCCTTTTTTGAAAATGAATTAAAAAATAACAACATGAGCAATTGATCCAAATTTTTTGGATTTGAATGTTCAAATATAAGATTTAATTTTAAAATCCCAAAAAATAATTTTACTTATACCTTTTTGTTTAATGCTTTTTCAAAAAGGGTCCCTAAAGTAAATTGCTCCTCACATAAATTTTCCTGAACCCAGACACACCCTCATGTATCTGCTCTAAACTCAAATAAAATAAGTAAACTCTGAATTTTTAAGTTTTTATTTATCTGACTAAAGTTCATCTCAAGGTCTGAAACTGGGAAAATGAATGCATTGAGTAAATTATTGTGTTATGCATATTTAAAAAAAAAATAATAGTTTTGTTGTTTTCTGAGAGTGAGGAGTGAATGTTTGAGGTACCATCTTCTTCTGCTAGCAGCTCTCATCATTGTCACTTCTTCTGCATGGCCACCTGCTGTGCTTTATTTTGAATTTTTTAACTAGATTTATTAGATATAGATTGTTCATTCCATTTCATAGACTTGGATATTTCCTTGTCTGAGCTTGATTCCAACTCTGACGGCTTTGATCTAACAGTAGATTTGGATCTGCAGTCTGGATTTGGGGTGAATTTGGGAATCTAAATCTAAATTGTAATAAAACTCTGACTCGTCTTGGTATGTTTCTAAACAAATTCCGCCCCTCTAATATGATGTAAAAAGCTAAACCAAATAAATGTAGATCTAGATCTAGGTCTAGATTCAATATCAATTGTCATCATTTGAAGCCCAGATTTTGGTTCTTTCTGTTGTTATAGTTTTTAATTTGTATAAAATCAGGGATGCATTCAGTTGTGAAAACTTTTAAAGTGCAGATTCAAGCAGTCTCTTCTTTTACAGTAAGGGACTAGTCCCACAACAGTAGCGGTATTTTTAGGTGGGTGTCTGATCTTAAAGTCCGTCCCGCAAGGTGTGCAAGCAGTCTTTTTAACACTTTTATGTGGCCCGCAGCAGTTGCGGAACCAGTCTCAAGTGAGGTAATATATAATTATTTGAACTAATTTTCTAGTCCTGAATGCCAAGTATGAAAAATTTTACCATGATTAAAGTAAACCCTGCTTAAGTTGATTCCGACTTTCTGGGTTAATTGGGATTTCTATGGAAATATTTTCAAACCAAAGGAAAAAGAAAAACTTAAGTTTTGAGCTACAAATCATTGAATCAAAAAAGAGCCTGCTATGATAAAATATGCTAATAGCTTTACATATACAAATTGATGTTCAGTAACTTGCCAAAGTGTTATTGTGATATCTTCAATAGTAATTTCATTTTTTGCATTACTTTGCATATTATGAACGTGCAATCTGGCAATAGAGTTACAGATGTAAACTCAGTATTTAGTGATTAGTCAAAGCGTTATTGTGATCTCTCTTTAGGAAATCCTGGCATTATTATCCCTCTCAATAACATGATAGTGCTTTAAAAAAAATTAATTGTAAGCCATATAATATTGAATAAAAATGTAAAATATTATTGCATTGTTTTTTTTTTAATATATTGACGCAAATGTAATCATCAACTTGGTTTGACATGACTGAGTGGTGCTCACATTAACATTCAGCATTGGGTTGTTGGTTTAAGTATGTATTGCAATGAAAAACCTTTTAATTTTTATATGCTTTGCACAGACAAGTGATATGTTTGCAAATGATAACATAATTTTATTATTTTCTCTTCAATGACAATCTAACATGGCTGTTCTTTGGTTTATGCCAATTAAAATGTTTTTCTGAATGACTGAAATGAAAGCAAACCACCCCCTTGTACTGTGTGGGATCACTCTGGGACTACCAATCTCCTGTATTGTTGATTTAGTGTATTATCTAGGGATCTATGGTGTTTTATCATCTGGCCAAATGCCATTGCTTGAATTGTGCAGTTTGTAAAGTTGCTTCTTTAGGGAGGAACAGCTTGCTGTCTATGATCCTGATATTCATATTTATAAAAATGTAGCCGTTTCTCCTCCATATACACCCCTCCCCCCACATCTTTTTTTTTTTTTTATAATTTAATCCTTGTGGCTTCAGTTTTTTGGGGGAGACATTCCTTGCAATATATTAAATTAGTTTTTGACTTTTTCAAACTATGTCAAATAAATTTGTCTTGAGATCAGTCCCATTGAGTCAGATCTTGCGTTGTTAGTATTTTTTTGTGAAAATAGTATTTGAAGTTTTTCTCACCCCTTCTTTTTGTCAATTTAATGAAGCAAAAGTGAAACCCTGATATCCTAAGGACAGAATTACTATATCTCTATCAAGTTTATGACATGCTGTTTCTAACTGTGTCAGTGGTTTAAAATTAAATATTCAATTGAATCTAATAGCTCTGACTCATTCAAAATAAGCTCCGACTCATTCAAACTAAGCTTTTAAAAAATTTTTTTTTAATTTAAATGTTACATTTGACCTCTGACATTGAAGAGAGGCTGTTATGCTCTAAACTACTTAAAAAAGTTAAGCAGTGGAAGTAGATTCTTTATTTGTAAAAGGAGGCTGTACTTAGTAATTGTTATATCAGGATGTTTCTGAGGATTTTTTTTTCTTTTTTTTAAGTGCATTTAAATCATCCATATTTTTAACAATGTTTTTGGGCACTAGATGAGTGTTTAATTCCTCAAGTATTAATATACATAAAAGAGTGTTATGCTATATAGCAGGGCTCAGCAGAGAAGAAAATTGCTCCTCAAGAGTCAAGAAGTCACATGTTTCAAAACACTGCTCTACTTCTACTATCCAAAGGTTGTTTTTGTAAACTTTTCCTTGCACTGGCAAGAAGTGGAATTTTCTATTTTAAGTTTATGCTGATATGAAAATTATAAAAGATTACAACTGTGAATTTATCTTCAAGAAATTGAAAAGAAGGGGAAGGGGAAGTATGTAAATGGACTTTGTTATTTCAGAGTTCCATCTGTTGAAAGTTATATATATAGGTAAGTTTTTCCTGATTCTTGTATTTACTTTCAGGACAAGTTATTATGAAAGACTTCATGACTGTTATTCACTTCATAGCAGAAAGAGAAAAAAGTTTTCTGAAGCTTTAGTGCCATAATACTTTAGAAATTTAGTACAGACAATAGAATAGACCCAAGGGCAAAACCTTAAACCAGAGGGTATATATATATATATATATATATATATATATATATATATATATATATGGACATTCTCTTATAATCTTATATAGTCATAATTTCAATAGCCCCACCCATGGTGCTGTATCCAGAATGTTTTATTGTATTAGGGTACAACGTTTTCTCTGACAAACATTTCAGTATTAGCCTACATTCAAATTATGATTGTAAGACTGAAAGTGGTTTTGAGAGCAATAGTTTTCGTTGTGCGAGAATCTAAGCCTGATAATCAAGATGAATGAAAACGGGATGAGCTTGATGTTATTTGAATACAGAAGAGTGAAATTTTTTGACAACTCAAATAATGAAGACCGAGAAAGATCATATTTGGCAAAGTCCACTGTAAGCTCATGAATTCATGAATAAGTCAGAGTTGTGTCCCTTACAGCAGGAGGCCTACACTGTAACGTATTACTGGGCGTTTGGTCAGTTTGGAATTTAACAGATTTATCTTATGTTTTTTTTTTTTTTTTGATGTGCTAAGTACAGAGCAGGTAAACCTGGGGAGTGTGAAAAATGTATTAAATAATATCTCTCAAGGCACTGAATAGAATGGGAAAAATCATATGTTTGATATGAATGCTAAATACAGTATGAGAAAACCGGAGAGGTATGAAAGATTTTATTGATAAAACTATGTCCCTTGAGTCAATTGAAGATGGGTGAAAAATTATGTATTTGTGTTTGATACCCTAAATACAGTATGAGAGAACTTGAGGAGTATGAAAGATTTTATTGTTAAACAATGTCGCTCAAGACAGCGAAAGGTCGGAAACCTCTTGAAAATCTAGTATTTGTATTGGTACTTTTCATGTTTATGTTTTGATTTTAATTTTTTCCAAACCGAATTTTTTTTGAACTGAAGATGCATTTCTTTAGTGTGTACATAAAAGCTATTCTAGTCATGATGTGCTTTACTTTTGCTTTATATCCTCCATCATCAATAAATTGTTACTAAGTTGTTGATATAAAACTTAGAAACCTTAGTGCTGTGAGAAAAAAAAAAGGAGGGGGGGGGGGTTCACTCTCAGAAATAATGAAAAAATACATGACATTTTTTGCTGAAATGGCTGATACCCTGAACCAAGTTCCATTCCATTACTGGCATGTTTTTTATAAGGGTTTAGATTGATCGTGAAAATACTGATGATGGTGAATAAAAATTAAAAAAAAAAAACCATGAAAATAAAAGAGATGCAAAGGGAAAAAAAAAATGGTTCAGTTACATAACAATCGAGCTTTGTGTTGTATTTATTCAGAAATTAACCTTGAGTGGAGATGAGCTTAGCTTTACCTATGAAAGAATGAAAAGCCAAAAGTAGAGAAGTGGAACAGACTTGTTTCTCTGTCTGCAGAATTTTTTATAGCTAGGCTAGAGAGTTGATGTTGATAAAGCAATGGTAAATTTTAGTTATTTAATTGAGGATTATGATTTGCAATTCAATTTATTTTGTGGGACTGCTACACATCTTTTTAAATGTTTTCAACTTTATTTGTATAAATGTTTTTGTATTTGTAATTTGAGGTTATGCTCAAAATGAATTATTGTCATATGAATAAAAAAAACCCAAAAAACAAATAGACAACAATTTCTTTTTCTTGTTGTGTGTTAAACTGGTGTCTGTTATTGTCTTAAATCCGGTAATCGTTGGCGATTATTGTATTAAATCTTTGTCTCTCAAAAAGTCTTACTGTGTGAAGAGGGAGCACAGATCCAGAGACACAATTTTTTTTTATTTCAACATAATTTATGCCAAAATGATTTTACCAATGCACTCAATTTAGAGGAAAATTTTGATATTCAATATGTTTGTTATAGTGACGGCTGCCATCGAGAATTTCTATTCACGAAGTCAATATTTAAAATGTATCTGGTCTCATACTTTTCACTCCAATTATTTCAAATTTGCTTTGCTGCTGAGCCAAGGAATGATGTCTCCACAATCATGAGAGCCCTGTTGTATATTATGAACAGATATATAGTTTCCATAATATATCCAAATCCCCATTTTTGGGAAAGTAAAAAAAAAGTTAATATTTTCACCCAATGTTCAGGATTTCAACAAAACTGGCTTAGATGTAAAAAAAAAAAAAATGCCAACTACAAGAAGGGTAACTACAAACGAAATTTCAGAAGAATCGGGCAATAAACAACTGCAGCTATAGTTTTTATGCAAAAAACATAACATTTTGAGAAAAATGCCTTTGAAGTCTGAAAAGTATTATATTAGAAAGAAAGGTTATCCACACATGAAGTCTGTTGCAAGGTCTAAGTGTTTGAACGTCTTCTTCATTTCTTAAGTCTGAAAAGAAAATGGATTCAAAATTGATGAATGTCTTGAAAATGTGCCAGCCTGGTATGCCGGGCCTCCTTTCCGGGAAGGATGTGTAGAAGATATAGAGAGTGTTTTATCAATATAAGAAACAAGCAGATTGAGTTATATTTCAAATAGCTACAGGCCAGAGAAAAAGTTTTTTTTTGTTTCTAAATATTTTTAGTATTCTTTGATATTGCTCTCAGTCTCAATTAAACAAACATCCATTCTTGACAAACATGTCACAAAAGTTTATGGATTTCTTGGTGAATTTGTGTAGTAAAATGGTTTATTTTCATATATCTGTTAAAACATGAATACCAATATGTCATTTCTTGTTATTTATAACTCCCTCCCCCTTAAGTTGTCTAAGAGTGCCTATTCTTTGCTCTTTGATTATGGATCACTGAAATCTTAAAATGTGGTTCAATTGAAAACAAACCCCAAAGCTTAATGGACAAAGTGAATGGCTGAGGTAGGCAAGTAAATTTCTAATTTTACTCAAATATTTAAGGATCAATTAAAAATAAATAACAAAAAAAAACAAAAAACAAAACAAAAGCAAAAACCACTACTGTAATTAAAACAACTGCATTCATGTATGTAGAGTGTTCTGTCAGTTTGGGGTATAAGGCACTGCTGTGGTGTTTTGAGTTACAGATGTCATGTTATAGCTCAAAATCTTAAGGCTTGATTTGATTAAAGTTTTAAATCAATTGAATAAAATTTTGACTGAGATGTGCTCGTCCAAGTGTAATTAGAACAGATATAGTAGAAATCTATTATTTTCAGAAAAATTAAGCTCAAAGATTTTTATATAACCATGGCAACGAGCATGATCTAACAATATAGACAAACTAAATTTTGCAGTAATTCTGAACTTGTAATGCCTGATGCTGTCATAAAATTTCATATCATTTCATTAAGTCCATTTAATTTTACAACACATGTTACACAGAATATCTCTCTTAAAACACAGAAAGAGTTGCCTGTCTTTCCCAGGTCAGGATTGGGTTCCTTACGTTTTCTAACTCTAATTCTGCATGCACTTTCAATCTACAAATAAAACTAGATTCCAATCTATTTCCTTGCCATTGCTGTTGCCTTTCTTACACTAGTCACAGTCTTTCACTGCATAACTCATGTATGAGAATGTCTAAATTTTCAAATATGTAATAAAACCTGAAAAGAAGCCACATTTAAAAAGTTAAGGTTTTCTTGACTACAACAACATTGAATACAATCAGGTTGGCATGTTGGTTTTAACAATTTTTGTGAAAAACCATACCAATCAAAGTTCAGAAAATAACTTGGGCCATTGTTTGAAAAAATACAGTTTAGAACATTTTCACACAGAGCTTCGTTTTTATGTCTCTATAGACCTAAAGATTAACAATTAAAAAAAAAAAAAGACAGAATATGCATTAAAAAAATTTTGGGCTGAAATGCAGAAGCGTCAAATTGCATCTCATATGGATACAAATACAAGTTGCCAATAAGAATAAAATAGTGCAACAGCATTTGATTAGGCAAGGCTAGTTTTAAAGCAAATTAGTATTAACATTTAACAAGGGCACTTTTATTGTTGCTCTACCTGATTCTAGATGAGATTTTTCTGAAAACGAGGGCAAGGGGAAGGCGTGACCAAAGACAAGTACTGCTTCGCTGTCAAGATTAAGAAAAAAGTTGCATGCAATAGACATGATCAGTGACATTTTTAAGCATTTTTTGCTATGGAAACAAAAATTAATGATTGTCTTTAAACTTGTAAACATTTATATACTCTTTAAGTCAACAAGCCTGAGTTTATGAAAAATATAGTCACACTGCTTTTGATTGGTGGTCCTCACACAATGAGTATATATATACATAAATACAGTCCGTGATATTTCAAACATCTTCGAAAATTACTTTCAATTAAAAAAAAAGGCTTTGTGAGTATTTTAAACTACGGTTGGCGATTGATAAGTCGATGTTTTAGGGGGATTGAAAAGAATATCGACTCATCCAGACACCTACTCATCCTTCATCCTTCAAAAGAGTATCAAACATACAACCAATAATTCTCTGTTTTTTTGTCCCTTTGTTAATTTTCAATTGAACCTGGATCTCCATAGAGTGGTGGTTCTGATAAAAAATGGATCTAGCTTGAATGGAAAATAAATGGTGCACAGACAGAACCAGATGTGTCAGCTATTGTTCCTCTCTGCCTACAGACTAGATGCAATGACAGAACCAGATGTGTCAGCTATTGTCCCTCTCTGCCTGCAGACCACATGCACCAATAGAACCAGATACATGTCACCTGTTGTTCCTCTCTGCCTACAGACTAGATGCAATGACAGAACCAGATGTGTCAGCTATTGTCCCTCTCTGCCTCCAGACCACATGCACCAATAGAACCAGATATAAGTCACCTGTTGTTCCTCTCTGCCTACAGACTAGATGCACTGAAAGAACCAGATATGTCAGCTTTTATCCCTCTCTGCCTCCAGACCACATGCACCAATAGAACCAGATATATGTCACCTGTTGTTCCTCTCTGCCTACAGACGAGATGCAATGACAGAACCAGATGTGTATCAGCTATTATCTCTCTGTGCCTCCAGACGGCGTTTGTATTTGTAGAGAATTTCACGAGAATTTTCATCCATTTTTGGAAGTCCATTCACAAATTCTGCAAAATGTTTCACAGGGTGCTGGAGGAAAAAAAAACAAGGGAGTTTATGACTAAACAAAATGGTGAATATGTACACATGAGTACATCTTAAGGCTAACATTATTCTTGCAATGTTAATAGATCTTAAGGCAAATGTTTTTATGCAATTCTAACACTGAGTACAGCTGCGGGTTAAGCTAACATATTCTTTTCATTCTTAAGGCTAACATTGTGTACAATTTAACACACTGAGCACAACTTGAGGCTGACAATATTTTGCAGTTTTAAGAGATCTTGAGGCTTTTTTTGCACACTTAAGTTGCTGAGTACAACTTAAGGCTAACATTGTGTACAATCTAAACACATTGAGCACAACTTAAGGCTAAAAAAACATTATTTAAATCCAGACTACTCAGGGTCTGGAACCCGACACGTCAGGTTTCAGCCTTGATTGAAGTCTAGAAACAAACATTTAAAATGTTAAGTCTATATGTGACTCACCATCTTGATGAGATGGGCTTGTATGCGTTCCTCTGTGTTTTCATTCTGCACTTGAGCCATCACCTGAGAAATAAATTTCTGCCTCAAGATTTCTGTCTCAACATTTTGCCTCTCCTGTCTGGGAACAGAAAAACAATATAAATATACCCACGGCATAGCAAATGTCAGAACAGTAATAAGCACTATAGCATTTGTGACCCAGCTATATAAAATGTGTAATGAGAGGTTTGGTCAGCAATTTGTCCAACAGAGGTATAAGCAAAATAGACAGAGAGTGGCAAGAAAGATGATTGACAATAAAATGATGCAGTTTTGGCTCACAACATAAGGGGAAGGGCATAACTTTTCAAATCAATTTTTTCAATATATTTTAATTTTTAGATTTCTGTAACAGCTGATTTTTATGTAAAAAAAAAGTTGATTGAAGCATTCTGAGAGTCTCATTACCCAGAGTGAGCTGGTTAAAAAAATATTTTAAAATTAAAAGTAACTCTGTCATTTGCAGTGCAGACATACGGAGAAGGCTAAAGACATTCGAACAAAAGGGGAAAGTTATAATTTTTCAAATATATTTTAAAAATTTCTTTTAAATTTTTAGATCTCTGTAAAAGCTAATTTGTGTGAGCAAAAAAGTCATTTGAAGCATTCTGAGAGCATTGGTACTTAGAGTGAGCTGGCTTGAACAAATATTTCAAAATTAGAAGTGACTGTGCCATTTTCAGCACGCTATTCACAAGGAAAGTCAACTTGTGTGTCATATATAAGAAGAGATAGCAGTTTTGATACATACATGACTTGGAGAGATTCTTGTGTGGACATTTCTATTTCTGCAGCTTTCTGTAAAATAAAACGAAATGGTGAAAAAGACAAAAAAGTATTGAAATTTTTTATGTGTGACAAAAACTTGAACATATAAAAAACAATTCTGGCATTGTTATGATTTTTAATGAATCTTGAACATTTGTAATTGTCATTTTTTTTTTATTAGATAAAGCCTGAAAGGCAAAACATTTACTTTATATAAATACTATGTGTTGTTTAATCGGTTCAAATAAGTCTGAGTTGGTGGTTGCATTCTTTTACTATATTGATTTCATTTCCATCAAACACCGTTGCATCTTCAGGATCCTTAAACTTATTTATATGTTTCTGAGAGTGTAATATTTGTATCCTTTTTTTAACTTCTACAAAAGCTTTTGAGAGAATTAAACACAAAATACTGCATCAACTCCCACAAATGCATTTAGATGAAAAAATCTCAGAATCATTAGAACCATATACTGCAACTACCGCAAAGGGAATGTATACAATCAAGTCAGCTCTTTTGTAAATACTAAGTGTAGAGTACACCAAGACAATCTATGTTCTCTCTGTACAGCATAACCATCATGAAAAATCCAAAGGGCATGTCAAGAATCAAAGTGGATAGCAGATGATTAATATAAAAATAAGACTGTTTTAAAAAGATAAGCAGATACAAAGTGCCAAAAAAGATGGGACTCTTTAAAGAGATGGTCATTAGCTACAAACACATACAAGTCATGTGCCCTTCAAACAAAGGCAAAAATTAAGGATCAGCCAGGCTAAAACTGTGTTTCAAAATGAAATATCTCTTCTCCAAAAGAACTTAATGGAAACAAAGCAAACCACTCTAACATGAGGCTGAGGAAGGAAAAGATCCACGCTGCTGAAGAAGTAACATCATGGATAAGAGCAAAACAAAATATAGGACGTAATCTCATGAAAAATCAAGACTCTAAATCTCCAAGGCTATGAAGCAAGGCACATGATTGGCTTGGGTCCAAATACCAGGGGTATATTTTTGTTAACACTTAATTGGCCTGAAACAGATATACTGGCAAGCACAACCAAGTCACAAAAGAATGAATATTCTTGAAAAGTAGATATGTTCAAACAATCCAGTCTAGACCTAGACGGAGAAATGATAAGTCAAACATGCTTGAATGGAATTTTCAGAAATTTTCTGAAATTCAAGTCTACACTGCCAGTTTTAAGAGGAGGACTATAGAGGTTGGAGGATCTGGTCCATGGGGTTTTACTTGGGCTGGCAATATTTGTCCTGAAGATAGAAAATTTTCTCAAGATATCAAAATATGTAGAAATATAAAGAAAAAAATAAAAGCTAAAGAATTTATAAAGTCAGCATGAAATCCAAACAAAATAAATCTCTTGCAGGAAAACAAAATAAAGTAAATCTAAAACAGAAAAAAAGAAAATTAGTGAGAATCCTCTACCTTAGCAAGTCTCTGCTGTAGATTCTGCAAATGTAGTCTGTCCACAAGAGATGAGCTCAGGCCATACGATTCCAGAACTGGCTGTTTGGGTTTATTCACTTCTGTGTCTTGCCTTTGATCTGTAAAATCATTTAAATTGATGTTTAGGATTACTCTTAAATCTATATGGTGCTTTGCAATCTTTTACTCCTATACCTATACCTACAATAAGATTGACCACCACTATCACCACTGCTAATATAATTACAATAGACTACTGATAAGTCTATATCTTCAGGAGATTAAAAACAAAATTGACTTATTCATACCTCCACTTATAAGTTGTAGGCCCCATTTATCATTCTTTAAAATGAGGCAACACGAATTCAAAACATTCCAGTACTAGGAGGCCTATAAGGTCTACTTAAAGGGAGATTGGTTCACGTGAATTCTATTGTACGCTGCCAATGAAAGTGCTACCATTATCACTATCGGCCTCCACTGATACTCCCACTACTGATAACATTAGAAGTACCATTTTCCACATTATTCCAGCTGTACTTCTGCTCTCTTTACAATCATGCACGAAAAAATATAAAACAGTTAAGTTGTGAATTCAAGGCAGGAAACTCACTACTCCTGATTACAAAAAAAAGAAAGAAAGAAAGAAAAAAGGAGGAAACTGAAAGAAAAAAAATTGAGTGTTTTAATTAAAACAAAAACTACAACCATGTTTTCTGAAACTCACTGGCTTTTGGTTTTTTGCAAAACTTTATCATCTGATTACAAAAGGCTGATTCTTCTGGGGACGTTTTCTCTGTGGGCCAAAAGAAAAATGTATGAGTGTTATTAGACCTTGCATTGTGAGAACTTGAAGGTAAAATACAGCCTTTCAGTATTAACACAATGAATATACTAAGTAAAAGTATTTTAATTGCAAAAACTGAGGGAAAAATTTCAAATGTCACATATTTTACTCAACAGCCATTCATGACTTAAACAAAGAAGTTCTTTGGGCTAAGTATTTGGATATGACTAGGAGTCTAGCAACATTTACAATCCATGGCTGAATGAAAATGTTGATTGTATGAAGATCAAAGTTGATGAGAACAAATCTTCTATCAACAGGAACTTACTTAAGTGCCTCAAACCCAGTCTATACCAGGTATTTAAAAAATTATAAAAAATTTTTGTAATAATAAAAGGCCTGTATTTGTGATCACATTGTGAAGTACTGATTAATACACAGAGAGATCTATACAATATGGCCAAAGCGTCTTAAAGAAGGAAAAATTCTCTTTTGTACTATTTTCTACCCTAAAACTGCTATTTCTGCCACATTACTGGTTGCAAAACAGGTTGAAAAATGTTATACATTATTATTCTGGCAAAAACTAACTTTTCTCCATCAGATCCGAGTCACTGTGAGTATAGGTATGAACATCAGTGGTCAGGCTTCTTGGGCTTAATACATCTTGCAGCCGCAATCGCCTAATTGTGCTTAGAAGAAAATGATCTCGCTGGATTGCTGCCATTTCTTCATCATCAGATTCTGTGACGTCTGTTGCCTGCTAGGAAAATCAAGTTTGAACTCAAAATCTGCAAAAATCAGGAGACTTTAAGAGTGAAGGCATAATGATTCAGGTGGTCACAAATCCAAAACAACTGCCTCAGTCTGAGAAAAACAGAACATTACAAAACATAAGTGGTAGATGTTTAGGGGTTTTGACACCTAGCCTAATCATTCATAAATTTACTGAAAACTCAGAAAAATACTATAAGCATTGAAAAAATTCATTTTTTAACCGAGAAAAATTATTTGTTTATGAGTATCAGAAGAGGCCACTACAATCTAAGCATTAGGCTTTAAATTTTATCAAAATTAAACCATCTTTGATGATTTACCTCATCATTATCAGAGGAGAAAACTGACTCCTGCTTTGTCACAAACTCACTTTCCTCCAACTCGTTGATGCTGAAAATAAAAAGTAAATGGTTGATAAAACAAAATTGTTTTAAAAATTACATCCTTAAAACAGTAGTAAGTGTAGATTTGTAAATGAAAACTTGTGTAATAGCAAAAAAAAAAAAAAAAAAAAAAA
>BLXT01003024.1:849235-860643 GCA_019648995.1 Plakobranchus ocellatus
AGGGGCAGCTTAAAAAGAGAAAAAGATAGAGAGACAGGTACATGACACAGAGAGATAGAGAGAAAAAGTGAGAGAGGCTGACAGGCAGAATACATTGAGAGATAGAGCGAGAGAAAGAGAGAGAAGACAGATGGTGAAAAAGAGAGAGCGAGAGAAAAATGAGATAAAGGGAGGGATGAAAAGAAGCGAAAAAAACGGACAGATTGACAGGCACACAGAAAAAAATCACAATGATATAATACCGTAGAGAAATCCAAACCTTCACAACGAACAATAGAAATGAAACATAAAAGATCTGCCTCTAGGGCTCCAGCATCAGCCACCTCAATCAAGCAAATGTTGTTGTTGTTGTTGTTGTTGTTGTTGCTGTTGCAGCCCATTGCTGCATCAATCAATCTGCCTGGCTTTCTGAAGACTGTTAGAAAAGAGACCCCGACGACAGTCCACAGCTAACCTGATCATGCGAGTCTCAGATCCATCCACAGCCACGTTCTTGCTGCCTAAAGTTATAATAAATGACGGCGGTGAGGTTCCTTTGTTTTATCTCGATTGAAGTATAGGCGATGATTTGAAAAACGTGCACACATTGTGTGGGGAATGTGTGTGTGTGTGTGTGTGTGTGAACGTATGTTTGAATCACTTTATGGCAGGACATGTGTGTGTAAAGTCACAGTGCGTGAAAACGTGTAAAAATAGGGAAGGGAATGATTTTTAAATTCTTACATTGCTTTAAAGCCAGACTAATTTATTTAGAGCCAGAATAACTGTGCAGTTTTATCTGAGATCTGTGACAGTCTAGACCTCCAAGTGAAGCCTCCACATCTGTGTAGCTAGATCGTGTTTCCTCTGCCAGGCGACTAACAGTTGAACAACCTCTATCGACACAATGAAAAAAAGGTACCGAAATTCATTCCATAAGTTCTGTGGTCGATTTGGCTTGTCATTTCTACTAGGATAATCCTGTTTTCTGTGTTGGGGGAATGTAATAATTTGGCTGAGATATTTGCACAAAGTGTCAATATACAAAAATATGATTTCTAATCTCATGATACTCGGGAGTATGATTGGATTTTGAAATGTGGGTTCATTTCTGATTATCAAGGTGCGTCTTACAATTAGGTCTCTGCGATAAGTGCAGTTTACACAGGTCTCCACGAGCTGTCTTCCAACTGTTAGTTGATGCCAAGAGGGTCACTATTGTTCTACATAGACACTAGAGAGTGTTGTGTGTTCTGACGACATCATATCATAAATGACTATGTGTGCTTTTCAAAGGATATTTTGAAGCTCTCTTTGGACACCTACCGCATACTTTTCTTGCAATAAAAGAGGTGGGAATTCCGTCGATTCTTTGATTCTAATTAAGTGATTGTTTCACTGATTGTTCGATCCTCTTCACACTGATATTTAAATTGTCTTGTTCACGGCTCACTGGTAAAGCGCATTCAAATCGGGACAGTTTGTGTAAAACATTTTTTTTTTCAATTATCATATTGTTCTGCTGATTCAAATTGCCCTTGTGGATAACCCTCACACCTTTTTTTTTATTGATATGATTGGTTTATATGGTGACTGTCAAATGCAGATAGTGATTGGCCTAGAAACGGGGTCAAAGGTACCAAAGAGTTGATACAGACCAGGCAATAAACACGGCCTACTAATGGATAGAATTCATCAGCTTTGGGAGGTAGAGAGAGAGGGAGATAGAAAGACAGCAAGAGAAATGGGCAAGAGAAAGGAAATAAGAGAGAGAGAGAGAGAGAGAGAGAGAGAGAGAGAGAGAGAGAGGGGAGGGGGCAGAAAGAAAGCAAGAGAAATAAATAAGAGGAAGAGACTAAGAGAAAGAGAAAGAGAGAGAGAGAGAGAGAGAGAGAGAGAGAGAGAGAGACATAAAGAGGATGAAAGAGGTGAAGGAGGGAGAAAAAGAGAAAGGAATAGAATGAGAGAGGGGAAGATTAAAAGAATAAAAAAAACAGACAGACATAGAGAAAAAAAAAGAAAGATTGACGAAAACAGAAAAATTTATGAAGATCCTGACAGATAAATACACAGACAGAATAAAGAAGTCAATGAAGAAGTCTCAATCTTTTGGATGGTGTATTCTACAGCAACAAGCCTGTTCCTCTGATCGCCTTTATGAGATATGCCACTGGTCAGACTGAAAATGCTGAAAATGATAAATACATTGTGATCTGGCGTGAAATTTCATTAAAACTGCTCTCTCTCTCTCTCTCTCTCTCTCTCTCTCTTTCTCTCTCTTTTCTCTCTCTCTATATATCTATCTGTCTATCTATCTATTTATCTATCTGTCTATCTATCTATCTATCTATCTATCTATCTATCTATCTATCTATCTATCTATATCTCTATCTCACCAAAGTTCCACCTGTGTCTCTCCCTCTCTTTCTCTATTTCCTCCTCTGTCTTTTTTCTCTTTCTCTCTTTTACCCCATGCTTGTTTAAAAAGCTTGCTGCAGCGTTTTTCAACTATTTTTCCATTTTCAATTGTTGAGTCAATATCAGCCCTGGAAATATTCAAGTTTAGGCTTCCCATAATGTGAGACATTTAGCTACAGAAACAAAAATAAAGAGTGCAGTTATGAAGATATCGATTAAGACAACGTTCTTGTCTAGCTGTTTTGAAAAGTGCAGAAAGTGATTTCCGTAATCTATAATTTCCTGCCTCGTTTAAGCTTTCCGAGAATTAGATGATTAAATGTCAAGAATTGTTACCCCCGAAATTACACCGGCAGTGGGTTTTCTATGATATAAACGTCTCGTATTGAGATGGTTTGTCAATCTTTATCTTTGAGGATCTGCTTTCCTGAACTAAATGTTAGAAAACCGAAAATACACCTACAATTATAACAATGAAAGATAGAAACGCACATTCAATGGTAGGCAGAGAAAGATGAAACGCACTTTCAGTGGTGGGCAGAGAAAGATGAAACGCACTTTCAGTGGTGGGCAGAGAAAGATGAAACAGTGGTGGGCAGAGAAAGATGAAACGCACTTTCAGTGGTGGGCAGAGAAAGATGAAACGCAATTTCAGTGGTGGGCAAAGAAAGATAGAAACGCGCTTTCAATAGTGGGCATAATTCGTTAGAAACGCACGTTTAGCGGTGGGCAGAGAAAACAGAAATGCAACTTAAGTGGTGGACAAAAAAATATTGTAACGAATTGCACCTTGTAACGAATGGCTTAGTGTTGTTTAGATATAGTTCTAGTTGAAAACTGCCTAAGATCATGAGTTCTTTGAAACAGACTAAAGAACAAAAGTCACCCCAAGTCTTTTCAGAAATTGAACAAAAAATCTATTGCTTTGAATCAAAAACAATTTCAGAAACGCGATTCAACATCTAAAATTATTTAGATCTGCAGGTTCTCTTACATCAGCAATTTATCTCTCAGCGATCTCTGCAAGCTCTGGCAACGATCTCACAGCGTTCTCTTTCATACCCACCGCCCTAAGCTTTTAGAAAATACTAGCTATCCAGCCCATAGGCTAATTAGTCAATATAACTAAACAACATTTTCTAGAACCAATTATGCAATCAAGGTTAGCTAATAATATTGACCAATCAAATATTCTCAGTTATTCCCCCCTTTACACTGAAACATGACACGCCTGTCCTGGTACTAGGGTTGCGATCTAACAACTTCCTGTAAACATTGTTCTCACACCTTCGAGAATCGTCTAGAAACCCCTAGATCTAACAAACATACCAAAGCTAAAAAAAAAAATATTAGTACTACGAGGGATGTCCGAAAAGTAACAGGAAAAGGGGCATAACTCAAAGAGTTTTGATCAGATAAATTTGAAACTTACACAGATTAAAGTTCACTCTTCCACTACTTCTCAAGTTAATCCCTGTGGAGATCGATGCATTTTTGCCAGCGCGACAGCAGCGAATTGATACCCACTCGAAAGAAATCAACGTCAAGATTATCAAACCAATTCCTCAATTCTTTGATGAGGTCATCTTCTGTCTCGAAAGCCATGCCTCCTAAATGGCGCTTCAAGGGTCCAAACAAATGAAAGTCAGAGGGTGCCAGGTTTGGACTGTGGGCAGGATGAGGAAGAATTTCCCAACCGTAGCGCTGCAGCCATTACTGTGTAAGGTTTGCTGAATGAGGGGTCACATTATCGTGCTGAAGCACAACACCCCTTCTCAAGAGCCCAGGTCTTTTGCGACGAATTGCTTCTTTAAGGCGGTCAAGAGTGCTGCAGTATCGCGCAGTATTGATACACTGACCCTGTGGCAAAATGTCTAAGAGGATCACACCTTTCGCATCCCAGAACACGGTAGCCATCACTTTAGCTGCGGACCTCTGCACTTTGAACTGTTTGGTGACGGAAGAGGATGGATGTTTCCAAGTCATGGAGTCGCGCTTTGTCTCTGGGGTATTCAGATGGATCCAAGTTTCATCACCAGTAATCAGATTGTCAAAGAGTTATTGTTTGCTTGAAAGTCTCCACCAGGCCCTAAACCAATATGCGTCGTATCCTCATCTCCTTTGTCTTGTTGGCATCGCTGCAGAAGGCGTTGCGAAATTTCAACCCTTTGAAGCTTGTGATCCTCCGTTAACATTTTTGGAACCCATCTTGCAGACACCTTCCGATATCCCAAAGTGTCATGGACTATTTCATGAACTGTACTCTTTGGAATTTCGAGTTTCAAAGCAATTTCGCGTATCTTCATCCTCCTGTCACATCTAATGAGTTCGTCAACACGAGTTGTGTTCTCCTCGTTGGTCGATGTTTTCGGGCGACCAGACTTTGGCTCATCACCTAGACTGGTTCGGCCCTCCCCAAACCAAGTACACCATTGATACACTCTAGATCTTGACATAGCACCCTCACCATATGTTTCTGCTATTTGTTTGTGAATTTCAGAAGGTTTTGCTCCTTTCGAAAACAAAAAACGCACAACAGCTCTGACCTCCAGCTTTGACCACTCTTTGATGGGGGTAGCCATATTGGAACCAGTAGTGTTCAATAGTGCGTTCATCAATGGTGCTGAAACTGCGCACCGTGAAAGTTAATTTGTTGTTCTGGTGTTTCCCGTTTACAGAATTAAAAAAATATGGATTGGTTCAAGAATTATGCCCCTTTTCCTGTTTCTTTTCGGACGTCCCTCGTATTAAACTAAACTAGATCAAAACCTAGGCCCACTCAAAATCTAACCAAACATTACAAGCAAACAAGACCAAATCACAACATCAGCCATTCCAAGTCTAGATCTGGACTCAACTCACAGCAACCAACCGCCACACACCTTTAATGGTGGGCAGAGCAAAATAGAGACACACTTTCAGTCATGGGTAGAGAAAGACAAAAACGCATGGCAGAGAGATGGAAACATACAGAAAGAAAAATCTGATACACCACGGATACGTGAAATAGTAATCAATTTATGACCGTGATAAAGCTAACTATGTAAAATGACCCCTATCTACTGCACTTGACCTTTAAGTTCATTTGATCGATTGTTACAAATGTCAGTCAGCCAAGCATAAATATTTTCTTTGTCCTACTGTAATTATTATTATTATTATTTTTTTTTATCTAGCCAGGTTGATATCGAATCGCTCCTAAGGATTTGTCTGACAGCAACCCACTCGAGTGGCGCCTCTTAGTTGTTTTCAGAAATAAGAGTGTCTGACACCAGATAAACTTGTCAGTATCAACAAATAATGTTGAGAGGATGCTTCGCAAATGTACTGGAGTTTAATTATGGATTATTTATTGTTGAGAGAGATTTGTGTCAAGGCTATTGAAACGCCAAGGGTTTAATCATATGCTTATTGAGCCAAGCAAAAAATGTTATCTTTTTTTTTTTACAATATCTTCCTTTTTTTTTCTCCCCTACCCCTTTTTTCTTCACTCTTTGCGATATTCCTTATCTCTTTGTCTCTCTCTCTATCTCTGTCCCTCTTTATCTGTCTCTCTCTGTGACTCTCTCTCTCTCTTTCTCTCTCTTTTGCTCTCGATTTTTATTCGTTTCAATTGTTTTCTTCTTTATAAACTTTTCCTTTATCTCGTTCCTCTTCTGTAAGAAATCTTTCTGTCTTCTCTAGCTGCTGAGCACTACTACACAGCCTCTGTTAACTCTATGCCCTTCTACCCTACCCACTATTCTCTCCCTCTCCTCCCCTTCCCCTCACACCCGCATTTACTCATACACCTGCTACACGAAACATCCACATTGACTAGCTGTTGATGCAAGCATGTTACTCTCTCTCACACTGTTTTCACCATATCAATTGCTCAACGAGTTCATAAGATCATGTTCTTTTGGAAATATTGTAGCTTTTTGACAATGCATTGATTGATTCTGCCATCGATAGATGGTCAAGTTTGTGTCTGTACTTTTTTTTGGTTTGTTTTCAACACTATTTTTCCCGCCCCACATGAAGGTTAGTGAACTTGGTCTCAAACCTGTAAGAGCCTTTAGTTCGTACCCGTCAGTAGCTCTTACAAAATAAAACTTGAGACCATTAAGTTGTTAATTTCTATACATCTCACACACACATACAGACACCTAATTTCACAGTTAACAATTGGTTTGAAATACACAAACAGCATCTGGGACGCTGAGATATTTACTTTCTGTTCCAAAGTTTGGTGTTTGCCACCTTCCAAGGTTCTTTTTTTCAGCAAAATCCCCTTGTATGTTCTGCAGTTCTCTATTGCTTTAAGTTCCCTAACTTCAGCCACAGCTGTTTGGCATTTCCCGTTTTCCGGACCCTGCACTTTGTTGTCTGGGGTGAGCTACGTGCCTGCCTGGCTTGTGGTCTCACGGAAATGGCTTCCTAGTCCAGGCACAAACTTTCTCACGCTTGAGGACGGACAAAAAAAATATCAGGGCAAGTTCTTCAACAGTTATGCCACATAATGTGTAGAAGGGCAAGTATGTGTGAGGGAGAGGGAGGGGGAGAGAAAAGAAAGAGATAGAGAAGAGAGGGAGAGCTCGAGAGAAATAGGAAGAAAGAGAAAAGTTGAGAAATATTTGGTGGTGAAGGGAAAAAAACTTTAGAAACATAAACAAAAGAGAACAAAATCATATTAAGCATAGTGCAAGGTAGGGCGAAAAGGGCCTAGGTGTGTGCGTGGGTTTTTTTTTGTGTGTGTGGGGGGGGGGGGGGGGGGGNNNAGAGAGAGAGAGATGGAAGGGGAATAGGAGAATAAATGTTTACAAACAGTGAACGGAAATGGCAAAGGCAGAAGTGGGATTTTCAACATCTCATTATGCGCCAAAATCAAAGTGTTGCTTTTTCGGTTGTCTGCACTTTGAGTCATCATGATGAGCTTAAGACCGCCCTTCTTGCTGCCAGTCAAAGGTCATCAGCTGTCAAGCCAGGGTTCAGCTTTTCAATCCTGATGAGGACAAAAAAGCCTGAGTTCACCGCAGAGGCTAGCAGTCATAGAGAAAAAAAACACAAATGTTGCCCGGCTTGCTTTGAAATGGATAAAGATAGTACACGTTTTTGGACCGAACTTCTAAATGAGCTCAAGCTTTTTTCTGCAATGTTAAAATGATTGAAGTGATGTTCATACAGACGAAGGCAATCACGGTCACATGAGAGATAAAAGGCGATTGCGATGATTTTAATAGGATCTTGTCGTGTGAGGCTTGGAAGGGAGGAATGTAGAGAGAGACTGGAGAATTATGGAGTTGATTCTGGAAATGGCTGGACGGAGTGAAGTTGACAGGTTTTCTGACGGCTAGGAAATATTAACATATATAAAAAGACATGTCTGGAAACGCTTACAAGCAAAGGTGATGATTAAAATGTAGTTTATTAAAAATTGGGATGAGATAGTTCTAAAAAAAATTTGCCGGAATGCACAATGGGAAAGATCTCTAGACGGGTATTCAAATTTTCCACAATTCATTTTCATTGTTCGCTTGATAAAATTAATCTTTCACAAAAATTTGCCAATGAATGTGAAGAGAGAAAAAAGAAAGACCAAAAAGAGTTTTATGTCCTTTATTTTTCATAAAAGCGTCCATTTTTTCATGATTTTCATTTCTATTATTTTGCATAAAAAGACTAGACAATACATTTTTGCGCTTCTCTCGATGAAAGAAAAGTTTAATTGATACAAAGCCATTCGAATTTCTTAAAAATATAAAAAAAAAAAGAAAAAAAGAAAAAAAAGAAAGAAAGGGCGAGAGATATGGAGGGCAGGAACTGGGCAGGAGAGTTGGTGTGCATGGAAGAACTCGTTACTGGATAATCTTTTGCGGATGAAAAAAAAGTGAAGTAGATAGAGACAGACGGAGATGTCCGGATAGAGAGATAGAGAGATGAAGCGCATATGTAGATAGAGAAGAACCTGGCAAGGGCAAGGGAAAGAGTAAGAAAGAGAGAGAGAGAAAGAGAGAGAGAGAGAGAGAGAGACAGAGAGAGAGAGAGAAAGAGAGAGAGAGCGAGAGAGAGAGAGAAAGAGAGATGTTTACAGCTTTGGGATAGAAAAATAATAACGAAATGGGCAAATTCTTTTTTCAAAGATAATAGTATTTTTCTCGGAAAGTTTCACGGGGTTAAGATATTAAGTTGCGAGTGAAATCATTGGGAGGACTTGGAGAGTACAAAGTTAGGAGAAGTAAAAATATTCGTGATTTTAAAAACTAAAATATGAATACATAAATCAAGGGAGGGCGCCATCTGTGCGCTTTAGAGTGTTAACAACTGTCTATATTTTATTCTATTATTCTAATTGTCCATACAATCATTGGTCGCCCATGGAAATGACGACTTTTCCAATACTCTTCTTGGAGAACATGTAGTCCATGGCGTCATAGACTTTCTCCAGGCCTCGGAACGGGCCGTACTCTTCCTTCTCGCCATTGTCCGTGGCCAATTTGAGTTTCTTACTCTGGTACAAACTGATCGTCTGCTGGATGTACTTGGGGATTTCCGATTTGTAGTAGACCATGTTTAACGTGTTCATATCAGCGCTTTTGAGCAAAAGTTGAGAAGGAACATCTACTGTTGGTTTTGCGGATTTGGTCCCGTCATTTTTGCTGTGTGCTGAAGTGGTTCCCAACACGATGATGCGGCCAAAGAAGGCCAGGTTTTGTAAGGCGATGTCGAGCATTTCGCCCCCTACGCTCTCAAACACAGTGTTGATACCTTTTGGGTATTCCCTCTTGAGGACGTCTGCTACAGATTCCTTGTTGTAGTTGATTGGCCGATCGCAGCCGATCGATTTCAGATAGGCGACTTTGTCGTCTGAAGAGCATGTACCGATCACGCGACACCCTGCGGCCTTGGCCAGCTGTACGGCGATGTGGCCCACAGCTCCAGCTGCGGCTGTGACGAGAACTGTCTCCCCTCTCTGCAAGTTCCCCTTCTTTTCTAGCGCGGCGCTGGCTGTGATGGCACTGACAGGGAACACCAGGTAGGCGGGGTCGGTGCAGTTGGGGGTCGGCACCAGGGTGAAGTCGTTCACAACAACATATTCCCGGAACGCGCCGTGTGCAAAGAAAGCAACTGTCTGGCCGACTTTTTTGGTGCTTCCTCTGCCGACAGCGACGATCTCTCCCATACCCTCCAGCCCAGCGGGGAACGGGGGGTCAACACCCGGCGTGTGCTCGCCCAGTGTATATAGAATGTCGGAGATGTTGACCGCCAGGAAACTGGTCTTGATCACAACTTGCCTGGGGCCTGGCTTTGGCACGGGCACTTCCACAATCTTCGTCACTTCCCGGAAGTTGTCCCCTAGTTTGACGATTTGAATTTCTTTCATTTTGGCTGGAAGATTTGCTGCCGTTGTCGCCATTATTTTCTGAAACAGAAACTCCAACAGTAAGTAGCATTCGCTTAGAGGTGCCAAGGTGCATCTTGCCAACGCGAAACGGTATACATTTATACTTAGCTTTTTCTAAGAAAGACTATTGCCAGACATTTTTAAACATTTCTAACTGACAGGAGGACATAAACAAAACAAAAAATTCTAGGATTCTTATCTCAGGAACTATTAATGTTTCTGATCTAGGGTCTCCTTGTCAATGATCTTAACACAGACTTGCTACTCAATCGAGGATATCACATATAAAAATAAACCTAGTTATCAGGTGTACGGTAGCGGTAAAAGGTAAAGATACGTTGAAGCTCGTATCCCCAAATCCCCAATTTCGTTTGACGGCGTACATTAATATTATGCAGTCTCATGGGGAACCTTTTTTTCGGAAAAACAGGATCAGATGTGATGGATGAAGGACAGCGTGTGAGACCAAATCAAAAAGTCCGATGGTCACGACGTGTTCGTCACCATAAAAACTTATCACCAGGATTATATTAATCTTGATACAGCAAGTGGACTGTTGGGATATTATAACCCTCACATGTTACAACGATGGCAATAATCAACACAGACTTACTTAATAGATAAACCTGATTAAGAAAATCTTTCTTTTGCTATGCTCATGATGATTATCATCATCATCAGCAACAGCTGTATTTTATAAGTAACTAGAAGGGGCACCGCAATCTATTGTGAGTCTCATATAGGGAAGGCTTGAAAAAAAACTGAACTTCTCTTCAGATACAGCCTCATCATTACTAACTGCCTACACCACTGTGTTGACTATTTCCATCGTTTTAACATACAGTTCTCCAGAGAAATTCGATACTCATACTATTAATGATGCTCCCAATCTGTTCAAACTTAATTGAGTCGCATTTTGATTTTTACCAAATGATTTAGCTTTTTTCAAGGATCGTTTTTTTTCTTCCAACTCTGATTTCGTTAAATATTTTTACCGCGCTGTGAAAGACAATTTAAAATTCATCTCATTATAGATAGAGCAAAACAACATTTTTTCAAAATTCATAAGATCACAATATGTTACCAAACGATTTTAATGCACTAGTTCGTTTTGAAGCTCATGTTGTACACTATTCTCAAGGCTTTGTGTTTGTGTAAGGTTAGAACATAATTCCCTCTCACTCTCTCTCTCTCTCTCTCTCTCTCTCTCTCTCTCTCTCTCTTTCTCTCTTCTCTCCTCTGCTTTACAATTCGAGAACAATTCAAGAAAAGTGTTTCATTTTTTGGGAAGAAAGTAGTTTTTTGACAAGTGCGTAAGCTCCCACTTTCACACGTGTTTTTTGTTAGTTTTGACTTTTTTTTTTCTTCTTAAGATTATATTATTTCAGCCGATAGAATAATATCGTTTAAGACAAAATCTAGATTCGCTTACAATTTCGATCTTATTTTACTTGCTTTGCAATCGAACTGCTTCTGTCATATGCTAAACCTAGTCAAGCTGTTCACAGTGCGCAGGCCCAAGTTTTAGGGTGTTTGTGAAACTATTGTGGAGAATTACATAGCGAAAGATTGGCAGCTTAGGTTAGAAGTAAACAAAGATTTTTCTTAGCAATATGAAACAGACTTA
>BLXT01003024.1:913539-936685 GCA_019648995.1 Plakobranchus ocellatus
ACCTACCTACCTACCTACCTACCTACCTACCTACCTACCTACCTACCTATCTACTTACCTACCTACCTACCTACCTACCTTCCTACCTACCTACCACTACCTACCTACTTACCTACCTACCTATCTATCTATCTATCTATCTATCTATCTATCTATCTATCTATCTATCTATCTATCTATCTATTTATCTATCCATCCATGTATCTAACGACCGATCTCATAATGCTTGCACCCTTTGATGGAAAAATTAATTGTGGAAACTCAGTGGGATATTTCTATCAATGAAACCTTATGGAGTGAATTGTTTTATGCAATGTCTAGAATTACACAAGCGTTGTTTGCATTTGTACATCATGCAAAGGAAATGCTAAATTTTGTGATCCTCTTTTAATATCAGCATATACCATTGTGTGCATTCTAAAGCGTTAGATTTTTAATTTATGTGAAAGTACTTTAAACCTTTCGCGCATCAAACACTAGGACATTTTAAGCGTTTCTTAGGGAAATTATTTCTAGTACTAAGCCTATTTATAAGTTTATATACGTCGATTGCTGCTGTAAGGATAAAGATATTCCCGTAGCTTAGGTCAATGCTCCCAAAAAAATTTTATACTTGGTGTCAAAATGAAGTGACAGAGGAAAGATTGGATGGATTAAAGAAAATCGTCCTTGAAGCTATCAATTTTATAATTATTGGCTTTTTCTTATAAACCAATTTTTTTTAATCACTGACTTTCTCTTACAAATCAGTTTTATAATTATTGACTCACGCTTATAACCTTCCAGGATAACATGTAGTTGTATATGCTGGTATTTCATTTGACTTGGTTTTGTGTGCGTGTTTGTTTTCGCTGAAACAGCCTTCAAACCATTTGCAATGGTTTCATTCAGTCATATTGCACATTATATTGGTGTTGGTTTATAACAGGAAAAGTAACAGTGCAAATACTAGCAGAAATGTTGTGGAATTCTGCTGTAGATTATGTTCTCATCTATGCACATTACTTACTCTATTACTATCAAATTGTACAAAAGAAATGCCCTGTTGTCTAAGATGTTGATTGTTGGCATATATTTGTTGCTTTACCTTTTTTCAACTGTATTGAGTTATTGTTGACCTATGTACTGCCCTATACATAATATGTATTACGATAGCTCATTCATATTTCAACACATTATTTTTGTAATGCTGCAAAGTCACGAATCAAGAATCCACCATCAGCAAGGTATAACCCCTGCTCTAATCTAATACAGTTACAGCCCCTTGCTCGGTTCAGGGCGGATAACTCTCTGAAATTTCACTCATTTTGGAAAACGCTCAGCTGTCGTAACATTACAAATGAGGGACAAAGAATAATAACCAAGCCACTTATCCACTGCAAAAGAAAGCCAGAGGGGCTTGGGAAGGCACTGATATGTAAACTGTCCATTGGCGAGAAGCCAAATAGCCACGGGTCACCTAAATTTCTTTTCCTGAAGTTGGGAACATAAAATATGCAACAACTCAGAGGAAATTACGACACAATAATTTATAAAGAAAACTGGACCTATAAATGTGGAGAGAGTTGGGTCCCAGACTACAATTTACCGTATTAAGTCTCTGTGGAATCTTTGCCATATTATAGGAGAGGAAAAATTAAATGAAAAAGAAAACTGTGAAATAATGTTTTTTTGCGTATAAGTGTAGACATGTTCTTAATAGCTTCACGTGAATTTTACAAAGATTCTTCAAATCAAAGATAACGTCATCCGTGGTATTTTAAAACAAACCGGGCCGTTTCTTTAGTTTGGTAGGCCTATCTGAAGACTCTTATTTTCCAAATCTTATCTATACATTTAGTGGAAACATTATCAAATGAAAATGTTATGTTACTTTGTCTTTTCTGCTCTTTTTCTTGTTTTTCTTCCTTCCTTCCCAAAACCAAAAAATACAATTGTCCCTCTTTTTTCTGTTTTCTTCCGTCCTTCCCAAAACTATGTAATTAGCCCTTTTTTCTGTATTTCATAATTCATTCTATAACAAGTACGAATGTGATCATACAGATATTTTTTTTTATTTGGACAGAAGTCTTCGTTTTAGTTTCAGGTTTAAAATTCTTTGTTTTAGTTTCAGGTCTAAAGTTTCTGCCTGGTTATTATAACCAAGATTTGCTATTTATCCATTATAATATTATAAATCATGGGTACATTATATCATTTTCCTTGTCTTTCTTGCAAGGTTCATTCCATTTCCATACTTTATAAGATTTGATGAGCCTTGATACAATTAAAAACAGTGGGAGCTTTTACCATTTACGAACGTGTATCATTTTTTAATTTATAATATCAATGATAACCAGTATGAAAAATAAAAACCAAGCATTCTACATGTACATATGAAATAACCACATACTGCCATAATTTTGTTGATGGTTGCGTTTACCTGCAGAGCAATTCTCATAGAGAGTTGTGTAACATCAATTGTATATGCACTCAATATTTTGGTATGTTCTCTTTGTTTCATATTTTCTGGACTGCTTTAGCCTCGGAACCTGATAGGGGTAAAGTTTACTTTACCAAGAAGACCAGTAGCTTACAGTCTTGAGATGCCGAGTTTCTACAGAATACTATCGTAGTTCAGGATTTGGGACAAATGGGTCTGGGTTTCTTTACTGCTATGGTGAGCTCAGGTCTAAAGGACCCGTCACCTCCCGCGCTGATGGCAGAGTCGAAGTTCTTTGTAAGTTTCAATGTGAGTTGGTTATCTCACTCTCAGCACCATCAATGATAGGACGCCCCCACAACTGCAGATCCTAAAATCCAACCCGATTCACAACACCTGGTATTAAAACTGTATCTGATCCAGAGCTCGGTCGCACAGCCAAAGAAAAGCCAGACTTGTAAGCATGAGAATAAAACAAAATGACTGGCTCCGTGCAGGGACCCTTCTGTTGTGGGTTCGAGCCCCACCACCTGCGCCATGGCCTGACGGAGAGCCTGAAAGCCTGAGATCACCTTGTTATGAACTAGCTTTAGACAAAAACCAAACCGTGCACTTGTTACCATGTTGAAGTGCAGTAAAATACAAACTGAGCTACATGTGGCTGGGATGCTCTGTGATTGTTGCTGTAGCTGTGTTTCTGTCACAGATGAGCGGCTGCATACCCAGTAGGCCTACTTTTATACATGTAATATGATATGGAATATTAGATATGCACCTACTTGAAATGGTATCGGTGCAGGTGTGCAAATACACAGACATAAAGCTCTTACTTCTTCATCTGCATATTTCTAACAGGGTAAAGAAATGTTCATTCAACATTCCAATTTGGATGCCCTTGTAAGGTTAAAAACAAGAGCCTTAAATTGTATTTGGTTTTGTTTTGTTTAAAAAATTGGTGTAATTAGATCTACATTTTTATTCCTGATTTCCCTATAGGCGTCTGAAATGCACTGTGTAATATTGTTTCCTGCACAGCCAGCCAAAATTATAAATAATAACGAAATAGTTTTGTCGGTAAAATGGTTTCCATTATCAACAAAATGTGAAGCCATTATGCATTCTATGAAAGAAATCAGAGCATTCTTAGCCTAAACATGTTTGTTGTCGTTGTAAAAATTATGAAGAATATCATATAATATACTTGTAAATAGTGAGGTTCATATATGCAATCGGTAAGACTAATACTTTATATAATAATAGCATACATTCTAAGCCCATTTTAAACTCTGTATAATATTCATTATATTAAATTGTTAGGTCAAAAGGCTTGGACATACGAGCTGACCATTTTGACCAATAAACGCTGTATTTTATATCGGTTTTTCTATATTTTCAAAAGAGTTTTACTCGGTTTTAAGAGGAGCAATGGCTCACTGGCAGGGCAATTGGCTACCACGTGACAGGTCCGAGGTTCGAATCCCACTCCACCCAGCACTAAATGAGTCTCTTACTTTAGGGCCAAGCGAAAATGGTGGCGACGAGGAAAGCAATGGCAAACTACCTCAGAATGCCGTTCGCCGAGAACAATCAGGACTCTACTTGGATTCAGCATGAAGCGCACTTTACTGTTTTAACCCACTCCATTTTAACTCCTTATAACAAGTTACTCATGGAGGGGATGAGAGAGAAAGGAGTGGGGGTAAGAACTATGACAGAAGTTTCCATAATCATATGAAGGTAATTTGGCAGGATTTCACATAATAAAAGGCATAAGATGGGCCAATGTTCTAATCTGGAGTATCTACCTTATAATATCAAGTGACCAAAAAAGAAAAAAAAAATTGAAAAAAAATTAATATATGCACTACTAAACTTACTTGTGCTCGAAACTTAACACCTTATACCTCATTTTCTTCTTTCTTTCTTTTTTTCTTAGCCAAGCAGAAAAGGCAGCTCTTTATCAATAAACTTTTTTTTTGTTTGTTTGGTTTTTTTTAATTCTGCCCACAGTTTAATGCAGTAAATGATCTGTACAATACACAAACAAAATGCACATTCAAACTTCGCAGTATGCTCTGTTCTTTAAACTTTCAAACATTTCCTTGGTATCCTACGGGTCCTAACATACCAGATCAAAGGCATGTATATCAACTCAGCCTCCCTGAATCATAAGAAAAAAGTGGAACTTTTCTTTTAAATGATCTAGATTTGACAGTCTTTGTGAATTATTACCTTTCTCCTACAAGTCATACTTTGTCTTGCTACAGGGAACTCTTGCAATTCCATTTTCCCTTGTGACTGTAGCATCATCATCATAAGATTTTGCACTAATCACCTCACCATCCATAAATACAGTACTGGTTGGGGACATCAGTTTTTCAATCACCGTACTTTGTATATTCTGTAACAACATGCATGACTTGTTGTACATCTGTTTGATGCCTTTTTTAGAAACATGAAATAATACAATAAATTGTACGGTTTATTTCGAAGATCCAATTTTCCAATAGAAACTGAGTTTAATTTTTTTTTCTCTGTTTCTTTGTTGTCATTTTCTCTTGTTTCTTTAATTAAAGCACATGCGCAAGCATGTGTGTGTGTATGTGTGTGTGTGCGTGTCTTGAGTAAGATATAAAAATGTATACACACACACACACGCATTCTAATTACTTCAAAATCCTAACTAGAACTTGAGAAGATCAGATGTGAAATACAAACCATTGCAATGATGCGTTTGTGAAAAACTTGTAGTCTGATTTTGGAAAAAAAACAATAGATGTTTCCAGTACAATGTACACCGTAACATTTGTGGCCTACAAAACAAAAAAAAATATGGAAATAAAATACTTTCTGCTCTATGTGACAAGAAATATGTGGCTTATCCATACATCAGAAATAAGTGACTTGTCCACATATATATATATATATGAATATATACATGTATATATATAAACAAACAATATCTCACCTCTTCATGAAGTTCATATGCAAGAAATATGTGACCTGACCATACGAAATGAGACATTTGTCTGCACATTGTGCAGCAGAGATACTTAAAGTATAAAGCAAAATATAGACGAGTGGCTGGAAACACAATTTGTGGAAAGAAACTTTCTTTGCAGATCTCGATGATTGAAAGAAAAAGTTGTTTTTTATACCATAGGCCACAAGTTTGTTTTTTTCCAATATCTTCTAGAAAGTATTTTGATTTCTTCTGCACAATAAACCTAGCCAATACAGAACGGCTATGAAATATTCAGTCTTTCCACCATATTTTTTTTCCATGTGGAATTGTAGAAATATAAATGCCCAAGATCATGCTGATTTCCGATTACAAGCAATCAAAGAAGCAAGGCCATTTGGACATGTACTTCTATTTGTTAATGGAAACTACCTTAGCTGTATTTTGAGCGAGAGATCATTTTCCAAATTTCTCTATTTTTAAGGCTTTGTGAACATTTTCTTTTTTTAAACCAAAGTTCTGTAATTCGTTCACTATAATTCAAATTCTGATAAGTGATTGAAAAATAAATTGACTATTGATGGAGATGCTAAACTAAAAACCTTTTTTACCATTGAGATTTCTGGTCGTCTGGAAAAGCTATGGAGGGTCTTTCATACAGCGATTGATATTTATAATTTAGATCAATAGTCTCCAACTCCAAATGGCATGCATACATGTATGCTGTCAGAGGGGATGTACAGAGAATTAGTACTAGCAGTCTATAGCTAGTGCACAGTACATTAAGCACATTGTAGTATGAATGTATACTAGAAGTGGAGTTGCACATGTTAGCTCATTGTGGTAACACTAACAGCAGCAAAGTTGTGCATGTAAAGCTCATCGTAGTAACAACAGCAGTTATGAATGTAGCAAAGTTTTAGTTAGAGAATGCCTGGCCGTTGTACCCTTGGTGCTTAAGACTTACAAAACATTTTGAGACTAGTCCTATTGAGTCAGATATTACATATCAAGCTTTTGAGAAAAAGAAATATCCAGGGTTTTTTTTTTTCATTTTTTTGTAAATCCTTTTTTTTTAACACTTAAAAATTTCCTCTTTTGGCTTGGAATCAACATAGCCCTACAGCCCTACCCAGTTTCCTCTATTGCAAAGCTCCGAGAAACAACTTTCTATAGACTAATGAAATATGAGTATTTACAAAATCTTAAAAATGCAACTTCAGGTTAATTCAGTCTGCCCTCCACACAGATTTACTTTGAAGCAGCCTTTAAATCAAGCAATAAGCATGCTCGACTGTATACTGCTGCCAACAACCATGACACCCCCAAGGGATGGTGAAAGAGACAATGAATCTTTTACAGGCATTGAAAGCACAGATGGAAAACTCTAGGTTTTTCTTGGGCCAGAAATCCAATATTTTCTCTCTTTGCTGATCTACATATTTACAATAAATATTTAAAGATCTGAAGTTGCAATTTTTCCAAATTTATGATTTGAAACAGCCATTAGACAGAATATACTAATACTTGTAAAATACCAAAGTAAACGCTGACTTCTAAATCTAACTGAGTCTTTTTTTTTTTCTTTAGCCACAAAGTCCAGATGAGAAGGATTACTCCTTACATAACTATCTCTGCTCCTTTGTCTCTTAAAACTTTAGCCCCAGATTTTTCACTCATTCACCCAGTCAAGATATACATTAAAAGAAAAACAAACAGCTTACTTGAACATTTGTATTGAGTAAAATTTAAAAGTACCCAATTTTTAATTTATTGACGCACTGACAAAATAATAATAATAATAATAATGGTAATAATAATGCTAATTAAAAACAGCATATTCTTAAGCCTTGTGATGCACAGATGGCATCATTCATAAAAAAAAAAACAATTCTTCTTTGTCTCCATTTAAACACATAGCTTTCACTCTTTCAGAAATGTTCCAAATTGCATAAGAGATAGCAGTTCAGTTTCGGATCCTCAGTTACAAAGAGAGAAACTGCTGTAATTTTTTTTTTTTTTTTTTATTCATGTCATTAAACAATACGAAACCTAACCAAACAATTGGTTCAAACAGATGAACTTGTGAATGTTACCTTAAGAATCAACCGATAAAGAAAAATTTGTCCTCTTGAGTAGAAACTTCAATCAATTCAAATAGGATTATTTTCTATCCTTTTTTTAAAACTTTGCTTTTTTAATTTATTATTGTTGTTGTTCTTTAAGCAGTTCTGGTTTTTTGCTAGCTTCATTATAAAGGAAATTCCTAAAGGTTTAGTGAAACATGATCCCTTCAGTTGTCAAGTGTGATCCTGAGATGCATTGTTCACAGCAAAGCTGAAAGCTAGAATAGCCGAGCCATGCAGTCAAAGTGTCACTTGTGATCAACACTCCAACCAATTCTTCTGTTATCCTGTCGTGTCCTGTCAGTAGAGCAGAATAATGAAATGGGGATTAAAAAAAAACCGTTATATTCAGTCATCTGATACTTTGCATTATGAGCTGGTTCTACTTTTTTTCTGATTTTGATCTAAGCTAACTTTATGTTCCATAGCAATTAGACTTTACTACCTCTCATGTAGGTTTTAATGGCTTACACTGAAAACAAAGCCCCCGTGGGTTCCCACCCATACAGGGAAAGATTTCAGATAATGATGGACACATACAACACGCGCAAAAAAAAACCCACATTGAATCTGAGCTGCCCTGTATATTTTTTGAAGGTTTTGCATGGCTATATATTGCTTCAAGACTGGCACATGAGTAACAGGTTACATTCCATATCTGTTAAATCTTCTATACAGCCAAATCAACTCTATTAAGAACTTTAGCGTTAACCGTTACTCTGTGTCAAGTTGCTCGGGTTTTAGCTTTTTGACAAGAAAAAGCTCTGAAAAGGGATAAACAAACTTAATTTTTTTTTTTTTGCAAGAGAGACTAATGAGGTATCCAAAATCATCTGACCGGATGAACACAAAAATTTGAGTCCAATCAAACAGCATATCTACCAATCAAACAGCGTATCTACCAAAACAATAAAGATGAACATTGACCGAGTTCATATAGTGGCAATATTCATAATAAAAATTGGAGAAATTCAAAATAGCTCCCATCTAAAAATATAACAGCATGGAATCAAAAGTAAGGGAGCGGAGGGCTGTAAAGAGTTAGAACTGGCATGGTCTTTTGTATGTGACCGTGTATTAGGTAAAAAAAAAACACATGATGAATACACGCTCTGTAAAGTTGTCACACATGTTAGAGCTATCACCACAAAAAGTGTTGGAAATGGACTATAGATATGCCGTTTGTAGACTGGAATGTTGGAAGATGCTTTTGGCATCCAGAGATGGGGGCTGAAAGAAATAGCTTGAATTGTTTTGTTAAAGGACAAAGCGTATCTTTCCAGGATGCTAACAACTGGAACTGGAACAAACAAACTGCAATGCCCGGAATTAGGGAGAACAATAGGAAAAGAAACAATGGATGATAGAGAGAGTTGGCAGACTTAAACTCCAATGACAGTATAGATTAAAATTACTAATTTGTTAGGAATTGTTTCTCCCTCTCTTTGCCTTGGCTAGCATCTTTCTTATAATCCAAAGTCAGTCTAGTAGGATGCATTTCTCTAAATTTGAAGCCAATGTATCCTTGGACAATAAAAAAAAAAAAATTCATTTCCATTTTCCTCTTGCCACTTTCTAATTATCCTATGAATGTGAAGCAAAGTTGATCTCTGTGAACAGAAGAGACATGGCACCTTCTCTATCATGATCAATGAAACAGACAATATGCAAGACACTAAGACAGCAAGGAAATCTCTTTAAAAGCACCCTGCCTATCATTCTCTCAACTAATTTAAAGAACAGAATAATTCTAATCTATTTTATTATAAGTTTTTGTAAATCCCTCTAAAATCTGAATTAGGTTTTCACTGTATTCTGAACAACAAAGACACTTTGTTGTAAGGGTTACAGATAAAAAGTAATACTTGCAGATGCTATTTGGCCTCCATTTTCTTCTCTTCTTTCTCTCTTTTCTTCTTCTCTATGGATGCCTGCTTTGCCTGGTAGACGTGACAGAATTAAAATGTATTTAAACAAACAAAAAAATAAGAAGGCATTCTTTGAAAAAGAAAAAAAAAAAGATTTTTTCCTCCTCTCCCTTTGAAAAAAAAAAAATAAAGAACAAAAAATAAAATGACAACAAAAGTATCCTTTGATAAAACAAGAGTGGTGACTTCCATGTTTGAAATGATTAGGGTGAGTTATCTCAGTTATATTCTATGCAATAAAATTCCTTGGTAAGCAGAACACAATATTCTTAGATTCATCAATTTTTGCAACAATTTTGAGGAATCTAAGCTGGACTGCTGTATGTTAATGTTGAAAGTTAACCCCCAGACTTCTTTTTACTCTTTGAATTGATCTATGAGTATCCATGGCCCATTTGTCCATGATCTTCAATGGTCACCATGGACAGGTTTGACTGCAAATGCAAAAAATACACACTTTTCATTTGTAATTCCATTTCAAACAAAAAATGTTCTTTAAGATTCTCATTAGGAGACTAATAAAATAATATCAGAGGGATAAAAACTACTTGCTTTCTCAATCAAGGGCAGTAACTTTTTGTCCTCCGCCAGAATTTTCAAGAGTTCCATGATGAAGGGTAGATAGTTATGCCGCCTTCGAATGTTTTCTGTCTGCAGATAGAGATTCCCTTTCTCAGGACTTCATTCACTTATGTAATTATAAAGAACTATAATACACAATAAATTTTAGATCACTCTGAAAAACTTTTTAAAGAGTTGTTAGAGACTGTGCAAACAGAAACTCATTCAATCAAGCATTACCATATTTTTGGTAAACCAGTATAAAAAAGTATTGGTAAAAAGTAAGGAAATTGCTGCAACAGTAGAGTTCTATATTGACAGATCTAATGTTAAAAATTGACATTGAGATTTCAATATAAAACCTGAATTTATCCCACAAAATGGTTGTGCAATTTCAAATCTTTAAAATTCAAATTTTTAAATCACAATTATCTGCACTCAACATTTTTTATAACTATGGTGTGTACTGTACTAACCATGGCCATCTCTATAAACTATCAAAGATATTGACTGATTTTTTTTTAACGCTTTAAAATTTAGGTACACCTTGACACCTCCTGATGTACAGATACCAGTACTGACGAACAGAAACATAAGTATGGACATTAAATTAAGAATAAAGAGTAATGAAAACATATGTATCATTAATACCATAATAATTAATATAGAAGTGAGTATTGCACAATTAACAAGGAAAGAGAGAGAAAACTGGAAGCAGTGGAGATATGATTTATCAAAAGGATGATGAGGACAAAATGGACGGGAAAAAACCCAATAAATCATTACTGACAGGAATTAAACATGAGCAACCTTTAGTTAAAACCATGAGATGGAGGCAACTGTAATTTCTTGATGCAAAGTTTTAGAACATTTCGCTATGACTGGTAAGATTGAAGGGAAATGCTTTAGAGGTAGACAGAAAATAACTCTTATTGAAGGTCTTAACTTATGGGCAATGGGAAAGGGTTGCAATTATTTTATAACGTTAACTGAAAAAGGACTTGAGAGGAGGAATGTGATTTCCAATATCAATTCCAGACAGGGGATCTAAAGAAGAAGGCCTTGTGTCGTTTTTTCTTCCTATCACACAGTATAACAAGTGCAACAGCAACTTGTGAACCCATACTGTTGATCCATCCTAGTAGGTACCCCAAACCAGCCTTTGCTTGTGCTCTCTGCCACTGATAAATCGCATTTCAATACTTTTCAACTGCAATATTCAACCCCGTAGCTTCATGCAATTACCTGTATACTTATATGGTTAAAAAGCATATCTTTTCTTCTTTTCAAACGTGTAAAGCATAAGTAGGTGTAATTTTTAGCATTATCACTGAAAAAGACTGTAAAAGTAGGTGTAAGCCGATTTTTTGCTGGCCACGCGGGTCAATTTCGCGAACACACTCTCTTTCTTAGCCTTGCGCAGGCTCACCGTATATGGCATCATTCTAAAAATAGTATCAATAGATGCAGAAATAAATGAGCTTTATTTTGATACCCATATTGAAAGGATTTGAGGTCATTTCATATTAATTTTTGGTAATTAAAAAATAATTTTGTCAATAATATGTTGAAAAAATCAACCAAAACTATCCAAATTTTGTCTGATGAAAGTCACAAAGTTTTACCTACAAAATACGAAAACATTTACAGCTCTAGCTCCTAGGGCTTGCCTGTGCAAGGCCATTAAAAAAGGTCTCCTAGAAATGATGTGTGCTAATCATCGACTGATGCCACAGAAAGCCTTATATGATGTCATCAGCCACGGCAAGTGATAGTAGAATGTGCAGACATATGCTAAAAATAGAACTACACTCGCTGTTCAATGTCATTCTTGAATCTAGTTCTGGACCGTAAATCTAAATCTAAATGTAAAAATTCCCACATGATTTTATTCAAAACCAGTCATTTCTTCCAGATTTATCAATATTAGAAGCTGAAAGGCCCACAGAACTAAGTGCAGTTTAGAGATCTAGATCTAGATCGAGAATCTTATCTAGGTCAAGTGTGTTACTTTCAATTTGCAGAATGAAACAATTTGGCCTAGTATCACATGCTAGCTGTTCTTCCATAATAGTTTGTTTTGGCGACTTTTAAAAGTTTATAATTTGAAAAATGAATAAACTTGCATTATCACATATTATGTCTTTATAATTTAGCCACCACTGGTCTATTTTACCGATCTTATTTTTTGGCTTTTTTTTGGCCCTTTTTTTGGTTCCTTTTCACTGTTCACTAGAGATAGGGGAAAGTTACGAAGAGAGGTTGATTCAATGCTAAAATTTTATAACAATTTGTGATTTTGCATACAAGACAATACTTTTTACACAAAATTATAAATTTCATGTAAGGTTTCATGTTATTCAAATTAATTTACATTGATAATGTGATTTTGTATGATTTTTCAAAAATGACAGCAAACCCCAAAAATATAGATTCTGTCAAAAAACGTTAAATTTATCTGTAGAGGCCATTTAATACATAAATATCCACAAAACTGTAACTGTCAGTGTCTCGGAAAAAATTGAGCATTATCTTTGTTGAGTTTGCTGCATATAGAGTAAATTTCTTGGTTGTCACGCTCATAGTTTATAAAAAATGCCCCTTGAAAAATGGTCTCAGGCGCAGGTCATAATGGGGCATATTTTACGCACAAAATTAAATATTTAAAAAATTCATAACTTTTTTACCAAATTAAATGATTTTTCAAGCTGAAAAAGCTCAGGGTAAAAATAATTAGCCCATGTAAATATGAAAATTCGGTTTGGGGTACCTAATCCTAGCACACAGTGTAACCAAAATGACAACCAGCAACCTTCTATCACACAATATAACAACTGCAATTCGAAAAAACTGACTTTTTATCACTGTTTCTTCCTATCAGGCGATATAATAACTACAATGAAAACCAGTGACCTTTAACCACTGTTCCTCTCTGACCTTATATTGCTGCTCCTTCCTCTCCTCCTCTTGGATCATCCGTCCAAGCTGAGAAATTTCTGACTGTACATCACTGGAGTCCATACCACTGGTCTACATACAATCAAAGAATGGGAGAACATTTCATATTTATAAGAAGCCTTCATGTCTTACAGTTTTAAAATACAAGTCAAAACTGAGTTAAGTCCAGCATTCTGATTTTGTTAGGTGAGTTAAGACATTATTAACAATATTGTTTTGGGTTAACTGAGGGAGATTAGAACTTCAGAACACATGAAGACATTAAAACTAAAAAAATTACTTGATCTTCTATCTGAGATTTGACACAAAAATTTTTTAAGTAAGCAGAGCATATAAAAAGTAAGGGTACATATAAAAAAAGTAAACAAAGCTACCTCCACCATTGAACTGAGCTCTTGTAGGCGTCTTGTGTATTCTCGCTTGCGATCTGACACCAGCGCCATTAGGTTGAAGTGAATTTCATCAGCACTGTACCTGGAAAGGATGAGGAAACAATTCAGACAATATTCTAGCCAGATACAAATTAGATAAAGACGTGATGCTACAGCCTATCCAGGAAACAATTCAGAGAGCATTCGGACTGCCAGATACAAACTAAATACAGAATTATTGCCAAGCCTATAAAATTTTAAAAGGGAAACAATTCAGACAATATTCGAGCTAGATGGAAACGAAAGCTAGCAATATTGCTAAAGCCTGAATCTATTTTGAAAGGGAAACAATTCAGAGCTACCCACATAGAGACGAAACAGAGAAATATTGCCATAGGATGTACTTATGACAAATAGGGATACCATTCAGAAGAATATTTTAGCCAATTGTAATACTAAACGCTGAAATATTCCTACAGGCTATAGTTATTTTAAAAAGTCTTTTGTAAGACATGTTAAAGCAATTAAAAGAGAACATTTTCTTGAACTGTAGCACTTGCAGGCAAAAGAGCCTTTACTGGCAGTGTACTACACATATCCTGAAGAAATTAAAAGAATGCATTATAATTTGAAAAACTCATAAATTTGAATAAATGCAACTCAAATAGAATGGCAAGGCATTGAAAAATAATCAGACGTGATAGTATTTTCTATAAATGAAGGTGAACCATAACTGAAGATACATGTATTTCATTTTTATTATGGCCTCTACATCAACACAATTATCTTAGCGGGTAAAAAAAAAAGAAAAATTTACTTTTGAATTCGTTTCTCTATGACAGGTCTGGCCAAATCCACCCAGTCTGTCTCCGAAGGGATGGCGCCTGAAGGATGGACGGTAGAAATATAAGACATGTAAGACAATAAGTCTAAATCAACATAATCTACCCCTAATATTTCCATTGTCTTGTCAACAAGCCTTTTGGACCAACCAACTACGTCCAGTTTTACAACAAATATTCTTATAGCTTTCCTTGCTTTTGTGTAAAATTTTTTTATCATTTATGAAGAAGAATCAAACAGATATATACATACATTACAAGTTTTCCTTTTATCATCTGATTTACAATTTCAACTTTAAACACACTTTTACATTGTTATTCTCTTTTTTTCAAAGATTAGTTGAGAGAATATGAAAATTTTCACTTGACAATATTCACCTATGCAACCAACTATCAAATACATGCAATCTTAGAAATATCGTTAACTTACTATTATGCTGTTTCCACAGATGGTGAGAGAGTAAACATTGTGCTCAAATGACCATCTCTAATTCAAGGCTTAAAATATAATTACTCAGATGTGCATATTGGGCCACATAAAGTGATACTCAGCCAGATCATTCTGACTTATTCTTAGACCATTCAGCTAATATAATCTGCTGTCAATAGCCAAATAGCTGACCACATACAGAGATTAAAAAACTGTTTGAGATTCCACACTCACACAGATCTATTGGCCTTACTTTAGATCATTTGGATTATGCAATGTGTTTTTTGAGATAAATTCTGATCACATACAGAGATTAAAAAGCTGCTTCAGATTCCATACTCACCCAGATCTATTGGCCCACTCTTTAGACCATCCAGCTCATACAACCTACCATCAATAGGAAGGTAGCTGACAAAGTGGAAAACATCGTCATCTTTCTTAGCAAGCTTCTCGTCAAACTCAAACATCTGCTGCCTGGTGGGGAGCGTTGATGTTTTTTTTATGTGGGGTGGGTTTTAAATTTCATGTGTTGGAAATGTTAAAATTTTGTTTGTACTAAAATATAATGAAGGATTTCTCTTGATATTCAGCAAAAAGCAAATACACAAAGGTCTAATAAATTAGAAATGCCTAAGAACTCGAATTGAATTTTAAACTTGGTGAAACTGATCTTCTTACATATTGTAACTGTTTCTAGACATCTAATTCAGATTGTAGAGAATTTTTTTTTCTAGAAAATCTTTCTGATTGGCTCTTGTAGCTACTTGGTCTTCTCTTGAATATCTCCTCTGAACATATTCCCAAACTAGGGATGAGTATTAGGAAATTTGCTTTGAAAATGAAAATATTTGTGACACAACCAGATGCAATATGCTCTCTCCTTAATAAGGACAGTGTACTAAACAAATTTAATTTGTTTTTTCAAATGACCCCAAATGTACTGTCGTAACTTACACAGAAGGCAATATTTAATGGACCTGCATCAGATCTATCATAAAATTGGCTGAAAATTGCTACAGGGTCTGGGGATATGTTCACCCTCCCCCCAAAAAAAAAAAAAAAATTATGACGATACAAAAATCAAATCAAAACAGTCTGATTCATAACTCTCTCTCTCTCTGCATATGTATGCACGTGTGCTTGCGTGCGTGCGTGCATGCGTATGTGTGTGTGTGCGTTTGCGCACACTTGTGGAGTGCGACATTTCAGAAAAGAACAAATGTGATAACTACAAAAGTATAGAGGTCAGAATTCTCAAAGTGTCGCATTTAAACTTCCTCACAAACTTTTTGAGAGTTTTGAGAGTTCTGCAGTGGTTAATACTCCTTATAGCCTATGGTTATTGCTCTTGAGGAGGTATAAAATCTTTCACATCTCTTATTTTATGATGACTGATACACACGCACACACACAAACACATGCAACCACATGCGTATTTACAATATGTTGGACAGGGAGAACGAGATACGATACCTTGAAAAGCTATTGTGAACCTCTCGAATAATATCTGAATTGCTCAAACTGAGTCCGCGCAGCTGTAAATAAAATACAGAAAAAAAAAATGATGATGAGGAAACTGATGAGATCAAAATTTGAGCACAGTATAAACTCCTACATCTGAAATCCCATTGATCAATTAAGGATGCAGAATAAAATCTCTTGTTTTGGAATCTTTTCTAGAGCCAATAAAAGAAGTGAATTTCTATTCCCTAGTTTGTAATTCATATGTGAAGAATGTTGAGCATCAAAAGAGATTGTACCAAATGTTATATTGTGTCGGCATGGCGACAACACTATCCTATCAGAGTGTCCCACACACATCTCTGATACAAAGTATAATAGTTTTTTTTTTTCAATCCCATCCATAACTTCCCATCAAGCAAGCAAATCTTTGTTATTCAATAATAGCTCAGGATCAATCCAAATGATTCACCAACACTATGCTAAACCATTGTTTTAGTCTGTATTTTGCTTTCTGTAAGCTTTGTAATGGTAGAATCAGACGGTTGCAGGCTTTGAGACCAGTCTGATGAAGTTCGAAGTACGTTTTGAATCACTGAAACGGCATGAAACTTCTCTATCTGTAACTTTGTAATGGTGAAAACTTAACAAAGCCATACATAAACTCAAAGCAAATTAAGGGGTTTTCAAGATGTTGAAAAAAAAATCACCATAAAGATGGAAAATCAACTTGAAATCTGCTTTTCCCAAAGTTTTATGTAGGACATCCCAACATGTGGCATATGGGCTGATGAAATATATTGATTGGGCGCTAAAATGATTTGAGTTGTTGAAAAACAATAGTAAAAGATGGCATAATACTCATTAGAACTCTGGTCTTAAGACATATATTAAAGTATTGTGTGATATGAGATTTTAGTGCATGTATTGAGACCACTCCTGTTGACTTGGCTGTCACAATGTAGTTTTGAACAAAAAGATATTTCAAACATATATATATATTTATATATATATATTATATATATATTTCTCCCAATAAAGAGTTTGAAAGGAGCTGAACTTTACCTTCTTTCCACAACTTAAACAACACTCCCACAAATCTCCTTTGCACAAAGCCAGTTTAAAAGGAATTTTAAAATGAATCAAAGCTGCATAAGTACTAAGTAAAGTGGTTAGCGATTTTGAAGAATTCCACACTGTTGAGAGCAAGTCTCTCATGAAAGCCTTTATCACAAAAGAGTTCATTTTTGAAAGAATATCAACAGGTAATTTTGCTAATATCTGTATTGTCTGCTGGCGAAGATGACTTGGTTTTACATTTAAAAACACAGTAATAAATAATTTATAAGGTCTTGAGAAATGGTCCAATTGATATTCAAACGTTTAGTCCTTTGCACCTCTTTCTATTTTTGAACAACTTACGCCTGGGTCCAAGTCTTGCGTGAATTCTTTAAAGTTTGTCAGTGTCTCTCCCAGCTCTAGATCTTTGTGCTTACAGTTGAGGAGAATGCTCAGCAAGGCTTGTGTGGCACACGCATTGTTGATTACCTGTGTCAAATATATGCATATAACTCTATATGCTATTCATAAGCACTCATTAAAGTTTATTAACATTTATTGTTTTGAATGTAGCATGAAAAGTTGAAAAGAGGACTTGTAACCAAAATACCCTGGAACTGAGCTTATAAAAAAATTATCTTTATCTGGCCATATGTACAATCTTCACCTCTAAATTTTGCTTAAATTGAAACAGAAAACAATGGGCTTTAAATATAAAAATAAAAAAGTGCTCTTGGCTTAATTTCAAAGCAGCCTGACTTTTTCAGGTGGAACTACATATTAAATAGAAGGGAATCCTTTTCAAGCAAACTATGTGGGATGTTAGCGTTTTACTTTGGTTTAGGCAGATTTTCAGTCTATAGCAATATAAAATAAAGACTATATAGCAGCCTGACCCTAATTTTGGTTTTATTTTCTTTAACATTTCCATTTTAAAGTATTCAAAAGTATGTATTTTGTTGAATTACTTTGCTGTGGAAATTCTCTTCACAATAAATAAATTGTTTGGATAGTCAATTGAAGACTTTCTCACTTGCAATGACAGATGGAAAAAGATGTCTTTCCTGCCAGATCTTGAGGTAATTCTTTCAGATCAAAATACAGTATCTCTGAAGATTTGCATTTAATAACTCTCCACAGACAGCTAATTCACAAGCCATTATTGAGTAAAATCAGAAAAAGATATTATCTAGGACAGTGCTTTTATAGTAATGATTGCTTTTTTTTTTTTTAAGTAGCAGCCGTTCCAATTACCTGAGAAGCAAAAAATATAGACTGCAATCTGCTGTCCTGCACAATAGATCCATCTGGTTCTGAGTCTGGGGTCCACTTGAACAAAAAGATCAACCCATGAACAGGCCTGCAAAAGGAACACAGGCTAGAACAGACCTTATTGTTAAACTGCTGTTTCTGTCGGCAGATAACACTAAGACCAGTCCTAATGAGTTGGACAATGTATGTAATTTTTTTTATACAAAAGAAAGAGTTGGACATCATGTGCAAAATTTTTTTTTTTTAATTTGAATTTGCGTTTCTTTTTTCCCTTCTTAAAGCCTTTTTCAAAAAGCTGAAAACCCACTATCTTGACACAGAACCATTACATCTCTATCCAGTTTTCATGACTGTGAATGCGTACGAGATAGTTTCTGGCTGCATCAAAGATTTAAAATGTCAAAAAAATGTGATTTCCTATTCATTGGGGCTGGTTTTGAAAAATATTAGCTTTCATAAAACATAGAAAAGATATAGTCATATTCAGTTTTGAACTATTGCAAGATAAAACTAGCAATTTTTCTAAAGAGAATAAAATATTTCGACCTTTGTTGACATCTGTTTTTACACTCGTTCTAAAATCTAAAAGGGTATATAAGACTTACAATTATTCAATTAAGCCTAATTAATTACTACATCTCTCTTCAAACAATTTCAAAGAAAAAAGATATGTACTATAATTATCCAGCAACTATTTAACCATAGTGCTGTTATTATGTTAAATTAACTTATGTGTTACAACTCAGATGACAGTTGGCTGTATTGCAACAATAGCAGCAAAGATAAAAAGAAGCTAAGCTGCAGCAGTATTTGAAACTTCTCTAGAACAGATAGCTAAGGAGCTGCAACAGTTTTCTAGAACACATGAAAATTAGCACAGTGGCAACAGCATTTGTAGCAAAGCTTTCAGCTTCAACAATAACAACCAGAGATCTATGTAAACTTGTTGCATAAACGTAAATTGTTTAATTTATAAATTCATTTCATGTAAGGAATGGACATGGACAGAAAATGAACTATTCTAGTATTTCGGTACAGTCATTAAACTACAGTAATGCAGACTCTATTTATAATCCACAAAGTTTAAGTTTTATCCTGTTTTAATTGAGTTCAAATTGTGTTTTAATATCCACCCTGCCACTTGCTTCAAGGCTTGAAAGCTCTCAGGATCTAGAGTCCAGATTTCTTCCACTTGCACACCACGACAGCCTGTACATGATGGTAAATTATGAAATGAAAGGTGGATATACAACATACTTAGCTGCAAAAAATAATTTCTAATTGTATGGATGTTTCATAAGGTCTTACAATGCAGATGGAAAACTTATGGTAGTGAAAAGATTTTAATAATTTCTTTTGTTCTCTTGAGATTTTATTAATATCTTACTGCAGCTTTCTATGTTCCAAAAGGTTAAAAAACTGAAGGCTTTGATCTCTATAAAATGCAAACAATAATTTTGAAGAAAAAAAAATTTCAACTAGGATAGGCAAGACCTAGTGGTAACCCTTACCGTTTGTGGTCCTACACATATCAGTTAACCTGCTACAGGTTTGTATTTTTCAAATTTATAAGTAGGCCTAAAGAAGATGGGTTTAAAAAGTGATTATTAAAAATCAAAACATATCCTATAGGCCAGATGAAGATGCAAAATCACATACCCTTAGAAACTCATAGGGACTGCAAATGGTAAGGATTGCTGGCGCTTTTTTGTTTGTTCCCACCCCACTTTTAATATAGCTATGTTATTCGATTGGAACAAATGAAACAGCGTCAAATTGTGTAGATGTTGTATGAAAATAATACTATTTCCATTACAACTTGGCCTGAGACCTCTTCATTTCGTTGATGGCTTATGATGATAGAACTAGATGGGATAATATAGCTGTATAAAAAGTTGGGGTGGGAACAAACGAAAAAGCGCCGGTTTGCCGATCTACCAATCTCATGTTTAGCAAATTGTACTAAAAAGATGTGACAGAGGCTTGTATGAAAAAAATATGCTTTCATGTAAATAAAAACAAGACTACTAGTTTCTCATACATGATGGCAAAATCTGCTCTTGAATGAAGCGTGATTATAATTAAAAACACCAGCCCATAAACCTACCGAAGCCTTTTATAAGTTCTGTAAATACACCAGGATCACTTTCAATCAAACACCAGTCACCTGCTGAACTCATCACTGCTGAAGAACAAACTAGATCTATACCACAACAGTTCCGATATGACTGAAACTTTGAAATTTGACTACAGCAGTTGGAAACTAGATTAAATATAAATCTAGAGTTAAAACCAAATTAAAATCAATTAAATTTTTAAATTCAAGTCTTCGTCGGAACTTTAGCAGTTATTAGCTATCGGCAGTCACGACTCTCCCTTCTCGCTTGTAAACTTCCGGTGCTGTTTGTTTCACTTTCGACTTCAATTACGTGTATCGTACTCTTATTATTATTATTATTATTATTATTATTATTATTATTATTATTATTATTATTATTATTATTATTATTATTATTATTATTGTCATCATCATCATCATCATCATCATCATCATCATCATCATTATTATTATTTTGTTTCGGCTGGAACTTCTGAAACATAAAGGGGGCCAGACCACACCCAGTCATGACTCCTAGGTGTCCCTCTGCTAACTTTTTTTCTTCGAACCTCAGCTTTTTGGGGGTTTGAAAACACACTCTTTTCTTTTCGAACGGTGGCGAATTTTCCAAATGCCCTGACGATTATGCCAAAGATTCTCCCGATAGTTGGAGGAAACTAATTACTTATGAGGTAACTGCCCATTCCTGTAACCCTTAAAGCTATTTTCGGCAGTCTCAGCTAGTGCTTTCAAGGCTTTGGTTCTTTTCTGGCCATTGATGAAGAGTTTGCTCAGGCTGATGTTTCAACGAATCCCCTTGCACCAACCTCACTAGGCAATATCTGGGATTTGTATCCAGCTTTTTCCAGCACCTTGCTCAAGTCCTTGTAATTGTTTTCTTTATGATATGTATTTGCCTCTTCCATTTTACTCTCGTATGGTACTGTGACTTCAACCACGATAATTTGACGAGTAGCACTTGAATGGAATACGATGCCAGGCCTCATTCCTGTCTTAGTTGACTTTAGATGTCTATTCCATTCGGGTAGATCGACTTAAAAATTCCAGTCGTCACACTCATCCAGTAAACTTTCCTCTCAGTGTCCACGTTAGCGGCACTTCCACACCAAGATTTGGTTCCACCTTCTGCTTTTAATACTGGTGCTCTTGCCTTTGGTTGGACAAGCAGACCTTTTGCGTCACATATTGATATAGCAAGTCCTTGCAACACCTTTTTGTATCGCCAAGTGTATCTGCCCTGGCTTAGAGCTACTTTGCAGGAACTGAGAACATGTTCTGTGGTCTGCTCGCCTTGGCACACGGGCATGTGGGATCATCTTTCATACCCCACCGTACCAGATTTGCATTTGAGGGCAGAAGGTCATACACAGTTCAGATAAGGAAGATGATTCTGGGTGGTGCCATGTGCCAGATCTCATTCCATGTAAAAGCTCTCTGCGCTTTCCCAGTTTGTCCAAGGTCCCTGTTGGGGTTGTTGAACTGTTTTCTGCATTCGTTTAGAGTCCTCTTCGAGTCTGATGTCGTCAATTATCATATTTTTAAGCACCACTCTATTCCCTCTGATCCCATTTATTTGCTTCCATTTGAGTGAGACCAATTACCTCTTTCATTTTCAGGCCCTCTTTTGCAGGGTTAATTGCCTCGTCAACTTTCCATTTTCTGCCAGTTCATAGAGGGGGTTGAATGGATCTCACTGCTGGGTCCTCTTAATCCTCGAGCATTGTCATTACTCTAACTTTTCAGCTCTTGTATTCTTCGACCATTGACTTCAGAAAGAGTCTCATCTTCGCCTTGGGGCACTACATAGCAACATCCATTAGGCATGGTAGAAGATCCCTAGCCATTTTCTTGTGAACCTGTTTATTTTAGCTTCTGTGCATTCTACCCTGGCAAGTCACTTGCCTATAGCTTGTAGACACATTGACGCTTGTTCTAAAGCTTGAGATCCAAGCTTAGTGTCTTTCAGGAACGAGTCATACCATTTTCAGAGGCTCTTGACAAGCTCCTGAGTGATCCTTGGTCCATCTTAACTACTACTTTAAAAATGACATCTTCATCTAACTTACCTTTTCTTACGGACAGGCTTCGAGACTTCTTCGGCTTGAAACTCATTCTGCTTTAATTTATAAGAGCATCTGGCTGAACTAGCATTCTGCTGGTCTCTTTTTCCCTCGGAGGATAAGATCGTAGTGTCATTCCATGAAAGCTTTCAGGGGCGACATGTAGCATCCACCACGAGGTCTGCTGGACTAGCAGCTTCTCTGCTGCCCTGAGGTTAACTTCCATAGCCAAGACGAACAAGACTGAGGATATTGTGCAACCCATAGCAATGCCAATTTCCAATTTGATCCCGTCTGTCGTGTATTTTTTAGCTGAGAAACCTCATTTTAAATCCGCATTTTTAGAGCTTGCTGGATTGCTTGGTACGGTACAAAGCCGTATGCGTTAGCAAGGTCTAACCAAACGACATGTACGAGGAGGTCCGAAAAAAAACAGGAAAAGGGGCATTATTCTTGAACCAATCCATATTTTTTAATTCTGTAAACACAATTCGGGAAACACCAGTACAACAAATTAACTTTCACGGTGCGCAGTTTCAGCACCATTGATGAACGCACTATTGAACACTACTGGT
>BLXT01003024.1:943850-955915 GCA_019648995.1 Plakobranchus ocellatus
GGGGGGGGGGGGGAGGGGCGGAGGGTCTTTCTTCAACTTAGCGAAATATTCGCCAACAGAAGCATCCACCATTATCATGTCTAATATTAAGCACTTACAAAAACTTATTACATGCCACATAAAAAACTGAAAATTATTTCAGCCATTGAAATGACAGTCGATAGAATCAAGCGAAGACGCATCTCAAAAACGCAAATAAAGAACGCATTTGGATAAAGATGTTAAGTAAAAAAAAAACACGAGTAGGCCTAATGATGTCTTAGGCACATATCTTTGGATAGCGAAGCCCCATCCTTTGCGTGCAAACAAATACGTAGATCTGGATCTGATTTGCCGGCTATAAAAATCTCGCCCACGTTTTATTTCATCGCCATTGTTTGCTCATATATAAAGCTTCTCTCAACGCACTTGGAAACAGTAAAACATTGAACTATAGAAATACTAAATATCCAGATAGGAAAAGGAGAGAGATAGGAGTGACTACGTTTCCAGGAGAGATAATTAGCATCACACTACTGTTAGCTTCATCGATAAAACATCTCCTGGCCCAAAAAGGTAAGTTCTTTTCTCTCAGATTTTTTTTAACAGCCAGAAATAAATGAGTGACATTATAGCCTAGCTTGACTTCACGTTTCGTTTTTATTCCTAGCAATGTTCTTGAAAAAGGATGAGAAATTGCAATATTACTTCCATAGCTACTGTTTTGATATGTAATGATATTTGCCTTGTAGGCTGCACTAATTATAAGCATATTTTTTGTGTTTTCTATCGCTTCCAATCGCCGCCTACTCGCCGCTAGATGTCTCACGCTGACCGTCCCCATCTAGAGCAGTCTTGTAGTTATCCTGTGTCCATGGGCTTATTATTTGTTGCTTGATGTCAGCACCTTATCAATTTTCTGACAATCGGCACCATTTGGTAGTTAAAAAGTAATAATGAAAGTTTTTGTTTAGCTGGTCCAAGATTTTTTTAGTGTGCCTTAATTAAGTAGTTGTTTGATGGAGAAAAAAATTCAACGTTGCTTTGTGCTGGCTTCACTCTAGGTTCCTAATGGCGGCTTTTCCCCCCTATATTTCTTTTTTTTTTTTTTTTTACATAAAGTCCACAACAAAGTGATCTCAGGCTTTAAGGTCTTCCATCAGGCCGGGGCGCCCATGGTGGGGTTTGAATCTGTGAGAGAGGGGGCCCAGCAGATCTCAGGGCGGATTTGCTATCCACTGTGCCGCTGACGTCCCTTTCGTAGCGGTAAAAAAAAAAAGGATTTAGGCTTAGAGGATTTTCCTGAAACAATAAATACATTAATATCATAATAACGATCAAAATGAACCAGGAATCTTTTTTTTTTTTTTTCTCTCTTATCATTATATATTATGATATAGATGAATAGATAGATAGATAGATAGATAGATAGATAGATAGATAGATAGATAGATAGATAGATAGATAGATAGATAGATAGGTAGATAGATAGATAGATAAGATAGATAGGGGGAGGAGGAGTGTGAAGTATAAATATTTATGTTTCAACAGATTTTTAAAGTTAAACCGCCTTACAAAATAAATCCATCGAAAATTCTATAAATTTCGGTGTTTTGGTTGTCAAGAGCAGATGGTTTTTGTTTTTTTTTTTTTTCATTTGTAGAGAGTGAGGTCTAAGAACATTAAAACGGTAATAAAAAAAAAAACAAAAAAACCCGTCCCTCTGGCTTGAAGCTGCATGAAAAATAGCTATGTCTGCTTGTTTCTCATATCGATAAAACCCGCCAGATGGTTACTTATTTCACATGATGTCGAGGAGGGACGCCATGCATATCCGGCTGGCATGGTTTGAGGCTAATCATCAATTATGAACCCTTTTTTTTTTAACTTGAAACAAATAACTTCAAACTTTTTTTTTTCAAAATACAATTTTATTTTCTGCACAAAAATTATCTTTCCTGTTGCTTATTGTCCGGTTATCCTGAAATTTGGTATTTTTGCCTCTGGGTATAAAAACCATTTTGGCATAAATGTTGAAATAAGAAAAGAATCTCAGCTGAGTATTTCACGGCCAGCTTGAGAGAAAGCCTGTTAGTGCATTGAGCGTAGATCTACAATTGTTTTGCGAGTTTTGCTTTGCTTGATTTAGATGTGCGAGGTCAAATTTGTAGGTTAAATAACTTGCCTTCATCATAAACCTTTTTTGGAACGGTCTGCTGGCTTACTGGTTAGCGCTCTTTGCAATAAATTAATCAGTCCAGCAGTATTTTATCTCATACAATTATATTAGATTGTTGTTTTTCCAATTTTTGATAGTTTGATGTTTTACTTAATTACTCTGTAAAAATATAGGATTGCATATGTGCATATGAATGTTATGTAAACTGCATAGAGCAGTGATCATACTATGGATTTTCATGATACAAATATCAAATTTTCATTATTATTATTATCATTGCTGTGTTTTTGTCGTTGTTGTTGTTGTTGTTGTTGTTTTTGTTGTTGTTGTTGTTGTTGTTATTTGTTTTGTTTTTGTTGTAAGATAATCGACTATTGCATGTTCATCGTGTCACAAAGTAGCAATCCTAAAATATGTACAAGATTGCGACAATAAGTCATTGCTTTGGAAATTATTTCAAATTCTTTTGTTATCCGGATATTTATTAATCTGCAAACTCAATGATTACTGAGAGCTCCAAGCCTTTCGGATCCAACAAAATCCATTCCCCAGTTACCGATTATTGACAGTTGTGAAAAAAAAGCAACTAGTATGTGCCAAGATGTCCGCTATTAAGAGCATCGCTTTGATTTCACAATGCTAAAGAAAAGTGGCATTTTTCTTTTTTTTAGAATTTTACGTTGAATTTGGTACCATTTTTATTGTTTCCCGAAAAGATACAGCCGCAAAGCGGCACTGTTGTTGTTTCCCCAACTGATACGGCCGCATAGCGGCACTGTTATTGTTTCCCAACAGATACAGCCGCACAGCGGCACTGTTGTTGTTTCCCCAACAGATACGGCCGCATAGCGGCACTGTTGTTGTTTCCTCAACAGATACATCCGCATAGCGGCACTGTTATTGTTTCCCCAACAGATACAGCCGCACAGCGGCACTGTTGTTGTTTCCCCAACAGATACAGCCGCACAGCGGCACTGTTGTTGTTTCCCCAACAGATACAGCCGCATAGCGGCACTGTTGTTGTTTCCTCAACAGATAAGCGCATAGCGGCACTGTTGTTGTTTCCCCGACAGATACAGCCGCATAGCGGCACTGTTGTTGTTTCCCCGACAGATACAGCCGCATAGCGGCACTGTTGTTGTTTCCCCAATAGATACAGCCGCATATCGGCACTGTTGTTGTTTCCCCAACAGATAAAGCCAAATAGCAACAGTGGTGTTGTTCTCTGTGCTGCAGCTGCCACCTTAACGGAACTCGACTAAAATGATGTTATCGCATACAAAAACTCTGACGCCATCGTGGCTGCTACTTCTAACTCTGATGTTAGCTACGGAATTCTCTGTGGCCTGGCCTAGCAATCGTGACCTCCTCCCCAACGGGTACAACATCCCAGATCCCTGCAGACCAGGCAGAACAGCCCAGGTGAGTCGGAAGGCAGTGGAGTACACCAAACAATGGTGTGTGATAATTCTATGTAAACAGATACATTGCTATTCTCATGTTAGAAAAAAAGTTTTATTCGCTGTACATCTTCATAATGTGTCGATCTATTATTTAATTATTGTTGCGCTTATTTTGGGGTGCAGAGCAGTCAGTGGGTGCTCTTGTCTACATGGCATTGGACTTGTTAGTTTCATCTGGAATCGAGGAATCAATCGTGGTGGGACCGGGGGAATAGAAACGTTTAGGTATTTAGACGCCGATAAACAAAAGTTGGGATAACGTGAAAAAGAGGTCCAGAAAAACCATGAAAGAAGGTGAAAGACAAAGATTGTTAGGAGGAGATGTAGAAAGAGAGAGTTTATTAATGTATTGCATACATAGGGAGGGAAATGGGAGGGAGAGAGGGACGCAAGAGAGAGAGAGAGAGAGAGAGAGTGAGAGAGAGAGAGAGACCAAGAGAGAGACAGAAAGAAGGAAAGGAACGAAGAAAGAAAGACAGAGAGAGGGAGTCTGTGATGGTTGATTCTAAAGCGAATCAGTCATTGATTCATTGGTGTATCAATCCATCATTCTTCTTTGAAATGTGTTGATGTTGATGTTGCTGAGATTTTCAACTATTAACGACTTCAAAACTTAAAAGTGAAGTGCACAAAATGATGTAAATGCTCAGATTTTTATTTTGAAGGACATCTTTTGTAAATTAGTGCGTAGGCGTAACATTAACGGCGGTGGGCGTGTTTCTGGGGAAAATGGGGCTATAAACTAGAATTTTAGTTATTTTAGTTTGAATACAATGCCCAATAACAGCTTAAAAAGTCATTCATACAAAATTGTTATATATATATAAATTATGTATGTATATATATATATATATATATAAATTATGTATGTATATATATATATATATATATATATATATATGTATATATATACTCTCATACATACATTTGTATTGCTAGACTAGTACCTGCTCATGCTGTGATATAGCTCGTAAAATAAAATCCAGTGGAAAAAAAAAAACGGCTCCCTTTTTTTGTCCACGTTCAGACGGACTCGCTGGCCCGTCTAGTCAGCAAGCTGGCTCAAGGGTTTCCTGGTCAGTTTTTAAACGATCTTTCTTTTGCTATTTCCGAGAAAAAAAAAATTGCCCTTTCTTTGGGGTTACATGTATGATATATTACAATGGTAATAGTAAAAGTCATCTGGGCGATGGTAAATGCGGAGATTCAACCAAGCGTGCCAGGCATTCGTGTGTGTATATATTGTAAATCTAATTATATTCTATATTCATTATTATGTAGGGCACGGTGGGATGGGGTGGGGGAAAAGGAGGGGGGGAGGGGGTTAGAATGAAAGAGGAATAGAGGTAAGCTGTGGTTTGGTTTTTGTCTATAGCCAGTACAAAACAAGATGATCTCAGGCTTTCAGGTCCTTTGTCAGGCCAGGGCGCTGGTGGCGGAGCTCGAACCCGTGATAGAATGGGAATAGGGGGGAAGAAGTCAAGCCTTCATCACACTTCACCTTACACACTGGACAATGAGCCTTCTGCATACCTCCCTTGATTTGGGGTCAAAGATTTATTTGGGCAAATCAAAGCTTTAGAGATACTCTGATGTGTATACTATAGCAACAGAGAAGATGAAAGAGACTAAACCGTATCAATTGTTTGTGCTTACGAAAACCCGAGACTCCGAGTAACGAGTGCGTAAAGGAAGGCTCATAAGAGAGATTTTGTCACAGGCCAGAACCAGCAGAAATATCATTTCGAAAGGTGGTTTGCAGAAATTTAAGAGGAAGAAAAGAAATGAATTCATATTGAATAAAATCACGGTAAAACGGGCATTGTTACAGTATCAATCATACAGGAAAAATAGCCAATGTGAATCTACAGCAAAAACACAGGGTTAAGCTTAGGTAAACTAAGGATGGATTGTGGAAAATTTGAACCGGCAATGTGATGCTGAGGATGGAATGTGTGATAATATATTTGCTACAAATATATGCGGAGCAGCATGAGTTGGAAAACACGATTTTCTGTGATTACCTGTGATTAGTTCTAACTTTCTATATAGTTCTTAGAAAATGAAGCAAAAAGATTGAAGTGCCCAGTGAATGATTTAATAATAAATGCTGGTGGTCATGGAGTGAAATTGTATCTTTTACTGGTTTGCATGTTTCATCAGGGAGTGGGACATGTCAATGCAGACGGTGGTGGTCCTGTCAATGACTTTGGGCAAGCGTTTCAAGATGCCGGTTCGGTGAGTGGCCCAGTGGTCGATCTATTGAGTGTATGCATTAATACTTATTCATGTGTTGGCTTTGATCAGAGAATCTATTTCAAGATTTTTGAGATTTTGAAATGGGGAGTATCAAACATCATATTATATTATGTTACAACTGCAAACTGCACTGTTCTCAAAGAGCATCATAATGCATTTTAGCAAACGTCACCAGGGCTGGCTGAAGAGAAAAGGAGGAGGATGAGGAGGAGGAGGAAGAGGAGGAGGAGGAGGAGGAGGTACCACAAGTCACCCCAAATAATAAAAAAAAAACATCATAAAAGCTATAGACACAGGTATGCAGTTTCTAAAAATGTTCGATCTTTTTCATTCGCTTATTCCTTTGACTTTATCTTAAGAAGAAATATCAAAATGTATTTTCTCAGAAGCTAGTCCACTTTCGGAGACAAACGATGGTCACGAAAAAAAAAAAATTAAGATAAATGACGCGAGCTTCATTTTGAAGAAATGTTGGTCTTCTCTACACGTGAAAAACCAATACTGTTAATGTTATAGTTTCCTACATCTAAAATCTGAAATGCAGGTAAGCCTACTGTGTTTGATCGTAACTGTAAATAATCAAATCTTAGTATAGGCCTAATTATGTGAGTAAAATCACAACATGGACCAAACATTCAGTCTCACGCTGTCAACTTCAGCCAGCTAGTTCAGGAGTATAGGCAGGACTGGCGCGGCAGAGCGAGCCTTGTGATAAACATAAATCTTAGAATGATAAACCTGTTGCAATTTCCTACTCTGAATAAAAGTTTAAGGTTCGCATAGAGGGAAAAATCTACAATCTCATCATCCATGTCACTGGTGTCAAAAGAACTCTCACGCCCAATTTTCTTCTCCCTGAAACTGATATGGCTTTACACCTAACACGGTATCTGCCTTCCCCTTCAGTGGACCCCCTCGCTCTGTGCGGCAGATACGGACGGTGACGGCGTCACTAACGGTGCTGAGCTAGGAGATCCCAGCTGTACGTGGAGCCCTGGTCAAACCCCGCAGTCTACTGAGAGCATTACCCATCCAGGTCAGAGTCGGTCTTTCTCCTATAAAGTTGTAGTAGTAGTGGTAGCAGCTGCAGTAGTAGTAGTAGTAGTAGTAGTAGTAGTAGTAGTAGTAGTAGCAGCAGCAGCATCAGTAGCAGCAGCAGTGGTAGTAGTGGTAGTAGTAGTAGTAGCAGCAGCAGCAATAGCAGTCGTAGTAGTAGTACTAGTAGTAGTAGTAGTAGTAGTAGGAGGAGGAGGAGGAGGAGGAGGAGGAGGAGGTCTAGTAATAGTATAGAGCAGCAGCAGTAGCTTTTAACAGCAGTAGCAACATACATTAGTCTACAATAAGACATTAGTGTAAAAAAGGTTTAATAAAATCTATCGTGTAACTTACAATTACATCAAGGTTACCATCCCTGTGATACTCTCTATTTCTGCTTTTCACTTTTCATTCCTTCATAAACGTTCGATGAGAGGCCTAAATTTTTATGGTTATTTTGTGTTATTTGTGCCTCTACCTCCCGTCCCACCCCTTCAGGCATCCACAACACTGAGTGTAACTGCCCTTTACCGCCCTGGCTCTGGTCAATCCTCTTCGGCTGGACTGTTATTTTCGAGTAGAACTGCATTTTTTCCATTTTATTTTTAAAATACTTTCCTTCCATGTTTGCTATGAAACTTTGAGAACTAAATATGGAACACTGTAATGTATGAATATTTGGGAACTAAAGGTATGTAAACCAATGTCCAGTTTTCAGTTAAAAAAACAACATAAAAAAAAAAAAAGTATAATGCTAAGTATTGCGTGTGGCAAATAATGCATAAAACTTAACAATAATGCGACTGACTTAAGTGGCTGTTACATTAAATTGCATTATAATACATTTTGTTGAAAAATATCATTGCTGCAATTGTGAATGTTACTTTCCTCAATCTTATCATATTCCAAATCAATTGATCCATCTAACATAAATTCCAAGCAGATGATCTACAAAAATTTATGGCTGGTTTCCAAAACCATAAAGCACGCAATAGGATTTTGTAAAAGTCCAACTACTGTTGAAAAGATGAGGGGGAGTAGAGCAATGTAGTAAATGAAGGATATACCAATAAAATTATATTTTACCTGTACGTTCCTTTTTTCCTTTATCGTTTTTCTTTGATTTTGCTTCATGTCGTGGTGTTTATTTTTTTTCTTATCAAATTTGTTCTTACTCCACTCTCTCCTTGACCTACTCTATTTCACTCTCTCACTCCCTCCCCCTCTTTATTAATCATACCCTTTATCGCTCCTCAAAAAGGGTCAGATAATAGAGATAATAATACAATATAACAGAGATAGAAATGGCTCATCTGATTAATTACACTCATTTCACTTTGTTTCTTTTTAAAAGCATACCCACCTGACAACAGCGAACTTCAGATGTTAAGAGATATTTGATTTGAGCTTGACAGTGACATTATGTCCTTGTGAATCCAAGGTCTCATTGAATAAAAAAAAATATCTTAAATAAAATGAGCAAAAAAATAAGGTAGGACTAGGATATGAAACCCCTCATGGGCAAACCATGGGCTTGCAAGAGACAATGACTACAGATCTATACATGTGCAGGCTCAATTTTAGCACAATAAAAACACAGACCTACATAGAAAGGTCTAGTTGGAATGTAATCTAACAAAAATTCCTTTCTTTTTTGGGTGGTGGAGGAGGGGTAGATCTTTATAAACAGGTCATTGCTTACGCTAAAAACATGGTCATTTTCTAGAACCCCTCTGCCCCCCTTTACTTTTTTTATTTTTATTTTTTTTTAACTGACACTATTTCTTGCTTTACATTTCCTCCTCTGTTCACCCATTTTTCAACACTTGTAGACCTGTGCAACACTCTCTCTCTCTCTCTCCTTTCGTCCCTCACTGCTATCCCGCTTTTCAATTCTTCTTTATTGTCTTAATTGTATTGTTTGTAATTACATACACCTTAAGATCAGTTCTGATTCTGATTAGTCAAAGTCATATCATAACTTTTTGAGAAACGTGGAGTTTTGTCTCATTTTTTTTCTTCTATTCATTACTTCTTTTTAAAAGTTAAAAACACAACACTGTAAAAATGCATGCAAAACTTCATTATATGAAAGAATTTGAATTTATTGCACCTGTCATTACATAAAACATAAAAGAGTAGAAGATACTGCATGTAAAACAAGAAAAATTTGTAAGAAAAGAAATAGCCACACTTTTTCTCCAACCACATTTTAGAACCAGCAGTAATTTTTAAGTAGTCAAGCTCTCTGCATACTCATACAGGATGTTTGAATCTCAGCGTCTGTGGATAAACATATAGCGGGAGTCTTTATTTAGGCCACCTATGTCGGTAATCATCAGATTTCAGACAAAATTAGCAAGCCCTATTTATTATAATGTTGAGGAGGAAGCAAGAATTTAGAAGACATTTACATTGTTTTTCCTTCTTTATGGTTTCAGGTTTTTTTGTTGGGTTTTTTTTTGGTGCTGTATCCAATTTATACGAGACATTTCCAAAAAATTGTTTTCCTCTTCAAAAAATCCATAGATTAACTCAGAATGTTTGTACATGGATAACATTGTATTGGCTTTAGAAGAAGCAATGCACGAGAGCATGCTTATAGAGACCCAGTCATCCAGAAATGTGATAAACCTAATTTATTGGATGAGCTGTTTTCAATAGGGGAGTAAAATATTTGAAGAGGAAAATCAACTATTAACAAAAAAAAAAATATTTCTGTCATATTCTGTGGTACTGCCACTGGCAAGCTCCTTCCACCTGACATGAACCATAAGACATAAAATCTGTCACATTTTTGGTGTGAGGGACGTTTTCATATTTGCAAAGCTCACATAAACAAATTCAAGTAAGTCTGACACTTTGCCTAAGATGACTGGCTTCGAGATTTGTGTGGCAATGGTCAGTTGGGAGTGGGGTGGGAGAGGGGAAAAGCTGTTGAACACTGTCCATGTGTCAGGTGGGTGAAGATAGTTAAGTAACAAGAAGATGAGGAAAAAAGCTCTCAGAAACAAATCTTAGCCTCTATTTGAAATTTCAAAAGTATAATAGCCAATAATTAAGATAAGGTTTGCCACAAATGATATTCCAACATCAGGAGGAAGGTTTCTTAGGATCTGATGTTTTCAAACTATTCAAAAGCATTATGTAAGATCTATAATAGTCGGATGGTTTTGTGATAACAAGTTCTAAACTTTTATCAAAATTTCCATTTTTAGCTGTGGAAATGTCTTCAACACCTTTGTCATTTTCTGCGTTATCACATGAAAAGATTACACCATTGCTAATTGAAGAGTCTTCAACACTTTTGTCATTTTCTGCCTTATCACATGAAAAAATCACACCATTACTATATGAAGTACAATCAATACTTTTGTCATTTTCTATCTCATCACATAAAACAATTACACCATTGCTAATTGAAGTGTCTTCAACACCTTTGTCATTTTCTGCCTTATGACATGAAAAGATTACACCATTGCTAATTGAAGTGTCTTCTACACTTTTGTTCTTTTCTGCCTTATTATGTGAAACGATTCCATAATTGCTAATTGAAGAGTCATCACTATTCTCTTCAATCACATTACCACAAGAGAGAGTGTTGTTGATTCTTAAAGATGAGCCTTGCTCTGACCAGCAAACTCTCTTCACCAACTCAGAAACAGCTTGTTTCCTGGAGCGTCTTTTAAACAGACGCCTGCAAGTCAGTTCACCTTGAGGGAGGATGTTACCATCTGTACAATTCAAAACACAGTCTTCTGATTTTTGCTTTGCAATGTGCAATGGCAATGTATTTTCTGAAGTTTTTCCATAGGTAATTTTTTCTCTGTTTGGACAAACTGAAGATCTCTCACATACATTCACAGACGTCCTACACAAAGTTCTGGGCCTATTATTGCACAAATTTGTAGACTTTCCTAGTTGGGTTTCTTCAGTCAAGTCAGCCCCGTTTGTTTTTACTGAATCTCTGAGGTTGTTTAGCTTCCTATCATGCTCTATATGCTTCAGCCTGGCCCGCATATACGAGGCACACGCTGCGCCAGGATGTTTGTCACGGGCAAGAAGCAAAACTTGAGAAGCAGTGTCTCTATCCAACCCAAGCTGGAGCAAGCTTTCTCTTGTCTGGGCTTCATCAAAGACACTGAACGGACAACCACCGCAATCCATGTAGGACAGTGACCTACCCTGAAATAAATTTTAAAAATGAGTTTTTAGCTTAAAATGAAAATCTCACATAAATGGCAAATCCATAGAGCCACAAAAAAACCAGAGAGAGAGAGAGAGAGAAAGTGACTATGTGTTCACTGCACTTTACACATACGCTACAAATACCTTAATAAGGTAACTCCTGTAAAATGCACAAATACACAATACACCTGTATAAGTAAGTTAATAAATCTTTAACACCATTCAACTTCTAGTATATAAGGCTGATTCATCTTAGAAAATTGTTTTGTCATAGCTTATATTCATGTGAGTTTCTTTGTTGTGAGTGTGTGTTTGTAGCCTTAATACAAGCACATTCATATCAATCTCTGTGTGTGTGTGTGAATCTATCCCTTTGTTAAGGTAATCTTAAATATAAAACAATAGGTGCTATGAAAAATCTAGATCCAGCTCAACCCAAAAGTTTATTGTAGACTAAAATAGATCTAAATTTTGACTTTATGAGCCTGAATAAGATTTAGATAATTATAGATCCAGGACATGAGGAGGGGGAGGGGGTGTAGCAGTTGATGGGTTAATGATGAGATTAACCTGGATTGATAAGCAGCTGTGACATCGATAGTTGATTTTCCCTCCCTCCAAGCCATACAGATGGCGTATATTGTAGATATACCGCCGTTCATTACCGTGCCAACCATGTTTACTTGGGTCGACTGGAGGAGCAGGAGGCTTAGAATACTCTTGCTTCCATAGTAACAAAGCCTCATGCAGGGAAAGGCCAAGGTCCTTGAGGAAAAGGGTGAGTTGGATCTGCAGAGACAACAAAATATATCAGCACATCTCCATGGATACAGAAAGCAAAATGGTGAGATGCTTTCCCTGTATGACAAAATCCGTGAACAAAAAGTCTATAGCATTATTGGGGGAAGACTGGGGGGAGAGGGGGCGGGGGTAGATTCTTGACACCTAACTTTTTTTCTTTT
>BLXT01003024.1:956026-968595 GCA_019648995.1 Plakobranchus ocellatus
AAACAAAAACAAAATAAAAACGCACACAAACAAAAGCGAAAAAAAAAAGAAAGAAACCATGAGGAAAACATCAGGATCAGCTTTGGATCAGTTTTTGTTCTAATTCAATGATTTTATTTTTCATACATTATCAAAGCATTACTGTCATTTACATTTTCCTCTAAAGTAATATAAACAGCTATTGATTATCTTCATTGAAGGGATTGCTACTTGTTTTGCCTCTTTCAAAAAACAAAACTGAATCCTGTTTCTGTGCAGCTTAAAATATAAGCGATGGCAAATCTGAGTCAACCTCTAAAAATAATATTTTTCTTTTTACAGATCTCAGGAAGCAATTAAGGACTAGTTCTGCTCTCTGTTGCAGTCTCTGGGCATTTAACTAAATATTATATTTTTCTGAATGTGAAATTTGTGGCATATGAATCATCCAGATGAGCTGCATGACATTCCGTTTCACTAGCATTTTGTCTTAACTTCTCCCTAGCAGCTGTAGTATTAAACTTCATTTTTTTTTTTTTTAAACAAATATTTGGAGTCATAATACTGCATTTTCAATTTGCAACTCCCATAAAAACATCTTTTCAGTGTACGGTACTACTGTAAAAAAACTTTACACATCCATGCTCTTTAGCCTGTATTATGAGGTACAAAAATCTGAAGGACTGTATGGTTAGGCGCTCTTTCCTTTGTAATTACTCCACTGATCTCTCCAAGTCAACTACTGTAAAAGTATGTTTGACATTAACTCATTAGCTCTCATGTGACCTATCTAAATAGTCACTTGTTGAGAAATGCCTAACAAAAAAAGAAGCAAAATATTTCAAAATGGTTGAAAATATCAAAAAGGAAACTTTTTATTTTCCTGCATCTTCAATAATTTTCAAATTTTTTCTTTTCTGCCTTTCTGCACATCCCAAACGTCCTTTACAGAACCAAAAAATGTTCTCCAAAATCTGTAGCCTCTTTTGTCTATTTTACTTTAAAGCTGAGTTTGCAAAATGCCAAAAATTGTCGTGGATGACAGTCGCGACTATCCCATCTGATCGCTAAAAAAAATTATAATCTTACCCTATCCTGATGTTTGAGTCTGTGCCTCTGCCTCAAAGAATTCATTAAATTTGACATGCAGGGAGGAAAATATTCAGCTTGAGACCACAATGTGGACAACTTCAGAGGAGGAAGACATGGTGAAATATGATATGAAGCTTTTGTCTCCAGTCTGTAAACTCTCTGGCAAAGATAACATATCTCACAATAAAAATTTCAAAGAATAATGCAGGAACATGATGAAAATAGTTAGAAGTCCTGAAAACTATCTGCAGCTTGCAATTATAAAGAAATTGGAAAAAAAAAAAGGTACATGATTAAAATATTGCACCATTTATCCTGGACTCAGTATTACTGTTTCAAAGTATTTGAAATTGATACTAAATGAATATTAAAACTGAAAAAATTTTGAAGTAATAGAAATGTAGCTTGTCCAACAATTTCAATCAGAGGGCAGAAAGCAACAACAGAGAGAAACCAATCTGGAGATGTCTATCATAAAACATTATAAAAATTCCACATAAAATTTTAGGATATCAATACTATCATAAAGGCCTTGAATCTTCTTTGCACTTTTGATAAGGGATGGGATTGAGACACGAAGTTTTTGTTCTATATGCAAGTGTGACATACATACAGGAGGCTCATAACTCAATATCATGTCTACAACGTGATACACGATTGATTTTCCAAGGCTGCCTCACATTTGAGAGGAAGAAGCTTTTGAACAAGCATGGAAACAACAAATGATAAAATGATTGTCAGTAGAAACAAGAATAGAAATAGACTTATCTTTAAAACTGTAAACAAAAATCATAAAATGATTATCAGAAGACACAAAAACAAAAAAAAAAAACCTAGCCTTTAAAACTGCAGACAAAAGATAAAAATGACAATCAGGGAAAAAGAATGACCTTCACAACAGCACACAAGCGTCTGATCCGAGGATCCCTTTGAGTCAGAACCCTTTCAGCTCTAGCTCGCAGCATTGCCAGTTCCATGTTTCTCTGAAACATCTCAGACAGGATTTCAGGCAGCTTTGCCAGAGGCACTGATGCCAAGCCCTGGAAAGTTAGAGCAAATCAAACAAGCCCTTTAGTGTCTATTATTGAAAAAAAAGCTTTAGTAAATCCTGAATCCAATGTTTTATTGGTTTCTTAGTAAATTTCATCCTGGCATGGACCATAATAAGAGAAAATACTCAAAAATGACAATACCAGGAACCATTCACATGTAACTGAAGTAAACATGTTGAACCCAGTTTATGAAGACTAAACGATGGCGTTGACTCCTGTTTCTGCATGGGCTGTTGACAAAGCAATAAATCAATTCTTCGTAATACTCATAGGTAGGTTTATATTTATTCCAAAAGAAAAAAAATTATCTTGAATCACCAACATGAATGATTTTTTTATAAAATTTAAAGCAGACAACTTTCTACAGCAAAATGATCTACTGATATCTGTCTTAATGATTAGGGTGTGAGATGGTAAATTCAATCCTAAATTCAACTGATCCCCCAGACCATATGTTTAGCAAGGAAAAAAATTATAAAAAATCAATTTATGTTATTGATAAAATTTTTCTTTTCTAATCATGAATTTCTCTTTACAAAAGAAACTTTCCTATCACAGGAATGGCATCAACAAACGATAATATTAATATTACATATTTTTGAACTACATTATCTTATAGAAAATTTTATCAATTAAATTTTCTATTGCTTTTGATTTAGCAGATAATCTTAGCATTCAAACACCCGATAAGATATACCTTGGTTAGAAAAACTTCTCTCCTGGCAACAAGGCTTAATGCCAACTGAAAAGGGAGATGCAAAGATTGCCCTGAAAGGCTGCATATCTTCTCAGACGTGTGATGCCACGTGCCGCATTCTTGCTTGAGAATGCCAAGTAAAAAGTCCAAGTCAGAGAGAAAGCTGTTCACAGCTGGCGGGAAGCTCTCTGAAACAGGAAAACATTACATGAACAAAATTGAATTATGTGTAAAAAGGCTTCTATTTTGAAAAATTATCCTTTTCTTTCCACCTTGTTATATAAAAATTTAGAAATCATACCATAATGAGCACATTATCATGCTGTCTCCAAATGAACAGCTGCACCACTTTAGATCTAGATCTAAAGCTGACACGGATGACAATTGAGCGAAGAAACAGAAAATGAATAAATGATCTGTTTAGATCTAGATAAATCATAGTGAAAAACTTAAGTTTGATCTAATAATAGATTTTCTTAATCACTGCACTCACAAACTCAGGATTCTGTCTTCAATAACACACTATAATCTCTATTGAATGGGCTGTAACTCATCATATATCCCTCCCTTAAATACGAATAATTTTGCTCCTTCCATAATCTGTCACTATCTCCCATTTATTCACACAATCTAGAATACAAGAGAATATCTAGAAAATAACAAATCACACGATATGAAAAATAGAATGTGAAGGAATATTCTAAATTAAAAAAAGACTAATTTATACAGAACTTTTTTTACATAATAGCCGTTTAGTAATATAGAAGAGAAATCTAGGAAAGGCTGAATTAAAGCTTGACAGTAGACGTAAAAAAAAATTAACCAGTTAGAAATATCACAAAGCCTTAGTCTAAAATGTAATATAATTGCAAACAGTCTAAATCTAGACCAAACAAAGCTTTATTTTTCAGTCCTTTCCCTCACAATTAAAATCAAGATAGAAATTTGTAAAAAAAAGACATAAAGGTAAGATTAGCTCTTTTCCTGTGTTTTTATGGTAATGAAACATACTCAGAAGGAGTGAAAGATCTTTAGTTGTCCTTCTCAGGAAACATTCCCATTCTTTGACATTCATTTCACCTACACGCAGTTTAAACAAAGCCAGCTCAGATGAAGAGAGAAAAGTTTTGGTATCTTTGTCCTCACAAAGAGCCAATCTGAAAAGGGAAAATAATTAAAAAAACAAATTGAAAATAAAAAAAGAAATACCAGGTACTGACACATATGAACTGACACCTTAGAGAAAATAAACTGCCCTTACTTTAAGAACATTAAAGTTTATTAAGTTCAAAGTTTATCAGCATGAAGACGGGAAAGACATGTCATATCATAAACCTATCACAAAAAAGATTCTTTGCTGTGAAATCTCAAGGCTTTAAACTATGATAGATCTGCGCTTTGGCAGCACCGAGACTGAACTGTTACAGATGCATGTATACCCTGGTCCTGCAAAAAAAGCAACAACATATCCAGGGCATTAGATCCACCACATTGTAAACGATATTACCACTCATTTACTGAGAAAAAAGCAACTAATTCCATGCTGATCTTGGAACTCAAATCATCAAATCAACTACTACAACAAAATAAGTAATGAAATGAAAAACTGAATTTTTTTTTTGTGAAGGGGATGAAGAAACAGTATAGGAGGTAATTTTCATGACCTATGCAACGCTAAATTTGGAGAGTAAGAGTGACATTGAGTATTTTTTCTTTAAAAAAAAAAATTTTTTTTGAAACTTTGATTATTGTATCTGAGACCTCTGTATTCAGTTTCCATCATTAAAAAACTCAGAGAATTAAGTTTCAAGCAGTGTCATCAATTTAAAATGTGCAACATATGACGTGATTCATTTACACTGAAATCACAACATACATGTATTTTACAGAGCTGCATCTCAATTTTCACAAATGTCTGGAGGCCAGTCCAATTGAGTCAGAAATTATTGAAACAGCTTGAAACTCTCTTCTTGAGCTTTGCAATAGTGAAAATTGAAAAGAGTATTCTTGATTCTGATTGCCTTAAATGATAATTCTAACGTAACTATTTATCTATATATACCACACATGTTTGTGAGAGTCTTCAGTGCTAATTGTAAACATAAAAAACAATTTTGACCTTTGCATAGATTTTTTAAAACTTAATTTACTTCCACTAAAAATTTTTCTGTGTTGCTAGATGAAAAAAAATTTGTTTGTTATTTGTGCAAGTTTTAGAACAAATGAAAAAAATTTATACCTATAACTTTCTATTGAGGGAAAAAACGTATAAAGTACAAAGAAAAAAAAACAAATCGGTTTAACTAAAGAAGGAAAAATAAAATAGATAATTGCTTTTCCTCACTAGATTTAAGCGACATCTGACTCTTGCCAACTGGTCTCAAGACAGATGTTCTACTATTGCTCTGCTATAGTATGCAGAGCTGTTAGCCTAATAAAACTGTCACATCTCACACAAAAGTCTAGCATCTGTATATATGCTTTTTTTTTTTAAAGTTTAGCTTGAGAAGTTTTACAATCAAAGGTTAAACAGATTTCTTACCAATGATATCACAAACATGAAGACTCACCGAAGCATATGATGGGAGATCAAATCTTTACTGGAGCCGCTTATCAAACAGTCACTCTGGTGGACAGTAGAAGCATCCTGCAGTGTTTCTTGTACCTCTTTGTGGCTGGCACAACAAACAAGTCGCAGCAAGAACTGAAGACGTTTCAGAGTATACTCTTCTAGTTTCTGATATGGAACATTACCAGTGGGTGGTAAAAGGTAAAAAACCATGACTGACTCTGAAAAAGAAAGGGGGAAAAAGCGTGCTCTGCAATTAAATACCTTGTTTTGATGATTTTCAAATGTAAACACTTAGACAATCCAAAATGTCAAATTTGATACCGTCAGAGCTATGAAATTGCAAAAGTGAGAGGATGCCAATAAGAATCTAACTAGCCTAACTTACAAAATCTATTCCAGTCATTATAGAGCTAATGTCAAACACACAGCTTTGACCTTCAAACAATCAAATGTTTCTTGACTATTTTTTATTGTGCAAACACTTTAACTCTTTTGTTTGCATAACAAAAAAGGTGATGACTGGAAATAAAGTTGACAAAACTTGAATAGTGATGCGAGCCACTTAGAATTATTGCACAGTCAAGGCTTTAAATGTTACTGTTAGATCAATATAAAAAACCCTGCCCATATAGAAAATTAAATGCGATATAATTTTAGAATTTTAATTACACAGGCTGATTTTTTAACAGTGATTGTTTTTTCATCCAAACTTCTTTCCATAATGTATGATCAGTTTTACAATTTTTAGGCTTAATATACCGCTGCTTGTAGGCCAAACAGTGTTCCATTTTCAATAAAACTGTTGCAAAACATCAAATTAAGCAATAAAAAACAAAACAGATTCCTGCATTCGAAAACATGTTTTAATTCTGGTGCAGAGTATCTCAGGATGAGTTACAATTGAGTCCAATTTTTTAGCAAAGCTATTTTTGAAAAGATGATCTTTAATTAATCCCTGACATGCTGAGCTAGTATGCAAAAAAAATGCACGCCCCTTTTCCACTCCCCACCCCCGTGGCTCAGTTCTGGTTGATGACCAGAAGTGATGTAGCATGGGAACAGGAGAATTGCTAGTTGAGCCTAGGTCTATATTGCTAATTGCTAGGTCTGAGTCTGGGCCTGTTTTGCTAGGTCTGAGCCATGGTCTATATTGCTAGGTCTCAGCCTGGGTGTATATATTGCATGTTTTAGATTTTGGTTGTTTTTTTTTTTTTTAAACAAATCTTTTCTTTACACTTGGTCACAAAAAATTCTCCTGTCGTGTCTTGAAAGCCATCATCTGCTATCTGGCAATAATTACATTATACGCTCTAGCATTAGGCTAAACTTTACAAATTGGTGAAGTCTTGAAAAAGGAAAAACATTTTATGTTTCAAACATAAATATAAAGTTGTTTTTTTTTCAGTAACAAGGTCATGAAGTTCTTCAAAGTTTATAAACTTCATTTTGCATTCCAATATTTACACTCCTCAGAATACCAGTTTTCAATTTTGCAGTGTATTTTATAAGCAATAAGATCTAAGCCTACATCTAGGGCCTTTTCTTGGAGAAGAAACAGCACCTGCAACACTAATCATCTCCTATTATCAGTTCCATGACAAAATGAAGAATGTGCTCTGCCCTTTTGTTGTTTCAATCAAAATTTCACTTTAGGCTATGTTATTTGTACAATTGTTCGAATAACTATAACTGGTTATGCGTACTTTAAGGGTCGGTAAAGTCAACTGTTTTTGGAGATGTTACCCTTACCCTGGTGACTGATCAACACCCAAGGTATCATTCAACCCTTACTCTGGTGACTGACCAACACTCAAGGCATCATTCATTTACAATGTCTGACAAAGATGATTTACATAATTGCAAGAGTGGAAAAGAGATATTGACCTATTTCCACTGTCTTTTAAGTTAATTTTGTTTTGGATTTTATATTTTATTTCAAAACAATCAAGTTAAAAGTTTCTTCTGATAGTTTACCATGTGCAACCGTCCCCCCCTCCTCTCTCTAGTCTATATCACCCTGTAGATTTCTCTCCCACTCTCTCTATGACACCCACACACACACTTACACTCTCATTCTCTGTGCATGGCACTTTATGACATTTTTTTCCTATATTCATTTGATTTTGTTCCTAACTTTTTAACCGCTTTGCCAAATTGTTTACATTAGGCCTACCCTTGACAAGACCTAAATCTTCGGGCTCGTTGTTAAAATGTTATTATGGTTTTTCATTACTCATTATATTCCATTTATTTCATAGACTTTCAACTCTAGTCTCTCTCTGCCTCTCATAAAAAATATAAACATGTGTGTGCATGCAGTTAATCAAATTCTCTCTTTTTCTTCATTCCTTCCTCTATAACTTTCTCTTATTAATTCTATGGCATAGTGTGCTTAACTTTATTTAGTTTTGTTTATTATAGAACATATGGTGTGAACAAACACTCAATGTTTACTCATACAAATGATTACACATTCAGCATTGTTCGGATACTGGTTTGGTGCAGCATTCACGAATACAATATATTGTTCGAATAACTAATGTGTGTTATGTACATTTGTGCGGCATTCGTAGGGCCTAAAATTTTGTTTAGATAATTAATGCGAGTTATTCCTACAATTGTGCGAATAGCCGCTCCATAATTTTATGCTGATCTGTTTTAAAAATCTAACCCTCACATCCGCATCTAGTTTCAGTCTAAACGATTCTAAGGCAGGTGAGCCTGGTAGTTCATGGTTTCATGTCATAGGGCTGTAGATCTAGATTATGTTGACAGTGTTGCCACTGATTTTCTTGTTTCAATTTGATGAAAACGAAAGTAAAAAATTTTATTGGAGTAAATGAAAAGACCAAGAAGTGTTATTTTACCATACCCGTAGTTAACGTGGGTCATTGTTTTGGGAATTTATACTGGGATCAGACTGTATCTGTAAGAATTAAAGGAGAACATAGTGATTTCAAATCCATCTAACGAGGTATGAGACAGGGATGTGTAATGTCTCCTGATCTTTTTAACCTATATAGTGAAATAATCTTACGGAATATTGATGATATTTCAGGCTTAAAAATAAATGGAGAGAATCTTAATAACCTGAGGTATGCAGATGTTACAGTTGTAAAAGCAGAATCTGATGAGCAATTCCAAAAACGTCTAAATATTGTAGTTTAATTTAGAGAGCAGAAGAATTGGCCTGTCTTTGAATGTAAAGCAAACGGAATGTATGGTCATCTCAAAGAAATCATCTAACCCCAAGTGCAATCTCGTTAGCAAAGGCTAACAAATCAAAAAAGTTACAAAATTCAAATATCTAGGTTACCTGATATATCAGATGGCAGATGCACAAGTGAAATAAGTAAAAGAATAGCTATGGCCAAAGATACATTAAAAAAATAAAACCAATACTGGCAAATGGAAACATAAGTATGAAAACCAAAATAAGGGTAATTAAAACACATGACTGTATGTTCAGTACTTTTGTATGGTAGTGAGTGTTGGACAATAAACAAGGAAACAAAGAGAAAACAAGAAACAGTAGAGATGTGGTTTAGGATCAGAAGAATGATGAGGATATCATGGACAGAAAAAAGTCAAATGAATCGGTGCTGAAAGAGGGTTATCTCGAGTGATCACTAATCAAAACCACGGGACAGAGGCAACTACAGTTTTTAGGCCATATTTGCCGACACGAGTGTTTAGAACACTTGGAAATCATGAAAAGATTGAAGGCAAACGCAGTAGAGATAGACAGAGAATAACTTTTATTGAAAGTCCTGAGTCTTGGGCAATAGACAAGGATAGCAATAACAGCTTTATAAGGTTAACTGAGATTTGGTTTGAGTGGAAGAACGTGATCGCCAGTATCTGCTCCAGACAAGATACCTGATGATGATGAGGATTTTTATGACAAGGTCATGAATTTAAGCTAACCCATAATTATAACATGAAGAGTGAAAACAGAAGCAGAACATTAATTTTTTTTTCGCTCGCAAGAATTAACAGTTCTCTCTCACTGGAAACAAGGCTAGTTGAACGAAAGATTCGATGAATTTTAAGACTCTTACCTTTTTTTAAGATTATATTTTATGATCATTGAACAATCTGATTCATTCGATATTGTACTTGAAAGATGTTGCTTTGTTTTTTAATGAAAGTAAAACAATTATGACCGTCAATGGAAAAAAGGGTTTAAAAATCAAAGATAGTTGCGGTCAACTTATTGGCTTAAATTAAAGTTTTATTTGCTTTGGTGCTCCTACAGTTTTTTTATCGATACCTTTGAATAGGTAGCGCTCAATACACTTATTTTTCTCTCATGGGATTACATATTAAATTAATTTCTAGATCGATTCGCAGACTTAGGCTCCAAAAGCTCACTGACTTACCTAACACATTTCGAAATTGTGTCACTTTGAAAGTGTTGTAGTAAAGTATAATTCTATAAAAAAAATAATACCACTGTGTCAAAAATGTCCTTAAATCGTTTGAGAGAAAATTCTTTTTATAAGCATTATTACTACCGCTACCATTATTATCATTTAAATGAATTATCAATTTTCTACTATCACTACTACCACCACCACCACCACCACCACTATTACTACCACTACCACTACCACCACCACCACCACCATCACTACTGCTGCTGCTGCTGCTGCTGCTGATACTACTACTACTACTACTGCTGCTGCTGATACTACTACTACTACTACTACTACTACTACTACTACTACTACTACTACTACTACTACTACTACTGCTGCTGCTGCTGCTGCTATCAAGCTGATATTAATAGTGGAGTTATTTTTGCAACACACATCAAACGGAGAAAGAAATCTTGGTTTACAAATTACAGTTACTTGATATAAATAATATATATTTTAATGACATTTACAATCACTTGATGTGAATAGTATATATTTTCATAACATTTTTCTGGATATTAATTGTTTCAAATTCTAAGGCATTTCTTCCTGAAAATGGAAGAGTCGTAAGTGTATTGACAACATAAAAAAGCCGCCGATTTCAGTTCCATCGTTCAAAAGATTCTCCTTTTCTTTAAGTTTACACGAGTGTGTGTGCGCATGCATATATAGATTGCCCAAAAATAAAATTCGTTGGCCTTTCCTCGACTTGTTCATAATCGGCTTGAATAATATGCTTGACACATAATTTATACTACTTTTCACGTCTCCCAGGCTGGTCTGTAGGTTAATGGAGACTTGACAAAACATTATTTTTCACATGCCACTCCATTGGAGACTTTTAAACTAAAAATTTATTTTTGTGAAGAAGAAAAAAAAAATTCCCACTCTTGCAATAAATGTAAACATACATTTAAAAGGGGTCTTTCTTTATACAGCGGTAAAGATGATAAAAAAAAAAAAATAATAAAAACAACAACTATGAAACATCAAAGAAAGACTTTAACCTTCAAACACGTTTGAAATTTCATAATACTTAGTGAAGGATCACCTATATTTTGAGTGGTCGCAATTTTTTTCTTCCGGAATAAGAAAATGAAACTTGCCATAAGGTTATCATTTATTGTGTTGTACGCGAGGTCATCAGAGGTTTCACAACTGGGTGACTAGACTCGAGTGTAGATACTTCCTTAATTTTGAACGGTAAACTGCTTCGACTGTGATAGGAAGAAGAACCAAATTCAAACAACGAACGCAGCACTGCATCCTTAGCATGATAAATAACCCAAGTGTTTAGCAAACAATCAATCTAACCTAAGCAACAATATTTATTTCAACAAATATTTTGGTAAGGCTCTCCCTTGATTTCCTATCGTCTCGTTGTTGATTAGATCTATATTGTTTAAGTACTAGATCTAGATCAACCGAGTCATATTGATTGATTTACAGATGTAATCTAGATCGATCTGGAATGTACGCCTCAAACAAAGGTCTAAATTTTAGATCTAGATCTAGATATGAAATTTAGTGCTAGAGATCTAGCTATTGGCACTGGCGGAGCACTACGGTCCCTACTTTAGTGCCTTGATCTTCATCTAGAAGTCAGTGGGCCTGTCCTAGGATTATCCCGATATTTGGATTGAGGATTTATGGATTGTTGGCCTTAACCTGTAAGTTTTAATTCATGAAATAGCTAGGCACTGGTGGAGGACTGCGGTCCCTATCAGTTTTCCTCCTAATGTGGATGGCCATTTCGATTATTTAACGCTGATGGATGTAAAAACTACTGCTACATCGATATGTTTTTTTATGATGTTTATTAAACGGCTGGCTCTATTTCTCTGGAAATTAGAAAAAAAAATTATTCTCATACCATCAGCTACAAACGAAATGAAGAGCCAACATTTTAGATCTAGATCTAGATCTAGACACTGATAACACTTGCTGCCCGCCCACTGACATCAAATAATCGAAATGGCCGACTTCCTCAGGTGGACAAAGTAGGGACCGTAGTGCTCCGCCAGTGCCAAGATGAAGATCTACTTTCGTGTTACCGACGAAATCATAAGGTCGAGGGTGTAAAATTGTGTAGATCTAGATCTAATTTTTTTTTGTGTGTAAAAGTAGCACTATTTACAATCTAATTTGGTCTACTGCTGCTTCATTTCATCACTAGCTTGTGAAGATAGATCCAGAGGCTGGTGGACCTGTCACCAGATTATCTCCAAATATCTGGGAGTAAATCTATAAATCCTTAACCCAAAGATCTGGGACAGTTCTGCAGAGGCAACTATAATTTTCAACTTCAACAAATATACACTTGTACATACCAAATGAAAGAAAATTTAATGCTGAATTAAAATTTAAAACTCTCTTGACCTAGACAGCTTTTTAAAAAAAGTTACAGTCAAAGGAATGTACCTTACTTCTCATCTGCGATAGCAGGCCTGCCTATTTGTCCCGATTTAATCGGGACATCCCGATTTTCGGTTCAATTCACGATTTCACGATTGAGGTGAAAATGTCCCAATTTTTCCAATTTGATCTTTTCTTTTGCCGGCAGAATCTTTTGTTTTGTCTTGAAAAACCCGCGCAAGGATAATTGAGGCCTCAACGCCATCATTTCTTCCCGTTCCCTCTTGGCCGAGATATAGCCTGACTGAGTAATAAATGCAGAACGAGAGGGCACAAATGTGTCGGTCTTACCTGTACTGACTCTGTATCTGGCACGGTCTTTTTTCTCCCGGGAGGTCCTG
>BLXT01003024.1:1007577-1019502 GCA_019648995.1 Plakobranchus ocellatus
GCAGTTGTGTTTTGATTTTGTAATTTTCATATTTCAGTGTTAACCATGTTTTTGCTTTGATATTGTAAGGGGGGGGAGATAACTTGATATCAATATTTCTTTAGTTGTGTTTTGATTTTGTAATTTTCATATTTCAGTGTTAACCATGTTTTTGCTTTGATATTGTAGTTTGCAGATTTCATTGATACTATGGTTTTTGTTTTGAGATGTAAAATCGATTTTTCAGTGTTATCAAACAGCATGTGTGTGAGTGAGTGCAATGTACACTGCAGCTGATGAACTGTAAAAATAATAAAAGATGATTGAGAATTGAAATGTGCCTTAAGTTTTACTCAATTGAAATAATTGGTCTTCTGCAATAAAGAGGCTGGCAAATTACGCTAAACCAAGTGGTCAAATTATTAATTGATTGAGAAATTTGTGGGCATTTGCTGTTATTTCATCCAAATCTTGAAACCAGTCTACTGAGGTCGGATTTTGCACAGAACCAATAGGACAAAAAAAAAAATTGTTCTTTTTCTTTGCAGCAATTAAAAAAAAATGAAAACCCTCTCTTTGCACAGAATCGCAGTAGAGTATCTCCAGCCAGTCTTCAAAATTGCACAGCTCTTATGTAGTTTCTGGCTGACTCAATAATAATTATGCAACTGTTCGCTCAATTGGACTGGTTTTTAAGACATCCAACTAAGCTAATTGTATACAGTCATGTGCTTTGAAAAGAGATCTTAATTTCACTATAAATTGTTTCAATTTTTATATGCTAATTATATAATAATTATATTTTGAATTGCTGAATGTTGTTCTTCAGTTAAGACTTTATGGAAATATAAAGCTGGTCATTTATAGAAGTTAGCAAATGTGTGCATATGCATGCTGGTCATACAGAATTCATCCATAGATCCAAGGTGCAGTTGATACATATAGAGAATCTTATATATCATTAGTATCAGCGGTCTCAGAAAACAAGTCCAGATGCAAATTTTACCCTCACTGACTTCAAATCAATAACTTGAACTACATAGGTCAAAATTATACTTAAGTGAAGAAAATCTCTACCCTGTCCATAGAAAATTCTGCTCATGGAATTACGTATAGAAAAGTTCTATCATGTCCATTAAAAAGCATATACATGGAATTAAGGACAGAAAGTCTCTAGCTTGTCTATAGAAAACTCGACACCTGGAGAAATGTCATTGTCTCATGGACATGGAAAAGATTATTAATGTCATATAATTGGTAAAATACAAAGGCAAATAGGAGAAAATGCTCGTCTTCGAAATGCTCTCACTTCTCTTCTACTTTCTATTCTAAGCTAAGTTTCTGCCTGATGGAAGGCCCATCATATCAATATGCAACTGGACTCATTTTATGGGACTCTGAAACATACTTATAAATATAATATAAATCTGATGAGATTTTTATGTAACTTTATCCCTTCCCATCCCTTCTTAGAATTTAACCCGCACCAGCTTTCACAGCCAAATTTTATGTCATAGATATTGCACCATTTTCACATTGTATAAAAAATTTATGTCCTTAGACCTGCTTGTGTTTTCAATAAAACATTCAAAGAAAACTTAGATCCAAGGTTATGGCTCATATTTCATTTTATTATAAATTATAGTATTGTACAAGTTGTGATGTGCTTACATAGTCAATTTGTCTTAGCAGCATTGTGGCCAATGCCTATTGTATAAAGCAAACTTTAAGCTACTAATAGTGCTAAGATAGTGAAAAATTAGACTTTGATGGGAAAGATCTGAGAGTTATTAGAAATCTATACTGGGATCAGACTGCATCTGTAAGAATTGGAGGAGAATATAGTGATTTCAAATCCATCACAAGAAGTGTGAGGCAGGGATGTGTAATATCTTCTTATCTTTTAAACCTATATAGTGAAATAATCTTAGGGAATCTTGATATTTCAGGCTTAAAAATAAATGGAGAGAATTTTAATAATCTCAGGTATGCAGATGATACAGTTTTAATAGCAGAATCTGGCGAACAACTCCAAAAACTTTAGATACTGTAGTTTTAGAGAGCAAAAGAATGGGCTCATCTTTGAATGTAATTGTAAAGAAAACGGAATAAATGGTCATCTCAAAGAAATCCAAGTGCAATTTCATTAGCATAGGCAAACAAATCAAACAAGTTAAAAAATTCAAATATCTAGGTTACCTGATAACATCAGATAGCAGATGCAGAAGTGAAATAAATAAAAGAATAGCCGTGGCCAAAGATACATTCCAAAAAATGAAACCAGTAGTGGGAAATAGAAACGTTAGTATGAAAATAAGGGTACGGTAATTGAAACATATGTATCGTCAGGACTTTTGTATGGTAGTGAGCGTTGGACAACCAAAGAAATAGAGAAAAAACTAGGAGCAGTAGAGACGTGGTTTATCAGAAAAATGAAGATATCATGGAGAGAAAAAAAAAATCCAATCAATTGGTACTGAATCAGTGAATGAAAGAGGCTAATCTTGAGTGATCACCAATTTAAATCATAAGACAGAGGCAACTAGAGTTTTAAGGCTATATTCAATTGCCGACACAAGGGTTTAGAACACTTAGCAATCACTGGAAAGTTTGAAGGCAAACACAGTAGAGGTAGATAATACCAAGGTAGCAATAACAACTTTATAAGATTCTTAACTAGAATAAGATAGAGTGGAGGAACATGATCACCTATGACTGATCCAGACAATGCACCTGATAATGATGAGTGCTAAGATTATGAGCTGATGTGATCTGATGATTGGGGTATGTGCATACCATGCAAAAACCAGAGACAAGCATTTGAATAGAGCCCAAAGGAGAAAAAGAAAAGACCTAAGAGCCCACATGAGAAAAAGATTTGGAGTCTGTGCTAAAAAATAAATGTCATTGTCAACATTGGCCCAGGACAATAATTTTATCGGTGAGAAAGGCTGATGATGATGATGGCAGGTGCACAGAATCCAAAGTTAAGTAAAGGCTTATTTAATTTTGATTCTTAATATTCTTGATGCCCATGCATAATACTTAGATGCCACGGTTCATTTCTGGTTTCTTTTATTAAAATTTGGTTTCCCTTTTTTTATTTCCTGAACATTACCTTTTTTTTTTAACAGGTTTTCTTTGTTTCAAAATGCATGTCATTTAACTTCTTTTTTGATTTGGGGCGACAAAAAAACCAAATCTGGTAAAAAAAAATTGATTTCATCTCTGATACATGAAATTTTGAGTGTGAGTGAGACAAGCCATTTATAATGCCATGCCATAATAAAATTGGCAAAAAAAGGTACTGAGCAACCCCCTTGATGCACCAGTCTGTGGGAATGTTTCATTTTTATTTCTTTCAAAATAATTCTACATCTTCATATAACTGTATATTAAATACAAACTTTTGATTTATGGATTTTTAAATTACATTTTACTAGTCATTCATATCTTCAGACCTGGTTGTGATAAGACAAAAAAAAAAAAGGACACCCATAATCTGGTTAGTTTCTCATCTGAATATTTCCAATGGTAGCCTATCAGTCGGCTAGCACAGTTACAAAGACATAAATTTGGTCTTATTTTGTACAAAAAAAGCTCTACTCTATGAAAAAGAAAAGATAAAAAAAAAGAAAAAAAAAAAGAGAGACTGGGTTTTTTTTTTGTAGTTTATTATCATTACTATATCATCATCATGATATCATTATGACAATCTTTCTCTCTCAAGTAGAGAAGAGCAAGTAAGAACATGTTCATGTAGAGAAACATTTTCAGTCATTTTATAAATAGATAACCAGTTGAAGTAAATACTTAAAAAAAAAAAAAATTTTATTTTTTGTTATAAAAAGAATATCTTTGACACATTTAAGAAATTGTAAAAAAAAAAAAAAAAGCTTTACAAAATAGCTCTACAACTTTTTAAAAAAAGTCATTCCTGAGCCAGCAGCAGCGATCTTGAAAAAACAAAGTCTTATTGAATAGACACAGCATCCTCTCTCTCCATAGCTCAAATAGGGCATAGCACTACAGGTTCCTAAGCCTTTTTCACATTGTTATAATAACAAAACTACTGCTATGATTAGAACATTCTAAAGATTCAACCTGCCCAAGGTTTTAAATCTTTACACAATCAGATTGTGGCAGGACAGGCGCAGCTGTTTGATTACAGTAAACTTTTATCAGAATGTCATTTGTAAAAAATGTTTTAAGTTCCAGGAGGTTGAATAAAAAGGGAGACAAAACAATGTAAAGACAAATAACCTCTTCACTTAAAACCTTCAATTTTGTCTGAAACTATTGTTATAGATGGGAAGATAAAATTTACATGGAAAGATCCTGACCATCTGAGATAATTCCTACCTTATTCACAAAAAAAAAAGTTTAAAAGTATATATATATATATTATGATTTCAGAGTTAAGCCATAAGCTACGATCAAAGTAAAATCAGTGTAAGAAAAAAAAAACAAATTAGTCCATCCACTGACGAAGTGGGCGTAAATTGTCCTGTTCTGTTCTGTCCAGTCTAGGAAATGTCCTGGGGGAACTTTGTTCTCTGATTAAAGGCCATGCAATGTTTGAAGTTGTTGCAATTTGACTCTTCTCTATACTTGGAAGTGACAAGATGATGAATTAAGTACAGTCTCAACAATCTTTCTTACCAAACAACATGAATCCTCTCTCACCAACCAACAGGCATACAAACTACTGCGTAAATATGTGAAACAATGTGCCTTTACATTTAACCAAGGCCTATATAGTCGATTTGCTGCAAAATCACGACCAAGAAAGGACATTGTGTATATGAACAATATTACTGGAAGAAGTTACATCATGGAGCAACGTTTTAAAATGCTTTGTTTCAAGCAGTACACAAGTATTCGAGATGCAGCTCATTTATAACACATAAATAGTTTGCAATCACTCCAGAATTTCAACCAAATTCACACATGCTTTCCTCTTCTCATCTAAATGATCACACATGTAATGGCACATGAACTGGGAAGCCATTCAACATAATACAAGCACCACTTATATACAGCAATTAAATCAACAGCCCCCTTCCTCTCTCTCACCACTCAGTGTTGCATAAAGAATGTGTATTGAATACAAATGTCACATAACCCAATGTACAAGCAATAAACATCTCATCTTTGCTATCACATGTAAAACTGCACATCAGAAAAGTAATTTTTATGTTGCCTTTAAATGCAATTCAAACACTCGCAATAACAACCAAAATCAAATGTCCTTAGTCATTCAGAACCCTATAAGTCACTGGATAGCACTTTAATGTTAGGCTAAATCTTATGACAGGTAGCCTCATGAGCAATGTTTAGTTAAGATAACAGCCAATGCCTTCAGCACTTCTCATTCTACGAGAGCAGAAAATATTCAACTCTTCATCCCATGCAAATCACTCAAAATATAACAAAAAGCAAACATATGGTGATAACAATACTTTGCACCACAAAACTCAATTTCCTTTAATCCTTGCTTCAAAAATTGTTTGAAATCTTAACAAAAACCCCAACACTAAGGGGAAAAGAAATGATATTCCAGCTATCTTTTTGCATAAACAGACCTATGTGAAAACATACCGAACAAAACTTGTAGAATAGGACTGGGCAAACTATGAGAATAGGCAATCATTAAGAAAGAACTACAAAAAAAAAAAAAATGTTTGTCACGCCGAAAGCACATCAACATGTAGGGAAATTGGTGCTGTTTCTCAAACTTTGCATATAAACCCAAGCCTTCCTGCAATCACATTATGATAACGAATGTTGGAAAAGAAAAAAAAAATGCAATGCTTACTCAAAGGATGGCCTAAAGTTTATAAAATGAACAACAGTGCAACAGGTCAAACATAAACACAACAACATAATACTTTATATTATGCTGCTGTCCCTGAAAGTTCAGCTTTGCAATGAGTATTTTTTCAAAGGTAAGGTGGAACAAGTACGAAATGAGAACTAAATATGGCAATAAAAAAATTCTCAATACTTTAGTCTATTTTTGCCTTCTAGTGTCATCATTTTGCTAAAATGCCCTATTAAGTTGGCATCATTTTGTTTTGTTATTGACACATTTAAATGTTCATGTTGCTGTGTTTTTGTCATCACTTGTTAAAAAAAAAGATGGATTTAATGTAAATATTTTGTCTCAGGTTTCTGTACAATGTATACACCAACAATTCAGGTGATAAAGGAGAGAGAAGCCTATCATCTTTGTCAAATCATACTTATACAAAACACACTTAAAAAAAGAGTAATACTTTCCATAAAATATTGGATTGTGAATATACCTGACTCAATGGCACCATGAGTTTCATTAGGATCATGGCTTAAGTCAGACACTATTGTGGAGAATGTGGAGTGTCATGAGTCAAGGTCTCCCAGTGAAGTAAAGCAGCCAAGAGGCTTTCTTTATTCCCTTTTTTCTACTGGTGCAAAAAATCATTTAGCTCTGGAATTGTGAAGACATAAACTTTCTATCCCACTCTCATCAGATTACACACAAATGCACAAAGCTTTAAAAATTTCTCTCCCCTATGAACCAACTAGCTGTCTTACGATTTCAAAGTCCTCACTTCTTACATGATCATGGATCAAAGCTTGCACCTCACAAATGATCGAGGGTTATCTCTGCCTTTCAACAGTGTTGTGACAAAGCTGTGCCCTTTGAATACAAGGGGCAGTCTTGTGTTTCTGGAAGTTGTCTTGCTGTGTTGAATAAAACTGGAGGGAAGAGTTCAGTCAGTGTGGCTGGGCTCAGTTCAACACCGTCAGTCTTTTTAACAGGGGACCACTGGATGCGTCAGGGAAATGTCGTCCTGTCTGATTGTAAGTCTTTGTGCACTTCTTCACTGGCGCATCTGGAAAACAATGCAGGAAAAATATTCCATAAGTGTGAACATTGCAGTGATATTTTGACTGTTCAGAAGGCCCAAACAACGAATTCATCAGATGAACAAATGGTAAATAATGAAAACAAATGTTTGCTAGTCTGAAAAATTAAAGAGACAAAAAGCGATGGAAGTTAAAGCTGAAATTTGAGGCACACATACAATATATAAAACAGAGTACTACGATAGGCCAGAGAGCTTCCTGCTGTGGCTAATTGAACCAAACCCTCTTTGCTCGATAAAATTGACAGATAGTCTGTTTAGTGTCAGCCTATAACTTTTAAGGATTTTAAAATAAAATTTTAATAATTTTGGCCATTGTAGCAAAAATAATGCATGATCTTAGTCAGCATCAGTCAGAACCACTACTAGACAATAAGTGAGAATGCTCCCAGGAAGTTTTTCAACAAATAAATAAAAGTCAAGGGCTCTTTGGGATACAATTCACTGCATTAACAATTGGGGAATCAATGTGCCTCAGAAAGACTAATCATTAGCTCAGAAAAATCACAGGAAAATGTTTTTCATCATTGGCACAGAGAGTATTTCATAGACAATGCTTACTTGTAAATTAAGCATCTCTTAGAGATATTCTGAGTTTACAGCTTCTTCTTTAGGTGCCTTGTCTGAAGCAGAAAATGATCATATTTCTCCATTTTAACCAATTCTCAGTTAACTTTACAAGGTTGTTGATGCTAACATCAATTTCAATAAAAGTTAATCTCTGTCTACCTTTACTTTGTGTGCCTTCAGTCTTTCCTGTAATTGTTAAGTGTTCTAAACCTTTGAGTTAGAAAGTGTCCCTAAAAATTGGAGTTACCTAGTCTTACCAATTAATTGACTTTTTTCTGTTCATCCTCATCAATCTTATAATAAACCACATCTCTACTGCTTCCAATTTTCTGTTTCCTTGTTCATTGTCCAACAATGACTATTATATAATAGGACTGATCATACATGTGTTCATTACCCTTACTTTGGTGTCCACACGTGTTTCTGGTCATCACTATTGGTTTCATTTTTTTGGAAAGTATCTTGGCCATAGCTATTCTTTTACTTATTGCACTTGTACATCAACCATCAGATGTTATCAGGTGTCCAATATATTTGAATTTTAAAAAATTTGTTTTCACCTTTGCTCATGAGTTTGCATTTGGAATTTGCAGATTTCTTTGACATGACCATACGTTTGATTTTTTTTTCACATTCAAAGACAGGCTCATTCTTTTACTCCCTAAACAATATTTAGACCTTTTGAAGTCATTCATCAGATTCTGCTATTAAAACCGTTTCATCTGCATATCTAAAATTAACATTTTCTCCATCTACTTGTAAAACGTGATATATCCTCCTAGATTCCTAAAGGCTATTTCATCATATAGATTAAAAAGATCAGGAGACATTGCAAATCCCTGCCTCACACCTTTTTTGATGGATTTCTGCTTTCCCTCAATTCTTACAGGTGCAGTCTGATCCCAGTATAGATTTCTAATTTCTCAGATCTTTACCCTAATGTCTAACTCTAACATTTGAAACAGTTCTTCATGTTTTACTTTGTAAAAGGCCTTAGAATGATCAATGATCTTTCTTCATTTCTATACACCTTGCCATAAGCCTTTACAAGGCACAAAGCTAAACTGTTTTGCAGATATTTCCAGTCATCGACTCTTTGCTTTTAATGGCATACACACACAAAACAATATGCAGACTAAACATCTCAGCCAACATATTTAACACAGGTTCTCATAGCTTACAATAGTCTTTGAGGGAAAAAAAAGGCTTTTCAACAATTGGTAATCGCATTTGGAACAAATAAGCACCAGTGAAAATTTAAAAAATACGCAATTATTTCCCCATAAAGCATATTTATAGGAAAAAAAAAGCTGAAAAAAGGAACTCTGCGCCTTACCATGATGAAGCTGCATTTTTAAGTCGGCGTATTTCCTTGGTTGCCCAAGTAGCCAGAGTCTTGGCCTTTTGCATTTTACTGCGACGGCCCTGGGTGAGGAGGTTGCTAATACTGTCCCTATCCACCATAGGGAGCATGGAGCTGCCAAATGCTGAACACAGATCACTGGGAAACACAAATAATCCAAGTGAGAGCATGTAGTTTACATCAAGCCATATTTCCATTAATCAAAAGTCAAGTAGAAAAACATTCCAGGAACAAAAATCAAACTTGAACTTAAAAATTGCAGGAATTGGTCCACAATACTGTGTCCTATGTATCAAATATACTCACAAATCAAGCCACCACATAAAAAAAATAAAAAACCTCTTGCCAAAACTTAAAACTATAAACAGGTGAACAAAACAAAAGTACAATAAAAGATAAAATAAGGGAAGCTGTACACATGTGTAATCAATTGAAAAATAACCACTTACCACATGTCTAGACAGTAACAAAACCATGCAAAAGATACAGCTGTAAAACTGAAAAGAAGGGTTTAGTGCCTATATACAAATCTCTAGCCAAACACTCACCCAATTAATCCACAGCAAGCCGAGACATTACTATCACTTTTATCATCATCGACAGCAATATGCTCAATGAAAGACACTATATGGTTGACATGGGGCTGCACCAAAGCAACATCCGCTGAAAACAAACCAACACAAGTCAGGTGGAATAAAACACACGCAATCAGTGAGAAGTCTGTAATACTATTGTGCTTTGGTCAGTCTCAGTCTCTTCCTATCATACAATGGAAAATCACATGGATATCATAGAGTATGCCCTGGGGCAATCATCACAGACTGACAAATTAACGTTGACGTTAAGTAGGGGTGATAGCAAAAAAGTCTACATTTCTAATGTTTTATGCTCTCTTATGAAATCTCAAAAATTGTAGCAAAAATTTATTTAGAACCATCCCCTGTGGAAAAAAAGCAAAAACTCCATTCAATTTATGTCTAACGCCAGAGCTTGCATAAGCAGAATAAAGAAATAATATTCCTATATAGCTGCTGCTTTTATATGCATGTTTCATTTTTCTCACAAGTTACTTGGATTTACCAGATTAGCAGAACATTATTCCTGCCAACACTAGATCAACCCAAGAATGATTACATTTCACTACAAAAGTTCAGGGGACGTAGATGGTGTAAGCTTTCAACTTGAAATTGTTTTAAGGACATACCTTGCATGAAAGGTACAATGAGAACATTTTAGAGCAGATAAATCTCATTTTCAAAGTAGAAAAGTAGTATTTACATAATTTGTTCAGATATTAGGGTATCACTCACGGTTAGGCGAATCTGCATCACCCTTAAGCCCTTGCACAATGCCTGTGTAAGCCTCCAGACAACCTTCTCTGAGCTCATTCAGGTAGTCAATCATATCATAGTCAGTCTATACCAGGAAAAGAAAAAAACAGAACATAAAAATGTTTCACACTTAGAAGAAAAACAACTGCTTGATCTGGATAGATTACCTTCTCTATCATGTTTTTACAAAAAAAAAAAAAAAACGAAAAACAACACACACAAAACGAAAAAATGTATTATTATAGATAACTCAGAGGTGTAACCAATCAGTCATGAGTATTCAGACTGGGGCGGTAATATACTCATCATAGCATTTTTCTGAACAGGGATTGTCAAGCAAGTCCTAGATACAAAGGAAAAAAAAAAGCCACGATAAAATGCTTTAACTTTTCAACACTACCTTATTCACTTGAGCCTGAGATGCTTGCTGGAGAGTTGTCATGACAACTTCCAAATAGAGTTTGAAGTGTGCACCAATAGCCAAAGCAATGTCTCCAAACACAGACAAAATTTGAGGCTTGACAGAACGATGCACACCTTCATTCTGAGGATTCAACCAAAAAAAAAAGTAAATTATTATGGCACTACATTCTGTGAAAGACTAGTAAAACACTGTGGTGAGATAAAGCAAATTGGGCAGCAAGCCAACCTATTAATGTGAATGGAAAAATCATTTCAAAACTGACAAATAAAAAAGCACAAAGTCAGATTTTTGATGCATCCAAGATGACACAAATCTATAATGGATGGCTACAACTCCATTTGCACTAAAATTTACCTCATACCAAGTTTGAAGAAAATAAGAAATTCTATCCTATCTACATAATAATTCTATCCTCAGAGATGTGACCGATCAGTCATGAATTTGTCAGACTGGGGCGGTTACATGACTCATCATTGGCACCAAATTTCAGCTGCAAAGAGATTAAAACATAATTGTAGAGACATTTCAACAATACAAAACAAGCTTAGACACAGAAGATAAATTACAACTATGATCCGTAGAAGCAGGGTAAAACATTCACAGGAAGCTTTTCTCACATAGTGTATAGCTAACATCAATATCTAGATTCAATATCTCTCAAACCAAAGTGCCTTAGATTATACCTTATGTAAAACTGAGGCCTGCCAAAAGCTCCACAGTACATTCAAGCAAATATTTTATAAAGCTAGGAGGTTCATAATCCAGCACAACAAATCTGTGATTGCATTAAAATGTTAGCAAGCCTAGTAAAGGAATAATCACAAATTTTATCCTTTATTGATTGATCAACTAGGAGGTTTATTTTCCCAGCAGAATAGAGTTGTCAAAATCTTGACCAAAAATGAAAAGCTGTTGGACACTTAAAAATAAAAAAAATTAAATATTTCAAAACTGATTTCCCATAATGGGTGCGAGCAATGCATCTACCTATTTACCCTTGCGTCTATCAGCTGAACACTGGAAATCTTTTATGTATATTAAAATAGCCTTGTAATTACCTATAAGCCCATTCATAAACATTAGGCAGAATAAAGGTGTGATAAAGTTCAATATGCATTTTATGCTATAGCATTATAAATGAAAGCGAAAAGGGAGAAGGTATCATTGTAGAGCAGACGATAAGTAAAGCAATCAAAGGTTACTGGGCATTATCAGACCGTGTCCTTTTGGTGAAGATTGCAGGGAAACCTGTAGACCTTAACCTAATCCAAGTATATGCACCAACAGCTAATAGTAATGATGAAGATTTAGACAAATTCTACAATGATTTGGATACAGCAAAGACTC
>BLXT01003024.1:1078071-1088091 GCA_019648995.1 Plakobranchus ocellatus
ACTACTGCTGCTGCTGCTGCTGCTGCTGCTGCTGCTGCTGCTGCTACTACTACTACTACTACTACTGCTGCTGCTGCTGCTGCTTCTGTTACTGCTGCTTTTGCTGGTACTGGTGCTGCTACTGCTGCTCCTGTTGCTGCTGCTGCATTTGGAAAAGTACACATGGTTTTGATAAAGATTCTGATACATTCATACAAATATCAGCGGCAATGGATGTGTAAAATCTACAAGAGATCGGTTCATTGATTGTGAAGGAGATATGTTTTGAAGGACACAAAAGCATGCATGAGTTAAAAAAAAAAAACATTTCAATAAAAAAATATATGAATGCATCAATATAAGTAAATATAAATCGGTTACAAGCTGAAATTTTTTTAAACAAGAGAATGAAAATTTCATCTTTAGTTGGCTTCATCAATTTTAACTAATGATACTATATGTAGGAAACATAATACAAAATTGTGTATATAGAGGGGATACATGGAGTTAAAGCAAGCCAGCGAGTTTATAAGGAGGTGAAACATCTCAGAATGTTGATGCTTCCTGAAAACTGTTCGCACCTCTTGTTTAGGTTTTCCCCTAAGCACAATCAAGAAACATATTAGTGCATTTTGCCTTCATCGACTAAAGTTGAATACCAAACCTTGCAAGATCAGGGATAAATTATTTAAAAAAATGTCTTTGTTGTTGCGCCAAGGACATACATGCTTGAAGCATATGGTGCAAATATTATACGAAATAATTTAATACAATCTTAGAAAGTATTTCTAGGGTAATAAAATTATACAACAAATAAATTTTATATCATTTCCTAAAAATCGACAGAATAGTTACAGGGTGGCAATCCTCATCCATCGACACAAGACGTTCCGAAAAGGAAAAAAAAATCAAAAGACCTGGGATTTTGATAACCGCAGAGATTTACATTTTATTTCTGTGGTGGTTCCGAAACCGAGACATGGCACAATATATTGAAATGGCAATAGCAAAAGAAAAAAAAAAGACTATTCTGATCTAATTAGTTGATGCACGCAAGACATAATATACATTACATTTTATATATTACTTAAATTTTCATAAAGTTAAAATGTTGAAATACTGATCTACCCGAGACAAAGAAGAATTAAAACCTTTCGCTCCGATCTTCTTCTCGATAAGCGTTACAGCTCTCAATTGAGTAAAATATTTTTTCTCGATTAAAACTATGCCTTTGTAAACTACGAGCTTACTGTTTTCTTAAGATCTAGCCCCAGATGACTGATTTTCCTTGAGACTAAATCATTTTTCTAGAAAGATAAATACATGAGCTCCATTCGTGATAGAGTGCTATTCAATTTATATCTTTATACTGAGGCCAAACTGATCTGGAATACTGATAGTGACAATAATTATGCACAGTTATTTTAATATTTCTACAAGCCAAGTAATGCTTGGATAGGAATACATATTTTAACGATGCAAATAAATCGCTTTTGTGTTTTGATTATTATTTATATTAATCTGAAAAAAAATTATCTAAAGTATTCATTTACTTCACTTCTGGCATGAAATGTTGTCTAAATATTCAAGTTATTGCTTCGAAAAATGAGATCCTAATCATGTTTATACTTCAGCCAATAAAAAGTCTACGATTCAGTGTGTTTTGGGGAACCAGATCTAGCCTACATATGAATTGTAAACTGTCTGCAACTTCTCGGAGTGCAAGGATGCATGACAGGTTCATGTCAGTGTTATTTTAATTCTCTACTGTGACATTTTCTTATCAAAATTATTTAAACTCAGGTTTAAACATTGCTCGAGACACATAAGACCAATTTTTTTGGCGCGCCTTTAATTTCACAAGATTGTAATAAGTTAGAGCTTGAGCAATATCTCGTATTGAATTGAATGCAGAAGTTACTTGCACTACAAGCAGTCTCAAAAGTAGTTTACCGAACTTGTATTTGGACGTTCTAACAGTCAGCAGCAAAAGTAACACGCACTGCAAGCAGTTTCAAAAGTAATCTACCGAACTTGTATTTAGATGTTCTAAGATTCAGCAGCAAAGGTTACTCGCTCTGCAAGCAGTTTCAAAAGTAGTCTACCGAACTTGTATTTAGACGTTCTAACAATCAGCAGCAAAAGTTATTCGCACTGCAAGTAGCTTCAAAAGTAATCTACCGAACTTGCATTTAGACGTTCTAACAATCAGTTTGCTAACTGTAATGCTTTAATCTTTATTTCGTACAAATTTATTTATTAATTGAAATAGGCCTTTACCTGTCTGTACATTCATGTAATATATTTTAAACGTCACAATAGGTTTTTATAACGTATACAAAATTTACTAAACATCCTATCCTTCCTACGTATCCTGTTACAAAACTAGTCTTTAGAAAAAGATGAAAATTATCAAAATACACATTTGACTGGTATGTTAATAGGTATGTATACTGTATCAAATGCAGGCGTTTAATGTGTATAGATAAATTTTAAAACTACAGTCATGCTTAGTTAAATTATTTTTTTTTCTCGGATCAAATTTAAGGCTCATTAGAATAATTTTATCCATATAAAGCAAAGTTTAAAACGTTTACATTTTTTTTTTGCTTACAATTTGCGTTACTAACGTACAGTTCTATTCAAATTTTCTCATCTCTGTGGTCTCACTGTTATTTTATCTTCTACTTTGATTATTTTATCCTTCTCCTCCTGCACGTCCTCGTCTTCATCTTCAATGTTATTCTCCTCTCCTCTTCCTTCCTATCTTTACTGCTCTTATTATCTTCCTCTCCACTTCCTTTTCCTCCTGCACGAGCTTGTTTTCACTGTCATTGTGATGCTTCTCCTCCACCTTCTCCCCCTCCGCCCCCTCCTACTCTTATCTCCCCTCTCCTCCTCCTGCTTCTCCTCATCCACCCTCATGCTTTTCCCCCCATTCTTCTCCTCCTTCTTTCATATTTTCGTTCTCTTGGTTACCCTCCTGTTCCTCCTCCACCTCTTTATCCATCGTCATCTTTTTCCTTCTCTTCTTGTCTATTCCTCTTTCTTTTCGAAGTTTTCTTTGTTATGGTCCCTCTCATTCTTTCTTTTCTTCCTCTTTATTGCTCTCCTTCTTTTCCTCCTCTTCGTACTCCTCCTTGCTCTCCTTAACCTTCTTCTCCTCCTCTTTGTTGTCCTTTTCTTACTCCTCCTCAGCCTCCTCCACTTCCAATAATTTGTCCTGTTTTTAATCCTCCTTCTCGTTTTCCTCATCATCCTCCTCCTCGTTTTCCTCACCGTCATTGATATCTTCTTAGTCCTCCTCGGCCTTGCCTATGTCTTCTTTATCCTCTTCTTTATCCTCATCTTGCTTGCTCTCCTCCTAAGCTTGCTGAATTCTCATTCTTCTCGTGTTCTTCGTCATCGTTGTCCCTCTTTTCCCTCCTCTCTTCCTTTTATCAAGGTCCACTCTTTATTTAGTTAGATTAATGTAAATTCAAATTGTTGATTTATTTTTGTTATTCTTTTGAAGTTGAGCTTAAGGAAATATACATTACTTGAAAATAGATATCCCTTTTTTCCTCAATGGCTGAATTTTTGAGACGCTACCAGCCTAAATTTATTGTTCAATTACAGAAGTTTCCTAATTATCAAGTCCTCTTCTTCTCCTTAAGGTGTCCCGTTTGGACCAGACATTGGTGATCATGTTTTTCCACTCAAATCTGTTCTTAATTTACGTATTAAAATTGTTGTTGCTATTACGACCATTGCCCATGAACTAAGACTTTGGATTATATCTACATCTACTACGTTTGCTTAAAAAATTTCTTGTTATTTCTAAGTAATCTCTTATGATATTTATTAATTATCGCCTAAGATTAGTACCAATTCATTGGACGTTTTCCCGACTATGATACCCCTATCTCTCTTCTGTAAACTACATCTCTACGTTTCTCTGTTCTTTGTTTATTGACCAACGCTCACGACCTTCTAATAGTACTGACTACACATATTTTTTCATTAAACGTATTTTGTTATGGTGTCTACACTGGCTTAATAGGAGATTAAGGGTCCATGAGTGAATTGCTTTTGAAAGACAATATGGGTTTTCGTTTTGCATGCGGTCATATTTATCAGGCTCTTTCTTGCAACAACTGCTTTTCAATGTCACATTTGAACGGAAATAAACTGCATTAAAATTGTGTAGAATACTTACTTTATATCAGGATTCTAAATATGATTACTACGCCAAACTAATGATGTAACATTTGATAGATTATGCGGTAAATTTTTCTTTGTTTTTACAATTTACAATTAGTATTTTCATCAGGAGCGATTTTGTAGACTGATGTTTGAAGATTGAAGAAATTTCACCTTCGATTTAATTTTAACTATCAAGCTCGACAATAATTATTGTCGAAAAGATGGATGTCTGCGACAACTAAGTTGAGTCATTGCATAATCTTTGATTAAATTTCAGACGATTTCCTTTCTTTCTTGTAAATGTTGACTTAGTTTGTTTTTCTGTATTTTTTATTACTGTCAACAGCATTACCAATAGCAAGTTATTTTTTGTAATGCATAGATGTAATAAGCGAAATTTCTCCTTAACTAGTTTGTCATAGATAAGCACGGGATATTGATTGCTATGAGACAGCTTGAAGACTCTACGAATAATTACCTTTTTTTGAACATATACTTTTGTTTTCAATAATAATTTATTATTCTTTCTAATACTTGCAACCTATTATTAAAGGCGTACATTAATCTAAAACTGTATGATTTTGTTCAGCACAAAGAAAGATAAACATTAGTCTTATGCTTACCTATTTAAAATGCATCTTCTCTCCCTTTGAACCCATTTAAAATAGTCTAGCCTATACGAGGCGAAATGAACCTTGTAAAACATTATAATTATAGCGAGTGAACAGAAATATGTTTTTTTAGCCCCTCTTTTTTAGTTGTGTATATGTATATATTTTTTTTAAAAGCTCACTGATCAAAAACACTAACGACGCTTTTTTTCATGACAATATAAATAAATCCTTTGCTGTGCAATCAAGGATTCATCAAATGAGCATCAGCAGCATTTTGTGGGGGAAGTTCATGCTTTGTAAAGGAGAGAACGTATGAAGATTCAACGCTTGACTTCGACTTAAGCCTCTCATAAAAACTGAACTTTTTCAGACTTGAAGCTTTGCAAAGAGTAACCTGACATTAATAGGTTTGTGTCATTACAATTATTGTTTTGCACTGATGCTACACGTCTTCTTATCATTAACTTTTGCTGAAAAAAGAACATAAAACGAAACAAACTAGCTCTTGTGAATAAAACTGCTTTTAACGATCTCTTTCACCTTCTTTTATTGCTTGTCTTGATTCGTTTCTTAACAGAAAAATTAGTATTGCGCGATTCGATTTTTTTTCCTTTTTCTTTTCGTTTTTGTTATTGATTATCTACATATTTAATATAAATTTCTGATTTTAATTTATTAATTATAACAACTTGATTTAAATACAAATTACTCTATTTTTTCAAAAGAATTTTTAGTAACAGTTCATGAACTTATGAGCATTTCGGATTTTATGCATTTAGACAGTATTCTTAAACCTTTTAGTCATAATTATATCTATTTCCACATTTCCATATACATAAAGGGCGCAAAGAATACAGTTTTTACTCTAACTAAATCTCCTTTTTATGACTTGAGGTTGGCCGCAGGATTAATTTTATTACATATGGCATGAGAAAATCCTAAATATTCTGATTTTAATTAAATATTGAGGCCTCACTCATGCTATTTTTGGATAGTCCTGCTTAGCCTTAAAATTTTGATTTTAAGTTAGGGATTTGTTTAAATTAAAAAAAAAACCAAAAAACAGAAAATATTTAGAAGTTCATGCGTAAAGAAACCTCTACAACTAATGCTACTGTTTTTATTATTATTTCTACTACTGCTTCTGCTGCTGCTGTTGCTGCTACCACTACTACCGCTACCACTACTACTACTACTACTACTACTACTACAACTACTAGTACTACTAGTACTACTACTACTACTACTACTACTACTACTACTACTACTACTACTACTACTACTACTACTACTACCACTACTACTACCACTACTACTACTACTACTACTACTACTACTGCTACTGCCGCTGCTGCTACTGCTACAACTGAGTAATGATACACTTTAATTGCCTATTTCAGACATGAAGATTGCACTGATCGTGTGTGCCCTTCTGGTCATAACCTTGGAGGCGTTTGTTAATGCATATCCAGGTGAGTAAGTGAAAAAAATCCACCAAAACACGAAATAAAATGAAACTATAAAGAACTAGGAAGTGGTTTTTGTCTCGACACCTGGAGATAAAAAAAATTTCAAAACTTTAAATCATAAATAATGCCAGAGGCCATACGTTATGCACTTTGCAATGTCGAAGATAAATATAAATATGAAGGTGTAGGTTGAGATATTAGTGCAAATAGTAGAAACAAGAAGGGGAATAGAATATAAAGATCTCATTCTTGACAATCTTACTTGTGGCACATGACATACAATGTTAAGGGCAGCAAATTTTTAAAAGCAAATAAAAAAAAGACCTTTTGTTTAAGGATGGTTTAATATAAAATGGCTCTTATTCTTATGATATTATCCTGGCATTCTATGTGCGATATTCTGCAGAGGCATTGCAAAGTGTAAGACTATAACAATAAACGTTTTTAGCTTTATTGGATACTTTTACTAGATAAAAAATTAGTACATTTGAATTGACCAGTGTAAACTTGATCGATTGTGCATGTATGGAGTGGAGATTGAGAGCCAAACTTACCCCAAGCTGACTTGTCCATGTTAAAAGAGATCCAAAGGATTAAGGATGCGACAAAAAAATATCAATGTGAGAGTCCACCTGCGTAGCGGTCAAATATGTAACTCTAAAGATCTCCACTCATCAATATGGCCAGTACAAGTCAATTAGTAAATATTGACATAGCATTGGCATCATAATATGTAGATTTCGTCGCATTTTTATATTGGAAGATGGAACGAAATTATTTTAGATGCACGTTTTAGTACCTAAGGTTAGGACGCTTACAGCATCCATCTTGAGAATTTGCTAGCAGTTTTAGTGGAAGAGTTGCTTGGTATATTATAAACATTTTATTTCCTGAACGTTTATAGGTTGTTTTAAAAAAGAAAACTTTTTTGGCAAACTGATACGCCACTTAGTTAAGAACAATATTACATTTTTAAAGATAAATGAAGCAGTGAAATTGTATATTCTATGTATTGCCACGCTAAAACAGCATTTTTCATTTATATTCTATTGGCCAAGAACCTGATTTTTAATCTCATAATACAAACTATCAATTTTTTTCTAGTACATGACATTATAAAATTTCATGTTGCCTAGTAAAACTCAGTGTGTCGAAATATTTAGAAAATGGATAGAGCCAATATATAGGTTTACTTGGTTTTAAGCCTTTCCTAGATAATGAAAGTGGATAATCCTATATAAACAAGGATTTTCGATTCATTGAAATTCAACTGTTAGTTCAAGTACTATATCCAAAGACGAAACTATCGTTCTAAAATATTTCGAAAGTTCGTTTCGTAAGACTAACAATAGTCTTGATTCTGAGCCTAATGTGGCTGATTTTCTTTGTGTATATTTGTTTCCCCTTCTTAAAATGCCTTACTGTGGGGAAAGACGAACATTTTCTACGTTCGCACTGTAAAGGGAAGCGTCACAGCCGAGATTATAATACCAGGATGTGGTACTGCTGTGAGGATAAAAGCCAAAGACCTATGCGCAGATGGGAAACACAAGAGTCGATTGCGCATGTCTTGTCCGAATGCCGAGAAATGGCCGATGTCCGCCCCGGTGGATGGCCCACCGTACCCATGAACGAAATCCTCTGGTGCGGTAATCGAGCTGCCATGAGTACGGCCGCAAAGATTATGCGGAAATTCCTCCAAAGAGCCATGCGGTAGACGCGGAGACCAGGCTCCGGCGTTTCACCCCAGAATAAGGGCGGCTTCCACCTGCCCGAGAAGCACAGCAAGGCCCACAAACCGAGCGGATGTCTTCTTAATACGGGAATTAGCTTCTGAGGGAAACACAACGGGAAATCCGTGCAAGTCTGCGCATGCGTGACGCGGGTACAAGAGGTATGGGCATAATAATCACAAGATATTTTTTGCTCTTTATGGGGCAATTCGTAAACAATGATCTTTGTCTGGAAATGTTGCTGTTTTGCCAATGAATCCATTCACTATTCTAGTATTTTCAGGTCTGTTGGTGTCTGTTGGACCGAAGTTTATATATTGAATGGAACTTGAAGCAAATAAAAAACAAAAGCAAAAAAAATATCAAAGAACCAAAGCCAAATATGTTTGCGAGGCTTGTACAGGTAACATTTTTGAAACTTTGAATGTTGACGCAATTTTATATTTTTTGAGAAACGAGACAATAAACACAGAAAGAGATTTTTTTTTTCAGTTTTCATCATAGACTCGCAGTTTAAATCTCCAAGCATGAATCTCGCAGTGATTTCATGGGATGAGAAATTTCTTTTTTTTTTTTAAATGCATTCTTTAAACATTTTCTACTGGCTCTCCAGAGAGCATCTCTTGGCGGTATCTATGTAAGAGAAAAAAAAGTTAAGCCTTTTCTACTTGCAGTTTTTTTTTGTGTTTTTTTTTTTGTCCTTTGCCGAAAAGTATGACACACGCATTTCTAACGTGGTTTTATGAGAAGGTAAAAAAAACAAAACAAAACAAAAAAAACAACAAACCATTAACCCAAATAAGAGTAATGACAACGAGTGCAGTAGCTAACGCGACATGCATACCACCTTTCTTTGTGCTCTTTAACAAAGCATGACTATGTCGCTTTGTAACGTCTATATACTTATCTACAGAAAATAAAAAAAAAGGCGATACTTATGTTGTGTTGATTATCCTATTTGTTGTCCGCGTTGCAGTTGAAGGTAAGTATGTTCTTCTAGCGACCTTTTGACATAAATCGCGACAAAAATTGGAGGAGACATCTTGCACATGGATTCGTAGAATAGAAGAAAAATAAATGTGTTCTAGGAGAAACAATAGCAACACATCTTGTTTAGTATCTGACGTTGTTTGTGGGCAGAGGAAAGATGAGTCTGTCCTTCAGAGGAAAGATGAGTCTGTCCTTCAGAGGAAAGATGAGTCTGTCCTTCTAGTGTATCTTCAACATTGGCAAATTATTTTTGCAGAGGTAATTCCCCTTACAGGTGACTTTATGACATGTGGAAGCAAAAATCTGTTTTTTGCGATATTTTATTTTTACTTTAACAATTGGATTTTATTCTAAATTTGGTAAAAAAAATCTTTCGACATTTGACATATTGCGTAAGTGAATTATTGACTACTTTTGTGATTCATAAACTGGAAATATTTTTTCCTCACACGTTAGGACTTTCAACAGAGCACATGCTGCCTTCTCTTTTTTCATTTGCTAGTAGGCCTAAGGTTATCAAAGAAGTACACTGGCAGCATGGACAAGCCGCTTATGATTTCAAGCAGAAACACATTAGAGCAAAGGCTAAAATTTTAAAATGAGATAATGATATCATTTGTAACAGCTACTGATGGTTTTCAATTTTTGAAGCTGAGGCAGTTTGTAATCTACTTTCCCCTTGAAGAATTCCTCAAATAAAAAAAAGAGACTTGTGAGTTCTGATTGACTTCAGAACGAAAAAAAGAATCGGTGCAGATGAAAAATCAACAAAGTTACCAATTACATGCATGTTTCGACCTCTTTAATTTTACAAACAAAATTAACGTCCTATTAAAAATGTTACTTACTTACTCGATGAATGAGTAAACTTTTCATTTACAGTTCTGCTTCAGCAACCCGGAAACTTGCGGTTACTGAGTGTAGACTAGATGAAACGGAATCTGATCAAGACTGAATATACCAAAGCATGTTTTTCAATAGTGAACAGAAGATTTCTTTAGATTGAAAATTTATGGAATGTTTTTTAGCAAAAAAAAAAAAAAAAAAAAA
>BLXT01003024.1:1122873-1134895 GCA_019648995.1 Plakobranchus ocellatus
TTATTTATTTATTGATTGATTTATTTATTTATCTATCTATTTATTTATTTTATTGCTTCTCTTATCTCTTGGTTAATAATATTTAAATAACATCTTTCTTTATTTTTCTCGTTTGCATTCTTTGTCAAGAGTGTTTTATAAATTATTCTATTTTTTTTAAACGTAGTTAATCCAATCCAAACTGATACAGACTGAGAGTGCACGAAAGAAGCTTCTAGAGCTGTTCTCATTGAAATAATTGAAAGTATGGCGAGCTTTGATCCTGAGGAGAACGAAAAAACTTCAACAAAGCTGGCAGGCTCAGTGAAATATCCCATGAAGCGCTTAGAGCTCTCAGTACGCAATTTCATCAAAGTGATCGACATTGCTCTGGATCGCTTCTACAAACACACAGACAACATAAAAAAGGTTTCTTTAATTTTATTGTTGGGATAATATTCATCAGAGTAGGTCTAATGCTCATTTAAAAACCAATTGAAAATTGCAAGGACTTAGTCCCCGTCATAGACATTTTGGGAATTGTACTAAGAATATTTTCCTTCATGGCTGATTCATTCATCAGTCACATTAGTATCATTTTGAATGGTTCAGCAAGTGACTGAGATATTGAAGAGATTTGTAAAAAAAAATTGGCAGATGTAGAAAAAAACTAGGGACTTAACATACTCGCTTAACCATTATCTAGGTGTCTGTAATGCTTGACAGATATATGGAGCCTTGCTTCATAGCGCTGGCAATCATTTCCCACCAAAGAGTTTGGCATTTTGCAGTTGCCATAGTGTGTATTATTTTGTCTGTATCACCATCCATAAGGTGACTCTTAAACAATCTTCCTCTTTTGCCTTCTATCCTTCTCTAAAGGTTAGAGAAATTTAAACTGAGGATTTGTAACCCTGAGGCCACAAAATGACATGCAAATTGTTTTTGATAATATTAGTCGGTGACTACTTGTTGAAATTATAATAGTGATAATATGATTTTTTTTACTTTAACCATTAAGAATTATACATGTAGATGAATGTATAAAATAAAATAAAAGGAGAGGAAAAGAGGATTCAGAAAGATATTGGCAAGTAAAGGAGGCAGTTTTTTTCAGGTTTTTTTTTAATGGACAAAGAAAGTAACATCTAAAACAGCTTTTTCATTTTTTTAATGCAGCTCATGAATGTTGAAGACTGGACAGGACTTCATAGAGAACAGGTGAACGCTTCCAGGACCGTCCGGCAAATAAGTGCTAACATTCGAGAGATAGAGCGAGCTCGCAGTCAGGTTCATTTTAGCTCAAAATTAAAACATGTATTTACCACCTTTGGTTCTGTTTCCTTCCTGTTACTATTTTCGTTGCTGTTTCTATTGAGCTTATCGCATAGAAAGGTGTTGCACCATTAATTACTTATGCAATAGGTAGCTTTGTTTCAAGCAGGTATCACCAGGCTACACACCAGTCTAAAGCCATCTGTAAAATATTTGTAGTTGAATAAGAAATCAATGGCAGCGTATAAATCCGAAGTATCCATAGCCTTCAGATTAAGATCTGTACTGCAGATGGGAATTTACAAGGCGAATCTTTTACATAAGCAATGAATTTTCCAGTCATTTGATCTTTTTTGTTTGTTTTACTCCCCCTAATTTTCTAGAGATACTTGTGGGCCAATCAATTAATGGTTAAAATGTAAAGGGTTAAGAATTCGATTTTCTTCCAGAACAGTTTTAAAAATGTTTTAAATATTCTGTTTTAGTGATTTGAAAGGGAGGGAAGGGGTGGCCGCATGACACTTAGATTGAGACTCATATTCATTCAGCCCATAGCATTTTTAAAATGTGAACTGTTTTCATTGTTTATTGTTTCAACATGTGTAATTCTTATTCACTCTCTCTTCAATTCAGGTCATTGATGAAGATCTTAGCCTGTTTGACTCCAGAGTCCAAGATGTAAAAATCAAAGCTCTTTCAGCGATAGATAAGTTCATGACTCTCATTGGGCCTGGCATTACTGCAGACAGTAGAGTTCCCTCAAATAAACGTAGGCATATAATGTTATGTTTATAGAGCAGTTTTAAAGATTCTGATGTTGCACGCTGCATTTTTAAGAGAAAACCTTAAACAATTTTTTTTATTCCATTAGCTTCTTTTCTTGGAACGGAGATCATATATGAGGCTGTGACAAACCTTTTGTGATTTCAATAAATAATATGCCGAGCAATCAACCATTCTAAATCAATGAGATGTCTTCTATGCCTTTTTTCAGTGATATATAGGAGGCTAATTTATATTGATTTTTTTGCTCAAAAAAGGGAAAAAATTTGTCTTCATAACCAAAATTGTGAGCCATCACAGTTGGCAGTTTTGAGTCAGATTTTTTTTCTAATTTTTTTTTTATTTCAATACACCTGACCAAATAAAATTTATGATAAAAATCGTTTTGGTTTGGACTACACTTTCAAGTCTTTTAATAACAAAATTTTACACCATCCTGCCTACTGTCGAAAATATTTTGTCCATTCGTACGAATGTCAGAGGTGCAATCCTATGTTACAGCTAGATATCTTGAGAAAATTTACAAAATGCAGTCTAGTCTCAGGCTTCATCAGTCCGTCAAATGGTCTAGAATGTGATTTGGAACTTATGGAACATTTGTGTAGTGTTGCCACAAAATAAGATGTTTGTGGGAAAATAAGCCCACCAAAAATTGATTTTTTTTTTTACTTTCCATAAACATTGCAAGTTCTCTGTAAAGATTAAAAAGAAAATTTGTATTTGAAACGTTGTTGATTCTGACATTTCACTATTGCTTTGTACATATTCTCTCTGCAAAACATCATCCCATTTGTGTTGTCCCTTCACATGGAAAATCAAGATTTTAAGTTTGAATTAAAAAAAAAACTCGCCAAGGCAGATAGTTTAACTTCAAGCAGCATCCATAAAACTGTAATGAAACAATCATGGATGGAGGAAGAGGAAACCCAACTGACTTTGTATTTTTTTTGTTTATAATGCACTGCCAGAAAATGTTTTACTCTTTAAAAGTGGTTTAATTTTTAAAATTTCAACATAAAAAAAAAAGATTTTTATTGTTTATAGTTCTTAAGTAAGTTAAATGTCTCACATTTTTTTCGATAGAGTGATAAAGATAAAAAGATTGGAGCTTTCCACTGACTTTATATCCTATATGACTGACTTCAAGACAATCATTTTCAACTTTTTGTATGCATCACTAGTTATTGATAGGAATGATTTTAACTAACATTTTTGCTTGCTTGTTATGATTTTCAATTTTTGTTTGTTTCAGAAAGTTGATAAAAATTTATTGTCCTCCCTCACTATTATTTTCATTTTTTAAAACTGTTTGACGTTATTTGTGTAAATGACTCCTTTTGTATTATCACTTTCATTTTTTTATTTATTGAAAAAATCAATCAAAATTGTTGATTCTTTCTTTATTATTGTGTTCAATTTTTTGTTTTGTTTTGTTTGGAGTAATTTGTCGAAATTTATGATCCCCTCTACACAATTTTTTTCATTAACTAAGTCAATTATTAATGTTTGATTGCATCATCCTCATAAAAATCTTATAATACAAATAAATTATTGTGTATCATCAGAACCATCTGTAGAGACAGGGCATGGGAGCCACAGCCAAGACTCCCGACATCCCCTTTCTCCTAGACAGTTAAACAAGCGTTCACATATTCTATGTGAGGAGGATACAACGCATCACGAAGCACAAGATAATGTAAGTTTAAAGATACAAAAAAGAGATTTCTCTCTTATCAAATCCAAGAACTCCCTTAAAAAAATGTTGAACAAATAACATTTTCACAATTTTTGTGTGTGTTTTGTATCAAATCATCAACTACTTATATTGCACTCAAAGTCGCTGTGCATGTTAAAAGAGATTGTTTATTTCCATTTTTTTTTAAAACTGAGTTTATCAACAATATTTAGTTTATCATAATCCCTCTGACAATGAAACATACTTATAATGACTGGAGTGTAGTGCAATATTTATACATTGCACTATACTTTAGTCATTACAAAGTATGTTCCATTCTCAGAATCAGGATTCTTATATTGATACATTATAGGCAATAGGAATCCAATGCAAACAAATTGTATTTATTTATTTATTTATTTTTTATTTTATATTATTTTTTAAAGATATAATTAAATCATGTAACAAATTTAGGAATGTATTTTCTTTTTCCTTTTAAATGTGTATTAAAAAATCAATTTGTCATTTTTATTAATTTGTTAAATTTACTTATGGTGGTGGAGATGCAACTAAAAAGTGAAAAAAAAAGTAGTAGAACTTTGTGCTTGTTTGAGTTTTTTTATAACTAAAAAAATTGGCAGCTAAATTTGGTTACTTTCAAAACAAAAGAACAATCTTATTTGAACTTGTATTTGTAAAAAAAAAAATGTGCTTAAAAATTTTTTTCCCTTAGTTATCAGTGCCGTATGGGAGTAAACCCGTGACTTTAGTAACCTTTGCCCCAGCTCCTGTTACAACCAGTCTGCATATTGTACCTCAATATACAGATGCCTCGAATTCCTGGGAGCTGCTGCTAGAGGTAATCCATTTTTATTCCTCAATGCACGTAGTACAAAGTGAACTATAAATAGAGCTAAATAAGTCGCCAACCTGAATTCTTTTTCTTTTTGAAAAAGCTTTTTTTTTTTTTTTTTTATCCCACCTCTTGAATTTAGGGGTATCTTGCTAGAACTATTTCTGCAACAATTCCCTGGGAATTATGAGGCAAAGAGCAAGAAGACGGTTCTGTTCATTATCCCAATAATTAAACATACAAGGCTGTGCTTTGCAAACCTCTTGTTTGTGGATGAAGAAATCTACATATTTGTAAATAAAACATAAAATTTATAAATTAACAAAAAACTGTAATATTTTAACGGTAACAAGGTTCATGTAAATTTGAGTCTTTTTTTTATTGGACATCATAATTATGTCACGAGACTTCTCTAGATAATTTTCATGGCACATTCTAAATATTTTGAAACTGTATAAAACTGCGATCTATGAGCTTTGCAACAGTGAATGTGAATATGTCTGCTTACAATCTTTGTAGAGACTCACGTGTTCAAAATAATTTTAAATGAAGGAAAAAAACAAATTGAAAACTTTTTTTTCCCAACAGTATTATACAACACATGGGACTTATAAACTGCTTTGCTGCTAAAGTTTACCTATCCTGTATGCAAACCTTTATTTCCTTCGATGCTAGTTTAAATCTAGATTAAAATTGTGTTTCTCATCCAGTCTTTTCTAAATCCACAATGCCCTTCAGTGTAAATCTAAGATCATTTTATTCTAAATTTTTTTTTTTACAGTTTCATATATGTTCTAGATCCAATTATAAAAATTAGGTGAAGAAAAATGCCGTAGAGAAAAACATACTCACACACTCAGACAGATTTGCATAAAACAGATTGATTACAAAGTTAAGAATACTTCTTTAAAATTATTACTATCGGCACATTCATGCACATTTTTGGGAAACATAGAAAAAGTGGTTCTACTCTATGAATGGCAAAGCAAAATTGTGTTGCATTTGCAGGTCTTATATAGGTTCATAGCACATGAAAACTGCTAGTTTTAATATGCAATCAACATAGAAACAGAGTAATGATGGGCTAAGACTGGTTTTAGACTTATTTACATAAAACAATTACCAAATCAATATTTTTTAAATTAAATCGTACAATCTGTTCTACCTTTTCATTCCTGTGAATAAGTTTACCGAGTTTGAAGATTCATTACTTTAACTTCATGGCAATATATTGAAACTAAGTTTTGTGAGTTGCATGTTACAGAAAAATTCGAAAAAAAAGACTTTCAAATTTTGTTTTCTTTGGCTTGGATATATTTTTTAAAAGGTCAAAATACCAGTATCTCAGAACCAATCCGCATCTCCTTCCTATTTTTATTATCGCAAATATAAGAGAATGCAGTTTTATTTGATAAGGTAATGATTGGAAATACTCAAAATAATATTTTGGACTTGTTTGGAGTCACTTGAGACACACAATTTATTACTTTATTGCAGTAGCACAAAAGGATTGAATGTGCCCCATGTTTGATCCAGGAAACTGAAACATTTTTTTTCTCATTTTTTTTCCAGTGTCCTTCTTCCCTTTTCCTCCCCCTCCTCCTCCTCCTTGTTTTAGGTATTATCACATTTATCTTGAGGTTAATTCAACTTTTTATCAACTTGTGATGTTATGTTCTATTTTTGACTCTCTTAAAAAGCTTGTGTATTTCTTCTGAATACATACAATAATACTATTAACATTGAACAATAGACCGTTTTTTCAAATTCTGAAATTTTAAATCATTTAAAAGTGTCATTTTTATCATTTACCTAAAATTTATCGCCATAATGTTAACAGGCTAGATACTATAGACTCTTTATTACTGTACTGTTTCAGAATATTGTTGAGCTGAATGATTTGGTCCATCACCTTGCTGAACAAGAAGATGTACCGGTAAGTGTGTTCAACAATAATCTGCTCTCTTGAAATCCTGGCCATCAAATTTCCCAGTGTGGGATGGCAGTAGGAGGACACCAAGGAGGTCTTTGTTTAAACCAGAACTGTCTAAAACTCGATGTTTTTAAGTGAAGAATTCCTTTTAGCGTTTAAAAATGAGATTTTTACAAGGGTCTAATAATTTAAAAAAAGGTGGTTCAAAGATTCTAAATGGAAAAAGCCAAAATCAATACTTTATTTGTCAGATTTTATTTTTTTTTTTGCTTCATAACAGCAACGAACTAGAAGCTTTTAAGGATCCAGAAAAGAAAAAAAATGCCTGCTGAAATTGCATTCTTAACTGGAATTATTTTCAAAATTCCACTTGATGCATTTTTGAGAATTCATAATTCAGCCTCATAATTTGCTTTGAATCTTGGTGTTTTATTAATTATATTCTTTCAAGATAATTTGAAAAAAAAATTTCTGGAATTTTCTAAGACTCTTTTAAAACAAGAGTTTCTGTGCAAAAGGATTCATATTATTAAAATTTATCAGAGTTGAGAACCCATGATCTGGTGGGCCTCAAATTGCAGGTTGATGTGCAATGTGAATATTTGTGAATTTTTTGCTCCCTACTTTTCTCAGCAACAAAGTGAGGTGATTAACACAACAGATGACAATATTGAAACAGCCAGTGTCAATGTGAAGGAGGGAACAAGTTCTCTTGCTCAGGTCAGTTCACCATCTTCACTCAAACCAATGGTGAAATGGAGAAAATAATACTTGATATAATTCATTATTTTTTTTTATGAACAGAAAGCAAAAAGTCACATCTGCAGGTGGAGCTGCAACTTTGGGTCAAATTCTAAAGTATCATTGTCATAAAAAAAAAAAAAAAATTAATGCATTGTAATTATGGAAACAAAAACAAATTTTATCTAATACTTGCTATGATAACAGCGGCTATCTTGGAATTTTAAAAGAGTGCAAGAGACAAAAACAAATTACTTAATGTGAATAAACAATTAAACTTAAAGACTTTATCGTATTGTGTCAAACATGGATATTTTATTTGGAATCATCGCCTTTTTCTTACTGCCAGGTTTCTCAGTACAAGTCTGTATTGATACCTGTTGTTGGTGCTGTGGTGGGTGGTGTGGTAGGCGGACCAATTGGTTTCATGGCGGGAATCAAGTTGGGAGGGTTGGCAGGAGCTGTGGGGGGAGCAGCAGGTGAGAGACTTGAGAAAATGCGAGGAATTTTGAAAAATCCAATGAACTAGAGCTATTAAATAAAAGACGAGTTCTAAGAGTCCTATGTTGCTTTGAGCAGTATCGAAAAAACACGTGAATTTCAAGTTTATTTTTTCCTCCTTTTTGTTGCTTAAAAAAAGACCTGTTTCAGCACAGAATTTTAATACCTTTGCACAGTTTTCAACTTTGCAAAGTTTATTTTACCGCCTTGATGGTTGTATCATTACTTAAAATGTGCAAAATACAACTTCAGACTCTTTTGTCTTTTTTTCTTTTTCTCTGCTTTATTACTAAAGTGAAATCCAAATTGCCTAAATATTTAATTTAAATGTTTAGGTTGTAATATTTTAATTTAATGGGCAAAAAGTCCCAAATTATTTTAAAAGAACCTATTCAAAAATGTATAGTTTGCAATTTGTTGTGTATATATACAAGCCAGCTACAAAAGAATTCAATTTTTTTTTAGATTTAATTGCCTTGTGCAGCTTGACTTTTTGAGATTTGATTGCCTCATGCAGCTTGACTTTTCTTTTGAGATCTAATTGCCTTGTGCAGCTTTTTTTTTTGTTTTTTTTTTAGATTTGATCACCTTGTGTAGGTTCACTTTTTGGAATTTAATTAACTCATGCATAAGGAAAGCCTTGTTTTGAATACTTCAAAAGATAAGAGCACAAAAAAAATTGTATAAAAAGGTGAGGCTTGTTTAACCTTTCAGAAATACCTAGTTCCATGATAGTGAGTTTTTTTGTTTTTTTTTTTCTCAAACTAAAAATTGATTAAATGGAAAAATTAACTGGGTATAAATCTATTGTTTGTATGATCACCCTAATTATAGCCTACATGGAAGGAAAATATTTATCTGAAAGCAAGATCAATATCGCAAAACCTTTTGCTTTTAACTTATGGCATTTGTAGTCATTGGGACGTCAGTTTCACAGTGTCTATCGCCTGACGGAGGGCCTGAAAGCCTGAGATCACCTTCTTGTTGACTGGCTATACACAAAAACCAAACCGTTGTGGTCATTTTGTACAATACTGTAGCATCATTTGCATGTGATTCTACAAGAAATCCTCTAATTGCTGTGTTATTGAGGTTTCAATACTATGCAAAATCAGCCCGAGTCTGACAGGCATCATCCGTCTCAACAGCCACCAATGCCAGGCCCCACAGGGGGTTAAAAGCCTGAGTGATCTTTTATGGCACAAACTCTTTTAATACTCTGCGCTAGAAAAATGCAACTGGATCTGACTTTGACAGGTGCAATAATCAATTCCTTCTTTGATACACTTGTCTAAAAAGCCTTTGCAGTGAATTTAAACTCAGAATATCATTGTTTGTCAGGCAGACACTGAGTCACTGAAATCCATTTGTGAGGCTCTGAGGGAAAGTCAGTCATTTCTCCTTTCTTTTTTTTTTAATGGGTTAACACATAATACCCCTAAAGTGCAACTGTATTGAGACCAGTCTGTAAAAATAGGAAGTCAAATTTTGAACATTTTTTAAAAACCATAATGACATTCAGAAACTTTTCTTTGTGAACCAAGCAAGGTTGAAAACTGCAAAGATTTTTTTTTGGAAAAAAAAATATTTTGGAGAAAAGTAAAGCAACTTAAAAATTCTTTTTTCCCAAAAGCTCCACCTACAATATTCAGCTGTTAGGATTGGTTTCGTAACAATTGCCGCTGAAAACTATTGCATTTACCCATTCTAAAAAAATTGGATTACAAAGACGACACAAGCAATAATTTATAAGAAATCTTGATATCAATAAAGCAAAAGAGGGATAGTTTGGCTTTTAAAAGACGTATCTTAATATATCGAGATCCAACGGTGCTACACATATTTTATTATGGATTTGATGTACTTTGTTTTTCTTTTTTTCCTTTTAACTGATTTTGATATTCTTTGCATATTTTCACAGGCTTTGCTGGTGGCAGTTTGCTTAAAAAACATCAGGACACCATCTCTGAGACTGAGATGGAAAATGTCTCCGACAAGCAGTCGATTCCACAGCCAAACATCAGGTCTAACACGTGTGTTCCCAATAAAGGCACAGAGGAGACAGAAAATGATTGTCCTACATCTAAAAGTGAGAAGGAGGTTTTCGAGGGAGGAAGCGACCCTCTCAAGGCAGAAGAAGATCAAAATGGGATATATAGCAGCATAACATCGTCTTTCATACGCATGTTTTCACAGACAGAGGAGGAAACGTGATTTTTTCCTATTTCTTTACCTTTTTAATTCACCTAAGCTTGTCATGCTAAATACACTTAGTGTCTCTTCAAAATTTGGTATTTCAAAAACATGCAAGATATGAGGACAGGGGGAGGTGCCATTGAGAAAACCCTTGATTAATAGAGTGCAGGCATTGCTCAGTTAGGAAATATATTTTGCAACTTGTTGCCAACTCAATGATCCACAGTCTCTTGATTTATAATCCCTAAATTTCTTGCAAAATTAATTAAAAGTATGAGAATCCCTGGCAGTTACAGTCTGGCTACCCGTGGTGGTTTTGAATCCATGATCAAGAGGGCATCACTGTAACCATATGTTGGCTGATGGTCATTTTTCTTTTATTAATTTATTCATTTTTATTTTCACCATGTTCTTCATGTGTCGCTAAAGGAAATATCCCATTACCTGTTGACTACTCCACCCCCTGTAGTTTCTTGGTACATTAGAATCAAGAATTGTCTTGACTAATGTAACAGCACTATTCACCTGACACCAAGGACTTTCTCGTCTTTCCATGCAACCTGATGGGCCTGATGATATGATAAATTGTTTAGAACTTTTTAGATATAGACTGGCAACGGCAGGTCAGTTTTTTTATGTATGAGGGCAACTTGCGATCTTATGATTTTCTCTTTTTCAACCTGAACTTCTCGCAGGTATTGCCTGTTGTCTGGCATAGCTATAAGGCCAGCAAATGCGCCCAATTGGCGACCCAGTATTGAATGGTATCGGGTAGCATACACGATTACTGGGCTAGTAGGTGCGCTCGCGTGGCGACCTTGTTTTGTAGTCTTAATGCTCGAGACATTCTTCTTGTCCGGAATAAGACAATAATTGTCTATATGGGTTGTATGGAGTGATAAATAGGCCGGGTCTTGAGTACGCCCAAATTGCGGATTTACCTATGAAAAGATGTACCTAGTGACACCACAGACCGAAAGAATGGTTTGCTGAATTTCTGGCGTGGGAGAACCATTCATCTGATAAACTGTCAAGTGCCCGACGTCACATTTGTTGCAGTAGCATTTTCCACCGCATTGTTTACACCAATGTCTTTTTAGTTAGGTTTTGATTACTTGTATACCCAGTCCACCATTAAGCGGTGACTTCCAGGGTTTTTGTTCATTCATTTTCTCTCTTAAGCTTCCATCAGATGCTTAAGCAAATTAAAACAAAGATCAAAATCCATTAAAAATCCAACACAGTATATGTAGGAAAACGAAATCTGTACAAAGCCTCAGATATTTCTATAGACACCGAGTTTCTTTAAGTAACTACTATGCGAGAGGAGGTTTTAGTTAGGAAGATTTTTACCACCGTGACTACGTGTTCTATTGACGCTTTGTCCATTGCACTAATAGATCTACATAAGCCATGCAGAATTCGAAGTCTTGGCTTTTGAAAGCCTTACTGCGCGCTGGAAAGACCATGCCTCTCGTCCTAACCTTGTGTAAGACGAAACCCTGCCCGAAAAATTGCAAAACGAGACTGGTATCAGACTGTCAGATCATCATTACTTTTGCGAGTATAAATTGAGTATGTATGTTATAAAAGTATATTTTCTTAGATTTCTATAAGCGTGTCGCCTACTCATAGATTTTATGTTTCCCCATTTGCCTGAAATAATATTTTTGATTTTTCATTTCACCACTAGGCATGACTTATGATCTGATTAATCTTTAAGCTAGCATTATATTCTTGGGAGAAATCTATGGTTCCTTAAATGCAGTAATGATTATAATGATTACAGTTATAATTTCGACAATAATAATAACAGTGAAAACAATAATGATTTAAATGAACATGACGACGATAAATACTGAGTAATGGTAGCAGCAGCAGCAGCAGCAGCAGCAGCAACAGCAGTAGTAGTAGTAGTAGTAGTAGTAGTAGTAGTAGTAGTAGTAGTAGTAGTAGTAGTAGTAGGTAGTAGTAGAAGTAGTAGAAGTAGTAGTAGTAGTAGAAGTAATAGTAGTATTAGTAGTAGTAGTAGTAGTAGTAGTAGTAGTAGTAGTAGTAGTAGTAGTAGTAGTAGTAGTAGTAGTAG
>BLXT01003024.1:1141984-1152771 GCA_019648995.1 Plakobranchus ocellatus
CCTAGATGTAATTTATACTCGCGATTTAATGAAAGAAACGTTTTCTTAGGCAGTTTGCAGAGCTTTCCCTTACCATATGAAAACGAGTTTGTTTTACTTTTTTTCGTGCACTGCTTGGTTGATATGTGAAGCAAAAAATTGTGGACAGGGACAAATTTTAAAAGTTGACTGGTGGAAAAAAATTCGTATTTTTCAGAATTTATTGAAATTTCTTCAATTTTTAAAAGTCCTTAGGCTTTTAAATCATACTTTAAATTACTTATCTTGCAAATTTCATTGTTTTATATTAGACCTAAAAATAGTATACAAATACCGCACCCCCAGAAACACAGATATAAGTTTAAGGATCTTGAAGTTGCAATGCTGGTTGAAGGAATTGAAATGAACATAGGAAAAGAATACAGCCACCAAATCAAACTTATGAGAACAAATTACTGTAAACAACAGAGAGTATACGTCAGATCTGAAAGCCTGAGTTCAACTTGTTGTGGATACACACAAAAACATACATGCGTGTATATATACTGTCTCATGACTGGAGTAAGTTTTCTATTTCATTTACCTGAGGCACACTATCTCTTGACGTGTCTCTGTGTCAATTTTGTCTAAAAAGTATATATATAATTTATGTTTCCTCCATGTTACTAGGTGAAAAGAGAACATTAATTATTTTGGGTTAAAAGTATAGGCTTCAGCTCCTGATATTTTCCATTAAAGGGTGTTTCACCCTCGGACATAGTTTTGAAAGTTAACGTTGAAAAGCTAGCGTGTTAAGCTCTAGAGGTTCATTTCTAGACCTCGATTCAGAAGAAAAAAAATATGCTCAATTATTTTTTTTAATGCTTTGCAGGGGCATAAAGAAGCAAAAGAAAAAAAATCTAATTGTAAACAAGCACTGCTAGTTTTTGTGCAGGTAAATTCACCTGGATGTCACATTGTCTTGTTATATAAACAAGATCACCGCAACTTTCTATGCCGTTATACTTGAATGTGTTTGAAAAAAGGTGTAATCCATCCAAAGAACCTTATTTCTTACGTGTTCTTCTTTGTGCAAAGAAAGTATGGATATTCCCGAAAAAAGTGAATCATACTCTAGATTCTCACCTAGATCTTAATTGCAGATGGGATCCAAATAAAGTATTGGATATCCCCAGAATTATGCCCGCGTAAGCCTAAACCATGCTTGGCGCGTTAACTTGTCTTTATTTTTCGGTGTGATAAAAATACACTACTAAATCAATTGGGTAACAAACACTGTCTTGCTTGATGGGAGCAACCGTTGCCCTATAAGATTCTAATCGGACTTAAGAGATATTAAACCTTCACCAATGGAATCTGTTATTCCTTATCCAAGGCCCACATCTATCTATCTATCTATCTATCTATCTATCTATCTATCTATCTATCTATCTATCTATCTATCTATCTATCTATCAATCTATTTATCCATTCATCTATCTATCCATCTACTTCTCAATCGATCTACTTATCTGTCTCTTTAACTATCTATCAATATCTATCTATCTATATACCTATCTGTCCATCCATTTATCCATCTATCCGTCTTGTCTAAGAACTGACACGGGATCTGTGCGAGAGGGAAGAAAGCGACGTTGAGAGAGTGGGAGAGGGAGAGAGATTGAAGTTTCAATAGTAGATAGAGAGGGAGATGGAGAGCTGGAAGAACGATATAATGAAAATAAGGTAGGGAAGAAAAAGGAGAATCGAGGACAAAGATTGAAGTGGTAGGGGAAGTGGATGAGAAGAGAATAAAGTAGAGGTTTTAGAGGAGAGGAGCCAGAAATAGAGATGCAGTAGGCAGGAGAGAGCATGAAGGAAATGCAAAATTTGAGAGAATGCAAAAGCAGGAGATAAAGAGAGGGGAAAGATTGACAGAGGAAGTGGAAGAAAGTCAGAGAATATGACATTTGAAAGTGATATGAGAGAAGAAAGAGGTAAATGTAGATGCAAGGGGAAAAGGTAGACAAGATGAGAGATGTAAATAGCCAAAGGGAGTGAGATTAGAGTAAAATTTATAAAGATCATAATAGATTGGAAGAGGGGCAGAAAGTGATGCAAAAATAATGGTCGAGAAGAGAAAGTAAGTTGAGGAATTGGAAACCCGAAAGAGGAAGGAGAGATAGATAAAGAGGGAAAGGGAACTAGAAAAAATTGAAGACCAAGAGAGGTAGGTGAGATAGATGATAGGGAAGGGGAAGAGGTTGGAGAAGAAGGGAAGGGGGGAAGGGGAAAGCGAATGGAAGGATTACATAAAATAGGGGAAGCCTTAGAGAGAAAGGAAAGACAGGTGAAGGGGGAGAAGAGAGAAGATAGACAAAGAAGTAGGGAAGAGAGAGAGAGAGAGAGAGAGAGAGAGAGAGAGAGAGAGAGAGAGAGAGAAAGTGAGGAGAGCGACAGAGAAAGAAAGAGGGATTAAAAAAAAGATATATATAGAGAGAGATAAAAGGAAAGAGCGAAAATGAGAACTTGAGCAAAACGGAATTATAGGGCCTGCTGAAAGATATTGGGCTATGCAAGACAGATACTCAAAGAGAGACATGAGCAGCTTATTTGTTTTGAAAGACGTGGATTTGATAAATTTCAACGCTTTAACCATTCTTGGGGAAACAGGTTAATTAAAGCACGGAAATCTATTGTAGGCACCTCTCAGCTTGAAAAAACACGGCTGTAGCAGAAATTGATTATTTCTGTTTAAGCTAATATCTTGCATCAGCACCAGTCAGGTTTGCATGTATGCATGAAACCGCAGGTCGGTTGAGGCCTGAGTTTCATGAATTTTCAATAGGACTGAAAGCAGAAAAAACGTTTGTAAGAACAAGTCTGTCTGGATCTAGATCTGGCACAGTGTCAGGCAAAACTTTCAACTTCAGTTGTGTGTAAAGAAATGTTCATTTTCGAGTTTTCTTGAGCTCAAAGAGATTTAATCAGTAAAATTCACAGGTTCGGTCTACTAGATATCATTATATGAAATAAGTGAGTGTTTGATTTGGTATTTATGCAAGTCCTACATTGTTAATCTTTTGATTTTAAGTGTTTTTAAAATCCCTTGATTTACGAGATTTCTTTCACAATTTGACGAAACACATCTTTGCTGCAAATTGCAATTTAAGCAGTTTACAGATCGATTTTTTTTTTTTTTTTGTACTTAGGTTTCACCTGATCACATCTTTTCCAATAAACTGAAGGTAGTATTTTTAGATCTCATGTGATAGTAGAATCTTTACGTCTCATCTGATGATATTGACCTTAGGTCTCATCCGATGGTCGTATCTTTAGATCCGATGCGACGATAGCACCTTTAGGTTTCATCTGTGATAGCATTTTTAGACTCATCTTATACTAGCATTTTTAGACTTCATTTGAACGTAAGACCTTTAAATTTGATCTTATTAACATCTTTGGGTGTAGCCTGTTGGTATTGTCAGATCTGCTCTGATGTTAGAATTTTTGGGCCTAGCTTGATGGTACTTGAGATCTGTTCTGATATTAATATCTTTGGGTCTATCCTGATGGTGTTATCAGATCTGTTCTGATATTAATATCTTTGGGTCTATCCTGATGGTGTTATCAGATCTGTTCTGATATTAGTATCTTTGGATCTATCCTGATGGTGTTATCAGATCTATTCTGATATTAGTATTGTTGGGTCTATCCTTATGGTGTTATCAGATCTGTCCTGATGTTAGCATATTTGGGCCTAGGCTGATGGTGTTATCAGATTTGTTCTGATATAAGCATGCCCCTTCTTTCGCGCTGTACCCAACCTCACGCTTGACGTGAAAGAAACGATTATTTTACCGGTTGATTAGCCGTTTAATGTAAATGTGCATAAAATACATGTGTAGTAACTTTCCTCCTTTCGTATGACAACATTATTTTGGCAAGAAGCTTTTGTTTTTGCTCTCACAAGCGTAAATCGGCGCAGCAATTTATCAAGTAAGTCGTCTGATCGGCCATTGTTACTGTTTGCTAAGCAAGTTCGGGTGTAACACGCCAGAATGACTCTCACGCCAGACAGACTCTAGAGTCAGATCCGCGGCCGCCAGAATCACTCTAGAGTTTATGTAGCGTAAGCCCCGCCCACGCCAATCTGACTCTTTTCACGTCAAATTCACTCTACTAAGGGAAATCATTCGCACTTGAAAACTTCAATATATCGAGATTTATCTGCCAATTAATCGCCACAAATCCGATGTTTCAAAGCCCTTGCTGTTTGAAATAAAGGCTAATTATCTAATTATCTCTTTTAAATTTTCCAAGCAAAGCGGAAAAAACATATTTCCCACCACCACTTTTGAGATATTGTTTTGCTTTGAGTTAGTTTGACTTCAATCTGTCTGTTTATGATCTCGATATAGCTATATGTATACTGAACGTAAGGATTAAAGATTAGTTTTTTCCAAATTGTATTTAAAAAAATATGTTAGTTATTTCTTCCAACGGATATTTTATGTTTCAAGCTCTGACATTTTAATGTTATTGTTTTTGTTGAATTGATGAACATCATTGCTCGCATTGTGTATAGGTCTATAGGTTAACATTACGATAAAAAGAATGAGATGGGTTTTCTACATAGTCGGTTAATTTTGATGTTCAGCAAAAATTATAAATGGGTTTTGTTAATTTTTTCCGGATGGCTTAATAATCACACAAGAAACAATTAAAATTGCAGAGGAAACCGGTACATTGAATAGAGCTTTGCATTTACATCTTTGAAATAATTCCAAAAGTTATAAATAATTACTCAATGTCAAAGAAAAAAGAAACAGGTACGAAGATAAATCTTTAATCTATGCTAGCTGCAATCAAATTATTTTGTCTGAGGAATATTATTCCTCTGAATATGCACATTCAGTCTCAGGCTGTTTCTTTGTTAGAAGAATACTGCCGTTGTGATTATGCCCATTCAGAATCAGCCTGTGCTTTGGCGGGGAAATGCTGTCATGTCAACTCATAAATACACTTACGCACACACACTTTGACTTATTCCAAACAATAGCCTAGATACAAGAAGACTAATTAAATAAAGTTCCGTAGGTGTAAGAAGTCATCTGTTCTTTCATCAAACTCTTTTTATTTTATGTGAAAACATTTCCATTCAGCTTGTTACGCTGCAGTCACATTTTGTTCTATGAATTCGCCTAACACGTCGGAGTTAGTATTGGTCTTTTTTAAACCAATCATTGCTCTCATATCTCACATGTAACTCCGTTCATTGAACGGGTACCCAGCTAGATCTAGTAATAAATAAATGCAGAAAACGATTCTCACATACCCAACACTAAGCTCATTGCAAAAGCATGAGCTGTTCAACACTTTCATTTTGAGCATGGGAGCTGTGCAGGCAGAATTCCAGGACTTATATGATAGTCGAATTCCAGGAATATTATGACGCCAGACCCACAAAAGGCTTTCAGATTTGAAACGAAGTTAACTCACTTTGATTTCCATGCTTGACCTTACGGTGGAGGATCGCGTCCCACGAATGAAATTTTGCAGCTGCTCGCCTGAAATTTTTCTTTCTTCCTGGATTTTTATAGGGCCTATCTCGAAAATGGATATATTTTCTTCTGAAAGAAATCTTCAAATTCATCAAAAGTGAAAGCCATTTCCACCACCAAGAACAATAACTGTAGGGAATGTTGTTGTTGTTATTGTTTACAATTATCCTCTCTTGGGCTAGAATCGTTTTCGCGTAAACAGAGTCAACCGGCGGCCGCCAGACAGACTCAAAATTACCTTTGGCGGCCGGCAGGCATTCTCCAGAGTGTTTTTGGCGGCCGCCATAGAGACTCGTCTTTCTGGGGTAGAGTCATTCTGGCGTGCTACACCGGTACATAGTTAAGCCCGAGGCTCGTTCCAGTCAAGTTCAGTATTACTGCTAGGCTTATTTTCAAAGAGGAGTAGACTCAGTCAACGGCCTGTTTCTGAGACTAAGGAGTCGTCTGCTATAACAGAAGATACCGAATTTCAATTCAGCGGTGTTTTGAGGAGCGCTGTGTGGGTGCGCGAGTTGGTGTATTGAAAATACTAATGGTTCTAACGTTGCTTACTGAATGGCGCATTACGCACTGATAAAGAATAGCAGGAACATAGATCTAGGCTTATGCAGAGGATGATAAATATGTTCGAGAGTTACATTAAATGAATTATAAGTCTTGACGTGTGCTTAAGATATTGTAAATAGGCCTACATGTTTTGTGTCTGTAAAGAAACAATTGAGAACAAAAATAGATCATAATTTATGATAAAATATAGTGGGTATTCGTTCGACCTTATTAACTCCCTTGAATCGGTGCCATAAAAGAGAGACCCGGTTACTAGGGAAGCAATGGTGCTAATGAGGCGAGAAAAAGAGAATAATCTTTTTTAATTTTTATTGACAGAAAACAAGGAAAATATTTGTATTGTGAAACTATATTTGCATCAAAAGAATTACGAAAAAAGAATGAAAATATATGCAACGTAAAATTAAGAAAGGCCCAGATTAAATTTGAAGGCTTAGAAGGCAAACACTCCTACTATCTAGTTCTACAGGCATCATTTTCAATTTTTTAAAAATGATGGGCAATATTTTTAAGCGTATCACCCGTATTGTTGGAGAAAAAAATTATCAAGAGATGTAAAGAAATGCATAATGTATTCCATCTATAGTTCTACTAAATTAGACCTACTGAGAAAATTATATAATTATCAAGAAATCAACGTATAGCCTAGATATCTAATCTAGAGATGGTGATCAATTCAATGTCTCGATATAATGATTTTTTAGCAAGTGATCAAGGCTGAAGAAACAGAGCCTACATAAGTTAGATGAAGAATTTAAAAACTTTAAATAGCTTGAAATGCCACCAATGATCCCATACCCAATTTTTCTAAACTATCTCAATCAATTTATTTAAGAGCATTTTAAAACAAGATAGCAATATTTAAAACAAAATCCTCTCTCAGTCTATGCAGCAATATTAAAATATTTTTTATATGCTTTATTCTCATTCGTATTTTTAGCCGACTTTTTTATATAATTTCTCTGCAGCTAGAGCGTAACTTTTCAGGAGAGCTGCGATTTCAATGTTGTTGTTTTTTTTACCCAGTTCTCTCATTAAAGATATATGGTGTAGCCCTGTCCTAATTTTGTAAAATGTTAAGGAGAGTTTTTGTTTACAGTTTCTTTTTAACTGTCTAATCAAGTCAGTCTCTCTCTCTCTCTCTCTCTCTCTCTCTCTCTCTCTCTCTCTTTCTCTCTCTCTCTCTCTTTCTCTCTCTTTCTCTCTCTCTTTCTCTCTCTCTCTTTTTTTTGAGCACATAGTAGTATTTCACGAAAGATCTATATCTGGATTAATACAGATGTGTAAATACTTGATCTAGTCTGGAGTGGTCAAAAGGAATCGGCAAAATAATGAATGTTTTTTTTCAATACGAATAAGAACCACCCTGCTATTGAAATAAAGCGTTGTGACAATTAGTTGAATTGGTGATTGGTTCAAGATCTAGATCTAGATCTATACTCGGACTGGATGATATTGTGTTTTAGCCTTGTGTATATGAAATGCTTGGTAAGATTTCGAGTAAGTCTAGATTAGACCTATTTTTAGTTCAGTAGTACTATTTTGGTTTTAGCTTTGTTTGATTTTTTTAGATCTAGTGATTTCTAGAAGGAATCGAAGTGTGGAGCGAATATTTTGTTTCTAGAGAAGTTGTTAGATCATAACATTGGTGGGTGGGTGTAAAGTGGGAAAGTTCTATTGGGCAATATTTTTAGCTAACCTTGATGACATAATCGGTCACTGCTTCTTTGCTCTAGCATTTTCTACACTCTGTGGGCGGTGGTATGAGAATGGTTGTGAAATAATTGGCGAGAGCTTGCAGAGACCGCTGAGAGATAAACCGCTCACGTTAGAGAGCTTGTAGAGCTAAAGTGGTGTAAAAGTTAAATTGATGTTCTGAAATTGTTTTGATACAAGTTAATAAACTTTTTGTTCAATTTTCGTCAAGACTTGGAGTGATTTCTATTCTTCAGTCTATTAAAAAGAACTCATTATCACAGGGAGTGTTTAAGTAGATCTACAACTGAATATCACTAAGCCATTTGTGACAAACGTTCATGTTTAAATTAAGCACATAATTAATTAAATTTACAACAACCAAAAATGGGTGATGGAGCCCTTAAAAATAGATCTAATCTGAAGTGGAAAAATGCATCGAACACCAAGCCTTATAGGGTCCGAACCAAACTTGCTCTTTATCTTTTTGGGTTACAAGCGGAGACAATTTGCATTAACGAGCACTTAGGCCTATCGATGCAGCTGATTTCAACGATGATTTCTTTAATTTAGTGTGTTATTGAGTTGGTTACTATGGTTGTATAATAAATTTGTTTTGAGATTGTAATTTCCTTCTCTGTTGTTTGATTGCATGTTCAATGCAATATCTATTAGATATCGCAATCAATTTCCCCCATCTCCCTGACACTACAGCTCATCTTAAAAGAGCTCCTAAGAACCGGTATGCGATTAGACAGACTGAAGCAAACATACAGGTATCAATTACCAGTATTCGCCAACAAAGCCTCACACAACGTTAGGCTGCAAGGCAGCACAACGTCCCGAATCACATGTAGGGGACGTCTTTAAAGAAGACTCCCTGTCCATGGTGAAAGATAATATGTTACATGCTTTCAGATCATTCCTTATTTTAACATGTTTGCTTTGAAACGTCTGTGAGGTTTGTCTTGAAATCGGCATGAACTGTTTGCCATAATTTCGCCTCAAACATTAATTGACACCTCTGGGGTCTAAAAGAAAAAAAAAGAAAAAAAAAAAGAAAAACAACCGATACTACTTGATAATGAAATTGATATGGCCATAACATACAATGCGATTTGAGCCGGGAAAGATGGCATGTATGAGAAGTGGATTGGATGCGAGTGTGGGAGGTGGTTTCATGAGGTTTGCACGCAGGATGAAAGTGTGATTGGGAAGGATGTGGGCGAACTAGAGGAAGAAAGTTTGTTTGCTAGTATTGTAATCAACCGTTGGCCCCTTAATCAATGCATGTAATCATTTATAATGTTATCTTTCTGGAATTGGAATGTAATCATATATTTTTTTCCAAATATGAAGGATAGTTTTTATACGGTAATATTTTGATGAAACGGTGTACATCATAAAGTCAAACAGAAATCTCTTTTCCTTCACACCTTGTTTCGAATTTCATCTACTACTCTCAGAGAGAAAGATATGGTTGAGAGTTGGTATGGAAATTGTTTTTAAGTGTATAATTCAATAACAGCAGAGGAAACTACAATCATAAAGTTGACGATGATGACTGCCATGATCCAAATCAAAATTTCAATGAACTTAAAATAATATTCTTTTTTCTTTACTTTAAACGAACTTGATCTTGAGATTTAACTGGCGTCTTGCGACTTTTTTCGTGACAGAAGTGTTTTCACTTTTGAAATTGATGGCTTAAGTAGATTCAGCCTAGCGGAGCCAAACACGCCAAAGAGCATAACAGGTCAGACGAGAGACAGACCTATGTAGAGCCACCAGGTTTTTAGGGCTTGGAATATTTTAGATTTTGTAGTCTTTGAGACTAAATTTAAACGAGCTGAAAACAGTAATTTGTTCTCTTTGACGTTTAAAATCTTATTGATTGAGATTCGCTCTTTCTATCATTGTAAATTAAAAGTGGTCTTGCGCAGAAAGTGATTTTTATCTCTTGATCGAGTCAAAAGGCATAAGGAGTTAATCAATCCCAAATTGCTTTGGTGTAGAAGGAAATTTGTGTTACTCAAGGTCAATTATTTAAGTCATAAAAAAACATTACTTTCCTATTTTATTTTTTTTTTTAGCTTGATTTACTTTAAACACATTTACTTTTTGAAAAAATGTACAGTTCACTCTTATTTTCGAGACAGGCCTAAATACAGTAAACAGAATCTAAAACTTTTATAGACGATGCACACCACAAATCGCCCAAACCGCTCTGCCACACTCAATTTTTTTACAGCGAGCAAGCATACACATTCCAGCCATGCCTATTTCTAATTTTACATAACGGGAACAGTACTAAAAATACATTCACCAAGATAGGCCTCATTGCGCGCAAAATGAGGACCACTGTGCAATTGCGTAGTTTGTTGACAGACGGCACAAAATAGCATTTAAAATCAATTTATAAATGTCCAGTGATTTAAACAACCTGTGATTCAAGGAGACGAAGTAAATACGTTAGGCATAGCAAAAGGCAGCCATGTTATGGTTTTCTTAATTAAAATAGCTGGACTCGAAAATTTGCTTACTGCGCAAAGGAAGGGGCAAAGATCTACATTATTTTGATTTAGAGTTACAATCTCTAGAAGATCTTTCAGGTGTAACTTGGCTTCTAAACTGGGATCTAGGCCTAGATTAAATCTTAGTCTTAGACCGAGACTAAATTCAGCCCCAATCAAAATGTAATTTGGATCTACGTACGTCACTCTACTGAACTTCTGCGGTCTCCTTTGTTTACATCATGGTCTTTATTAAAATATGGAATCGGAAGTTCCCTTTGATTTGTCGGAACCAGACGTCTGTGTCACGATGTCAAAGCAGAGTTTTTAGCCATTGTGTAACATTGATTCCTCATCTTGCAGTGAGTTATTGATCTCAGGCGTTCAGCCCCCGTCCCAAAAAATATTTCTCATCTCCGTTGCCTGAAATGTTGATGTGATCTCAGCTCAGTTGGGGGGCCGTTCACAAACCATGTTGGGGGGGGGGGGG
>BLXT01003024.1:1152777-1166740 GCA_019648995.1 Plakobranchus ocellatus
AGCAATTTGTCCATGTAGACAAATTAATGGATGGGGTTAAAATTATAGCTCACCAATATCATAATTCATATCCATAAATCATTTCCATTGTCAAATTACATGTGTACTATTCTTCTAACCATGTGAGGCAGATTGCATTTTACTCCACTTACTCCAAATTGTAAAGTGCTGTGATTTTTTATTTTGTGGAGAATTCCGCAGCAACTGGATGTCTAGATTCATTCCAGGTCCAGTTTTTATTGCAAAATCAGACAAAGGGCCAGTGATTCCTGAGACTCCAGCAGAACATTATTAGGCCTACATGTCTTTGATACAAAGACTTGATCTGGCCCTCTCAAACCCTGGTCAGAGCAAAATCAAAGACATGCAATGTGAAAAATTCTGTCCAAAAGTGTCCAGTGAGTTTGAGGCAAGAACATGCCCAAGTTGTGCATTCTATTTTCCCTCTCTAGCCTCCATGAAAAGGCATAAGAAAGGTGTTCACCAAAATGCAGGAGCAGTGAATGAAGATGAGGAGGTATGACCTGTATCTGATGAACATCCTTTTTTTTGTTCTGATGACGAAGATGGAGAGGAACGGACAATATATGGGCTGCCTTCATGGACGGTGATCCTGATAAAGTTCCTATATCTCTAGAAACATTGCAGTGTCCTTGGACTGATGAATAAATCTTTCCATAGGGCCTTACACACGTAATTTAAACAGCAATGCTTGGGCACACATGTATAATCTGCGCAGGACTTACTGGAACTCCTTGTCTGATTTGGCAACAGATCACATTTTAACCCGAAGAAAGAAACATTTTCAGAATGTAGGACTAATGATCACTTTTTTTTTTGTTGTTGTTTGGTAAAAATGTAAAATGATGAAGATCCACAAAAGTGGAAGATATTAAATGTTTTTATGTTTTCTTGCCAATCAATTGTATTTTTATCGAAGAACGATAAAGTTTGTAAAACGTGTGCAAGTGGTGTTTATTAATATAGTTGTAATTTATACTATGGACATCCACGGGAGGAGAGGATACAACCCTTCACGAAAAAGGGAGGGGGAGGGGGGAGTCTAAAAATAGGTCAAAATATGCCCACATGGTTTGTGAACAGCCCCTTACTTAAAATGTGGAAGTGATCTCAGACAATCGGTCCCATGCCCGAAAAATTACTACTAACTCCGTTTTTTATGTGGAAGTGACTCAGGCTTTAAGCCCCCTCCCCCTCCCCCCTCCCACCCCCCCCAAACAAATTTGTTTCTGTTGTTTTTTTATGTTGAAGTGATCCCAGGCTTTGAGCCCCCGCTAAAAAATTATTTTTTTTTATCTCCGTTGTTTTTTTGTTTATTGGAAGTGAACTCAGGCTTTCAGCCCCCGCTCAAAATTTTTTTCTTATCTCATTTTTCAATATGACAGTTATCTCAGGCTTTAGTACCCGCTAAAAAATTCTTTTATATATTCCTTGCTTAGAATAAGGAATGATCGCTGACTTGACTTCCAGCTTATTCCCCCACCACCCTTTTCCCCCTTTTTGAGGAAGTGATCTAAGGCTTGCAGTCTCCCGCCTAATAAATATTTCTTATCTCGTTCTTTTTTATGTGGAAGTGATTTCAGACTTTCGGTCCCCGCCAAAAATATTATTTGTTATCAAATAGTAAACATACATAAACGAAATGTATCCCGATTAGTTTAAAATATTTATGTCATTCAAGTCCAGCTCTAGATCTGCATTCTGTTCACTTTTCAGGCATAAACAAAATATGGTATATAATATATATCTAGTATAACAGATGAGGAAGATGCTCACAAAATATATCACAAGATATATATATAAATTTCTCAACATCCTTTTCACTTTTCACTGGTAAAAATAAAAATAAAAAAACATTGTATATTGATCTAGATCTTCCAAAAGGAAAGTCACACCAAGCTAGTGTAGGAAACCTGGCAATATCGATATATCGTATTCTACTGGCACGGCTTATCATCGCTTGTAAGCCAATCAGTGGGAACTTCCGAGTCTATATTTATATTTTTACAAGGATCATGATGTAAACAAAAGGGATCGCAGAAGTTCATTAATACAGAACTAGATTTAGATTTAGACTCGAGATTGGCTTTTACTTAGCGAAGTGACTATTTTCGCGAACACTCGGGGAAAATAGGTCCAGTTTTTATTTTCCTGAACGCAAAGGAAAAAAGATCCGCAAGATTCAGATATGGGCACTACTTACTCTAAGGGGACCCGTGCTTCTAGATCTAACTTCATCACCTCAGTATGAGCACGAGTGTGACAATATTGTTATTTTTATTCTGCCTCCACAAGTTTCTGACGAAATGAAAAGTCCGTAGACCAAGTTATAATATAAATTGTGCTGCTTTTATACAATATAATAGAACAATATTTTGCCCGCGACTTCGTCATTTTGTTTGTAGCTTATCAAGATCTTGAAGCTCGGGTCTCCATAACAAATTTTTACTGCCACCACCATCTACGACCTATAAATTATCTTGTGTGTAAGTCTTTTTTTTTTCTTCTTGTTGTTCCATTCCTTAAAAATCGGTGTCTGTTTTTAGAAGTCAATGTTAAAATTGTCCATATTATCTCAGTCTATCCGTAGGCCTATCCCTCTTGACTGACAGCTACTCAGTCAATCTTTCTTACTGAAATATACCCCCCCCCCCCTCTCTTCTATGACAAAAATTTTTATTCATATTCCGAGTTGTTTAGTAAAACTGTAGGTACCTTAGATTTAATAATATATTTGGAGTTTAAACCATTTTTAAAAAAATATTGAATATGAGCTAGTGTTTAGGTACTTCATTTTACTAAATTTCCTATCTGATCTTACTGTAATTTGATCGCAGTGAAAATTTCTTATAATTGTAATATCTTTCCCATCTAATTCCAACTATCTCAAATTGTTAAAAAGATTATTTTCTCCAAAAGCCAAATAAATATAGTTTTGAATTTCTATTTACAAGTTTTCCCATAAGCAATGGCATTGATAATGTACAAACATCATCTTTGCAGTGCCTTTAGGAGGAATCAAATAGCTGAATTGGGATTTTGAAATTTTCAGTTTTATGTGCCAGTGTAGACCTTTAAGAATAAATTTTTCCCTTTGCAAGTGACACCAAAATATACAAAAAAAAAGCATTCAGAGGTTGTTTTTTTATCATTTAAGTACCTTTACTATAATTATCTAGGTTTAAAAAATCTGAGGTAGCATGTTGGCCTTGCGAGTTTATTTATTTATTTATTTATTTTCTTTTTATTGCTGCTCTTACCTCTTATTTAATTATACTTGTATTATATTTTTCTTTATTTTTGTTGTTTGTGTTTGTCAAAAGTGTTTTATGAAATCTTTTTTTTTCTTTAAATGTAGCCAATCAAATCCAAACAAATACAGACTGAGGGTGCACAAAAGAAGCTTCTAGAGCTGTTCTCATTGAAAGAACTGAAAGTATGGCGAGTTTTGATCCTGAGGAGAACAAAAGAACTTCAACAAACCTGGCAGGCATAGTGAAATATCCAATGAAGCGCTTGGAGCTCTCGGTACGCAATTTCATCAAAGTGATCGACATTGATCTGGATCGCCTCTACAAACACACAGACAACATAAGAAAGGTCATTTTACTTTATTGAAGGGATTATATTTATTAGAGGTCTAATGCTCATTTAGAAACCAATTGAAAATAGCAAGGTCTTAGTCCCCCTCATAGACATTTTGGGGATTTTACTAAAAATCTTTTCCCTCATGGCTGATTCGTTCAGCTGTTACAGTAGTATATCCTTTTGAATGGTCCAGCAAGTGACTGAGATACTGAAGAGATTTGTAGAAAAAATTGGTAGATGTGGGAAAAAGTTAGGGGCTTAACATACTCGCTTAACCATTATCTAGGAATATGTAATGCTTGACAGATATATATCAGGGGCCTTGTTTCATAGCCGGAAGCATTGGTAATCATTTCCCACCAAAGAGTTTGGCATTTTGCTGCTGCCATAGTGTCCATTATTTTGTTTGTCTGTGTCATCACCCCTAAGGTCATCCTTACACAATCTGCTTCTTTTGCCTTCTACTACGGCTACCCTTCCTTAAAGGTTACAGAATTAAAACTGAGGATTTGTAACCCTGAGGCGGCAAAATGACATGCAAATTGTCTTTGATAATATTATTTTGTGACTCCTTGTTGATTTATAATTGTAATAATATGGATTTTGTTTTGCTTGATCTATTAAAAATGATGTATAAATGTCGAAAATAAAACAAAAGAAGGAGAAGAAGAAAGGATTCAGAAAAATCTTGGCAAGAAAAGGAAGCAGTTTGAAATTCTCATTTTTTCATTTTTTTTTTTTTTTAAATGGACAAAACAAGAAAGTAACACCTAAAACAGCTTATTCATTTTTTTTCATGCAGCTCATGAATGTTGAAGACTGGACAGGACTTCACAGGGAACAGGTGAACGCTTCAAGGACAATCCAACAAATAAATGCTAACATTCGAGAGATAGAGAGAGCTCGCACTCAGGTTCATTTTAACTCTAATTTATTTATCATCCTCATTTCTGTATCATTCCTGTTACTATTTTCATTGCTGTTGATGTTTATCGTATCACCTCATGAAAGCTTAATGCCAAAAGTTTGTTTTATCTTTTTATTTGATGATTTTCAAAAGGTTGCAAAGCAGCATATTATTATTTGAGCAGCAAAGTATTTTAATCTATCTTAGCACATAATTGTACAGAAGTAGCTCTTTTAATTGTATGACCAAGAAGTATGATTGTAATAAATTATATTAATGTCATATAGCTTTGCTTTTATAGTGAGATTATCTCATAGAAATGTGTTGCTCCACTGACTGCTTACTTATACATTAGGTAGCTTTGTTTCAAGCAGGTATCAACAGACTATCACACCAGTCTAAAGCCGTCTATAAAATATACGTAGCTGAATAAGAAATGGCAGCGTAGAAATTCAAAGGATCCATGGCCTTCATATAACAAAATGAATCTTTATAATTGTAATGATCAATTACCAGTTATTTGTTTCTTTTCTATTTTACAACCGCTAATTTTCTTGGGATGCTTATGTGCCAGTCAATTGATAGTTTACATTAAGTGTTAAGAATCCAGCTTTCTTCCAGAACTGTTTAAAAAATTTCAACAATAATCTGTTTCAATGGTTTAAGGAGGAAGGATGGGATGGCCACATGACCTTAGATTGAGCCTTTTATTCATTCCAGCACTAGGATTTTTAAACTGTGAATCGTTTTCATTGTTTATTGCTTTAGTGTGTAATTCTTCTTCACTCTCTTTTTCAACTCAGGTCATTGATAAAGATCTTAGCCTGTTTGACTCCAGAGTTCAAGATGTCAAAGTCAAAGCTCTGTCAGCGATGGATGAGTTCATGATTCTCATTGGACCTGGTATAACTGCAGACAGTAGGAGTCCCTCTAATAAACGTAGGAAATTATTGAGCATGGCGATATGTTATGTCTTGAGAGAACTCTTTATGATACAGATGGTGCACACCGCATTTTTAAGAGAAAATCTTTTTAAAATGTTTTTTCCCTTTCATTTAAATGCCATTTGCTTTTATTTCTTGGAACAAAATTAAGATGAAGCTGTGACAAACGTTAGATTTTTTCTTAAGTAATACTTCAATATTAGAGACTAATAATGCCAAGCAATCAACCATTCTTAACTCTTTAACCAGTTATTTTTTAACTCATCTTTTTTTGGGTTTTTCTCCCTTGTAAACAAGGGTATATTTTTAAAATGCCCATAAATCACTCAATTTTTGTTTCAGCTTATTGTCCAATACACCAATTGAAAGGGAAAAGAACATAGTAAACTGTGAAAGCAAAATTATATAACTTTTTCTCGTAATGCTGAGTTATTGTGTGAGTGCAAAAAGTGGTAAAAAGTGGTCATGTACGGTGAGAGCGTTTTTGACTGGATAAGCAGTTGGTTTGAGAAACGCTCTGAGCGTTTCTGACTGGTTAAAGAGTTAAACAATGCAGTGTCTTCTATGCCATTTTTTCAGTGATATCTGGGAGGCTAATGTATATTGATTTATTTTACTCAATAAAGCAGATTTTGTCTGTATCACCTAAACTTTTAGGTTTGCCATCACAATTGACAGATTTTTTTTTCTCATTTTAATAGACCTGACCAGATAAAATTTATGAAGGAGTATTATGGTTTGGGCTAAAAGGGACACATTCAAGACTTTTAATTTTACAAAATTGATACTCTCCTGACTAGTGTTGAAAATATTTTGTCCATTCGTATAAAGGACCACTCAACCTTATGTTGCAGCTAGACATCTTGATTCTGTTGTCAGCAGTACAAAGTTCACAAAATGCAGCCTCAGGTTTTATCAGTCGTTCAAATTGTCCGAAATATGATTAAGAACTCAATCGGACAGGACTTGAGACACAATGTGTAGTGTTGCCACAAAATGGGACGTTTGCAGAAAAAAATTAGGCCCAGGAAAAATTGATTCTTTCCACAGGTTTTAAATATTGTCAAAATATTGCAAGACCTTAGCAAAGGTTAGAGGAAAATTTGTATCTGAAACGTTTATGATTCTGACATTGCGCTACTGCTCAGTACACATATTTTTTCTGCAAACCATCTCAATTTGGGATGTGTCGTCACATACGTAATAAACATTTTAAGTTTTGCAGTCCGCAACTCGCAGAGGCAGATAGTTCAAGCAGCATCCAAAAAACTGAGACAGAACAAACAAAGACAAAGGGGAAACCAAACTTAAGTTGGAATTTATTGTTTACAATGCATTGCCACAAAATGTTTTACAGTGTTATTCACTGTGCTTAATTTTTAAATTTTTAATAAATTTTTTTTAATGAAAGATTATATTGCTTTTGTTTATAGTTCTTAAAGAAGCCAAATGTCTCATCATCATCATTTGATAGAGTGATGACAATAAAAAGAGTGAAGCTTCCATTGCGTTTATCTCCCATGTGACTAACTTCAAATTTATGTTTATTAATCTGCAATTGATAGGAATGATTTTGACTTATGCTATTTTTTGCTTCTTTGACATTATTTTCATTTTTGATGTTGTTTTTTCTTGTTTTGAAAGTTTATCCAAATTTATTGTCCTTTTTTTTTATTTAAAAAAAATCTGTTTGGAGTAATTTGTGTAAATGTATGATAACTTTTGTACTATCATTTTCGTTTTTTTTTTTCTTTTTTTGATTAAAAAAAAATATCAATCCAAATTTATGATTCCTTCTTTATTGTTGTGTTCTATATTTTTTTTTTTTGTTGTTTTGTGCAAAGTAATTTGTCTAAATTCATGATTCCCACTACACTATTATTTTTCACTAACCAAATCAATCAATTGCAGCATTCTCATATACATCTTATGATGTGAATAAATTACTGTGTATCATCAGAACCATCTGTAGAGACTGGACATGGGAGCGACAGCCTAGACTCCCGACACTCCCCTTCTCCTAAACAGCTAAAGAAGGACTCAAGAACTCTATGTGAAGAAGATACAGCACAATACGAAGCACAAGATAATGTAAGTTTGAATATAGACAAAAGAGATTTGAAAAAAAAAAAGTTGAACACATGATATTTTCAAACATTTTCAGTTTTATATCTATTCATCAACTACCAATATTGCACTCAACATCACTGTGCATGATAAAAGATGTTGTTTATTTCAGTGTTTTGTTTTTAAAATTTACAAAAACTGAATTAAAATGACTTGTGATGACTGAAGTATAGTGCACTATTTATACATTGCTCTAAACTTAAGTCATTACAAAGTATGTTCCATTCTCAGAGTCAGGGTTTCTATATCAATATAATATAGGCACTAGGATTCATGGAAAAAAGAATTTATTTACTTATTGTATTTTATTTTTTTCTAAAGATATAATTAAATTATGTCACAAATATAATGCTAATAGTTCACTTTCTTTCTCCTGTGTGATGTATGCTAAAATTTATCAATGCTGGTAGATATGTCACTAAAAAGTGAATTTAAAAAAAGAAAGTAATTAGAAACTGTGTATTTGTTTGATTTTTTTCATAACTAAAAAAAAAGGCTGGTTAAATTGGTTATTTTCCAAACAAAAGTACAATCTTATTTGAACCTGTACTTGTTTAAAACAAATGTGCTTAAAACATTTTTTTTTTCTTTAGTCATCAGCGGCATATGGCAGTGAAGCAGTGTCTTTGGTAACCTTTGCCCCAGCTCCTGTTACAACCAGTCTGCATATCGTACCTCAACATACAGATGCCTCAAATTCCTGGGAGCTGCTGCAAGAAGTAATCCATTTTTTATTCCTCATTGTGTGTAGAATATAACGAGCCACTGACAGGGCTAATTTAGTTGTCAATCTGAATTTTCTTTTTCTTTGTCCCATTTCTTGAAGTCTGGGATATCTTGCTATAACTATTTTTGCATCAATCAAAAGCTTATGATTTTTTGAGGTGCTCATCATTTTTCCTTTATCACCTAATTCTCCCACATACTCTAGATAGAAAAGCAGCTGTTGATTGAAGTGGAGGATAAAAGAAGCAAATGGAGATGGATTGGTGAGGTAGAGTGAAATTCAACAGAGCCCATTTAAGATCTCCCAAAGCAGCAAATCTAGAGGCAGACCATGTATGATATTGAGCAGAAAACTAGAATGAAACTAGAAAGGATTAAAAAATAGTTTGGCTTAGAAAGCCTTTGTTGATGGCTTGTGCTCTCTGGGAGTTGTAAGGCAAAGAGGAAGAAGAAGACGGTTCTGTTCATTATCCTATTAATTAATCAGAAAAGGCTGTGCTTTGCTAACGTCTTTTTTGTGGATGAAGTAATCTACATATTTGTAAGTAAAGGAAAATATTTATAAATTTACAAAAACTACTATTTTTTAATGGTAAAGAGTTCATGTAAATTTGAGTCTTTTTTGTTGGACATCATAATTATGATTCAAAATATTTTGAACCTGTATAAAACTGCAATCTTTGAGCTTTGTAACAGTGAATGTGATTATGTGTACATACAATATTTGTCTAGACACAAGTATTCAAAAATAGTTTTAAATGGGGGAAAAAAAACTTTTTTTCATTGAAAGCTTTGCTGCTAAAGTTTACCTCTCCTGTGTACTAAACTTTATTTCCTTCACTGCTAATTCAAATCTAGATTGAAGTTTGTGTTTGTTATCCAGTGTTTTTTAAATCAACAATGTCCAGCAGTGTAGATCTAATGTGGAACAAGATCTTTTTGTTCTACATTTTTTTTCCAGTTTAATATATGTTCTAAGTCTAATTATTCAAATTAAGTTGAAGAAAAAAGCTGTGCAGAAACACATTCTCACAAATCAGATAGAATTGCACAAAATGGATTTGTTACAAAGTTATGAATATATATATATTTTTTATTATCAGCAAATTCATGCACATATTTGGGAAACATAGAAAAGATGGCTCTACTTTATGGATGGCAAAGCAAAACTGTGTTGCATTTGCAGGTCCAGTATAGGTTCATAACACATTAGAACTTTTAGTTTTAGTATGCAAGCAACATAAAAACAGAATGATGGTGGGTTAAGACTGGTTTTAGACTTATAGACATAAAGCAATTTTCAAATAAATATTTTTTGAATTGAATCAAAATCTGTTCACCTTTTCATTCCTGTGCACAGTTTTACATGGTTTGAAGATTCAACACCTTATGTTTATGACAATTTATTGAAATTAATTTAATGATTTGGATGTTACAGAAAAAATTCTAACAAGAAATAAAAAGTGTTCAAAATTTAATTTTTTTGGCTTTGATATATTTTTAAAAAGGTCAAAATACTTATATCTCAGCACCGATCAGCATAATATATCTCTTTTCCTGGTTTTATTATCACAAAAGAAAGAGAATGCAGTTTTATTTTCTCAGCTGACAAATTGAAATTCTCAAATGAGACTTTGAACTTACTTAGACTCACTTGAGACATGCGATTTAATACTTTGATGCAGTAGCACAAAAGGTTCAATGTTGTAATGAAAATAAATGAAACGATCCAGGAAACTAAAATATTTTTTTTCTCATTTTTTCCAGTGTCCTTCTTTTCCTTCTCCTCCTTCTCCTCCTTTTACTTGTTTTAGGCCTTTCAACCAACTTTATCTTGAGGCAAATACAACTTTTTATCAGCTTGTGATGTTATTTTCTATTTTATACTCTCTTGGAAAGCTTGTGTATCTTTTCTGAATGCATACAAGAAATAATGTTCACATTGACCAATTGATTGATTTTTTCAAGTTCTGAAATTTCAAACCATTTAAAAGTTGTGTTTAATTATTTATCTCAAATTTATCACCATAAGGGACAGGCTATACACTATAGTCCCTTATTACTGTACTGTTTCAGGATATTGTCGAGCTGAATCATTTGGTCCATCACTTTGCTGAACAAGTAGACGTAAGTGTGTTCAGTTATAATCTGCTCTCTAGAAATCCTGGCCATAAAATTTCACAGTGAAGGAGGAAACCCAAGAGGTCTTTTCGATAGATTGCAACTGTCTAAAACTCAAGATATTTTTAAGTGTAGAATTTCTTTTATCTCTTAAAAATGAGATTTTTGACAATGGTCTAATTCGAAAAAAAAAATTTTGAAGATTCTAAATGGAAAATGCCAAAATCAATACTTTATTTGTCAGATTTTTTTCTCATCATAACAGCATAGAACTGGAAGCTTTTAATGATCCAGAAAAGACAAAAAAAATGCCTGCTGAAATTGCATTCTGTAATTATTCTCAAAATTCCATTTGATGCATTTTTGCGAATTTATAATTCAGCCTCATACTTTGCTTTGAATCTTGGTGTTTCATTAATTCTTTCAAGATGATTGAAAAAAAAAAATCTGGAACTTTCTAAGACTATTTTCAAACAAAAACTTTCTGTGCATAAGGATTCATATTATTAAAATTTATCAGAGTTGAAAACTCATGAAGTGGTGGGCCTCAGATTGCAGGTTTGATGTGCAATGTGAATATTTGTATCTGTTAAAGCTGTAAACACATTGTTGAACAATAGGTCTTTCTTACAATTCTTTTCATTTGCAAGGCGTGAGGAGGTGAGAAAAAGATAAGTTTAAAATTGTAAATGTAAATTGTTTGCTCCCTGCTTTTCTCAGCAACAAGGTGAAGTGATTAACACAATAGATGACAATATTGATACAGCCAGTGTCAATGTGAAGGAGGGAACAAGTTCTCTTGCTCAGGTCAGTTCACCATCTTCACTCAAACGAGTGGTGAAATAGAGAAAATAATACTTGATATAATTCATTATTTTTTTATAAATAGAAAGCCAAAGATCACTTCTGTAGGTGGAGCTGCAACTTTGGGTCAAATTTGGTTCAAATATCATCGCCGTAAATTAAAAAAAAAACAAAACTTACCACAAGTTTAGAAAGCATTTATGGAAAAAAAAAAAAAATTTATCTAATGCTTGATATGGTAAGAGCGGATATCTTGGAATTAAAAAAAAATGCAACGGAAAACAAATTACTTAATGTAAATAAACAATTGAACTTACAGACTTTGATATGTACTGTGTCATATGTGTATGTTTTTTTTAGAATCATTGCTTTTTTCTTTCTGTCAGGCATCTAAATACAAGTCTGCATTGTTACCTGTTGTTGGTGCTGTAGTGGGTGGTATGGTAGGCGGACCAATTGGTTTCATTGCGGGAATCAAGTTGGGAGGGTTGGCAGGAGCTGTGGGTGGAGCTGCAGGTGAGAGACTTGAGAAAATGCGAAGAATTTTGAAAAATCCAATGAACTAGAGCTATTAAATAAAAGACCAGTTCTAAGAGTCCTATGTTGCTTAAAGCAGTTTGGAAAAAACACGCGAATTTCAAGTTTATTTTTTTCCTTGTTTTTACCGCTTTTTTCAAAAAGCTGAAACTCCCTGTTTTAGCACAGAATTTTGATACCTTTATCCAGTTTTCAGCTTTGCAAAGCTTGTTTACTGCTTTGTCTGGTTGTATCAGTGACTGAAAATATTAAAAATACAACTTCAGACTCTTTTGGACTGGTCGCAAGAAATTTGATCTAATCTCTCTTTTTCTTTAGTGTACTCTCTGCTATATTATAGAGTGCAATTTAAATTGCCCATAAATTGCCAAAGATTTAATTTGAATGTTTATATTTCACCATTTTTAGTTCATCGGTAAAAAGGCCCTAATTATTTAAAAAGAAATAAAAGAATTAATTTAGGATAAGTAATTTGTAATTTGATGCAAGTATTTACAAGCCAGCTAGAAGAGGATTTACTTTTTGTGATTAAATTGCTCCATGCAGCTTTTTTTTTTTTTTTTGAGATTTAATTATCTCATTCACTTTTGAGATCTAATTACCTTGTGCAGTTTTTTTTATTAAAATTTGATCACCTTGTGTATGTTTATTTTTTGAAATTTAATTAACTCATGCATAAGGAAAGTCTTGTTTTAAGATAATTCAACAGATAACAACAAAAAAACAAAAAAAAATTGGTGAAGCTGCATTTCATAAGTTTGTATTTAACAAATGGATATAAAAACACCATTTAACCAAACACGTTAAATTCTAATCAGACACTCTGTACATCCAAATTTGACTTTCTGTACATTTTCCTGTGACTGGATATAGTTTCCATTACTAAAGGCTGAGTAGATTTTTCGTTAAAAATACCAAAATCATTAACAAAAATAACCCCCCAAAAAAGGGAGATGGATTTTTTAAAAAAATTATATGAAAAGGCGAGGCTTCTTTAACCTATCAGATATACCTAGTCCCATGGTAGTGAGATTTTTTTTTCTGGCTGAAACTAAATTGAAATTGATTAAAAGCAAAACTTTATTGGATGTATCTAATGTTCAAATGTATTGCTTGTATGATCACTCTAATTATAGCCTGCATGGAAGAAAAATTTTTGTCAAAAAGCAAGTTCAATATCACAAAACCTTTTGCTTTTGTAATCATTGGAACATCAATGACACAGCGGCCAGCAAGTCTGCATGGACCCTTCTGTCACAAGTTTGAGCCTTGCCACCGGTGCCCTGGCCTGAGAAAGGGCCTGAAGGCTGAGATCACCTTGTTGTGGACTGGCTATATACAAAAACCAAACCTTTGTGGTCATTTTGTATAATACTGTAGTATCATATGCATCTGATTCTTACAAGAAATCCTCTGATTGCTGTAGAGGTTTCAATGCTAAGCAAAAATAGCCTGAGTTTGACAGGCATCATCCCTCTCAACAGCCACCAATGCCAGGCCTTACAGGTGATAAAAAAGCCTGAGATCACTCAGTTTAGGGAGTGGTGTTTTACGACATAAACTCTTTTTATCCTCTAGACTAGAGAAATGCAACCATATTGACATCCAGAAACTTTTCTTTGTGATCCAAGTAATGTTGAAAACTGCAAAGATTTTGTTTTTGGTTTTGAAAAAATAGTGTTTTGAAGAAGAGTAAAGCAACTAAAACTTCTTTTTCCCAAAAGCTCCACCTGCAATATTCAGCTCATTAGGATTGGTCTCGGAACAATTCTCGCTGAACATTTGCTGATTCTAAAAAAAAAATGGATTCCAAAGACAATACAAGCAATAATAAATAAGAATCTTGATATGAACAAGGCAAAAGAGGGATCATCATCATCATCAAGTGCCTTGCTTGTAAGCGTTGGCGATCATGTCCCTCCACAAATCCCTATCTTTGACGGCGGCTAGTATGTCTGACATTTTTCCTGGTCCAAGCCATGTGGCCAGTCCATCCATTATCTTCTCCCTTTGTCTTCCTCTGCTTCTTTTTCCTTCAAACTTTCCTGTTGTTACCAAATGTTCCAGTTTTCCTCTTCTCATCACGTGGCCCAGAAAGTTGGCTCTTCATTCAGAACTCTCTCATTTGTTTTCTTTGCGGTCCAAGGTATCAGGAGCATTCTTCTAAGGAACCACATTTCTGTTGCTT
>BLXT01003024.1:1197120-1221889 GCA_019648995.1 Plakobranchus ocellatus
ATTCAGGCCGATCCAGCTTTTGTCTTAAAATTTAAAAATCCTTTTCTTTTACTTTGCAGTAGACGTAAAGCTTAGACTTCATCTCTTCCATTAGCCCTAAGTTTTTTTGTTTTTTTTTTGGTTTGTCTTAGAGATCGTTTCTTATGTTCTATGCTCGTTTGGGGCTTTGCTGGCACAGTGGCTAGCCTACCCATTTTGATATCTTTAGAAACCTAACTAACGCGAGTTTGAATCCCGCTGCCGACACTGTGGCCTGATGGAGGCATGGAAGCCTGAGATCACCTCACTGAGGAAGGGCCACACAAAAACAAACATCCGTGCCTTATGGCTGAGTCAGGTTCTTTAAACATTTTTTTCCTTCTTCTGATATTTATTTAGTCATGTGAAATTTTGCGTCCACATCGGATTCTTCAAGGCCTCTATAAGTTGTTTACACACAACAGGGAAGCTGTGTATGGTACAGCTCACACTGTTTCCCTCTATATTAATGTATTGTATTTAGTTGATAGTGAGTGCAGATGAATTAAACTCGCTATGATCGTTTCACAATCTGTTAAGTATTGAGGCTTCTGGTCTCTGACTGGGAGGCCGTGGATAGGATGAGTCGGTGTGAGTGAAAACTCATCAATTGTGAAAAAGCTTGAAGTCTTTACAAACATTTGCTTCATTTGTGGTTAGGTGAGTTTTCGGGGACGGTGTGCTGTACCTTAAATATAAAGGCATTTTGTGAAGCCTTTTCTACTGAAGAAAATAGGCAGAAGGCGAAGACATCTAGCAATTTTATGCCTTAGTAAGCAGGCTTTCATAGTTCAGAGGATAACTGAATGAGATTTCCTCTATGTAGGCTAGAAAGCGATCTACGAGTGCAGCAAAACTCGAGGTCAGGAAGCACTTCTGATGCATATTCAGTCACGATGAAAGCAAGCTACATAATAAACAAACTAATCTTTTTTCCACTAGTTATAGAATTCATTTATTGACTTTCCTATTATGCGTGAAGTTGATGGCACAGTAGATTGCCTTAAGGGACCCATCTATAGGGGTTCGAGCCCCGCCACCTGCGCCCTGGTCTGACGAAGGGTCTGAAAGCCTGAGATTACCTTGTTGTAGACTGGCTTTTCATAATTTTTTTAAATCCCTTCTTATTAGGCTTAACATTGCTCAACTGTTTGAGTTAATTTTTAGAATAAAATTTCGTTTTCAGTTGAATCATCAATCTGAATATTGTTTCCTTTTAATCCATTTTGCTTTAGAATGTAGGCATGAGACAAATAGGGGGTTGAAAAACGACTTAAAGTATCAATACAAGTCGATTACCCAATTACGCCATGCTTTTCTTTAGATATCTATCTTTCTCTCTCTCTAAATATAGGTCCGGGACGTTCTTGTACTTGTGTTTTTTTAAAGCGATTCCTTAATTTGGAAAATTTAAACGTTTTGAAAAACAGAAAAGACCAAAGACTTTTTATTTGTAATTAGAAGGAACGAAATGCAGACAAGAAACATTATTGAAATGGGTACTATGAGATGTAAATTTATGGATTCCAGAGTTGCTCTGATTTTATAATAAAACAGCATCAAGAATTGTAACCAGTGTTAAGCGACACTAGCACAATGATTTGTGAACCCGCTCCAGGATCTACAGGGACCCGTCTGACTGGAGCTAACAGCCCGAGATCACCATACTATTAGCGGGCTATATGCGCTATAAACTGTTCAGCATATATTTTTATCTTAATAAAATGGCTTCATCAATACTGTGCTTTTTAAATTTTCCGATGCCGAATGCAATAGACCCAAGTGAAGTTCAGGCAAAAGCAAGGAAGTTAGTAATGATAAAACGATTTAGTAATTTTTGTTTTCAGACATCACTGTAAGTGATCTAGGGTCAGGACCGGATCAAGAATTTCAGGAGGGTAAGGTTCCAAAGGGGGGTACAGGGGGGCAACGTCCACGATTTGCGACTGTACTCTTGCAGGGGAGGGATCCGGTCCTGAGGGTGTCCATTTTGATCAAATTGATATTCTGAATATTTCTTCCCCATTTCATCTTACTATTTTACCTTTTCAGTTCCAGCTCAGAGTAAAACCAAGACTTTTATGCAACTGGCCCATGTGAATTCAGAGACACAAAGCACGGCTGATTAACACAAAGGACAAAGCAACATGTTAGTAATTCAAACCTTTCGGTGTCTGCTTTAATATGCTGGGGAAACTTAATAAGACAACGTCCAACAATCATGCTCTTAAATGTTTGAGTGAATAAATGATATCAATAGGATAACTTTTTTTTTAAAACAAGTTCTAATACCTAACCCTTTTGAATGTGAGGAGCAGACACAATAAGCACAGACTGGTCTTTAATTTGATGACCCACATAATTTTGTACGAATAGACTGGAAATCGATAGAGACCGCATCGTGGCAAGCTGAAAATAAGGTTTTGTTTCTCTCCAAACCTTATAGAAGAATCGCTATTGGTGCTAGGTGATATGCCTAATAATCGAAGGGTTGTGAATCAGGGGGTTCCAGTCGCGGTGCCTTTTCAGAATATGTAACCCTCTTTAAAATAATCGATGATCGTCTGACATACGTCAATCTCATTATCTTATTGTGTGATCTCAGACATTTTGTGCTCCGTAGGACCGGGAGAAAGTGACAGGTTTATAACCCTTGAGGCAGCTTCCTGCAGGATAAACTATCTTTGCAATTCACACCTGTAGGATAAAAGCTAAGAGTTCTGATATCATCTGGGTACTACTATTCCACGCATTGGCTGAAGTCTAGGATAATTATTAAGCATTGTATTTGTTACATTAAAACATAATAAATATGCTTTTTCCCCCTAAGTAGTCTGAGATAATCAAAGTAGTGGATTGGTTAAAATACTAAAAAGTTCATTTTGTTCTTTCTTTTAAGAAGAAAAGTATTGTAGACTGCTCTACAATGTCTGTGTATGTTCAAGGGGGTGAGTTTTCTTAATGTTTCTTTTCTACGCCGAATTATTTGATCAATTTTGCAAAGTCGGTTAAACAGACTGATGAAAAGACTATTTACTTTTTTTAATCTTAATATACCGGTATCATTTAAATCCTTTAACATTTTGCTATTTTGTTATATAGAGAAATAAGAAGACAGAAAAAAAGGCTTTTATTTTTTATCCTTGCATAGATATTTTGATGCGGTCTGTAGGATGTGGTTCAAGACAACTAACAGACCGAATGTGACTTCACCAGCACGGCTGCGTGGTCGCCAAAGGCCAAGGGGTGGAAGAGTCATCCAGCCAGGACTTCAGGACAAAATTCACCTAGAATGCAACATAATGTGTTTCAAGGTTTGGATGTACGACCTACAAAGCGCCTAGAACTGCGGGCAGTGGTGACTAACGCTGTGTTAAATGTAAACTTTCTTATTGTATAGTCTGCAGTTTTATTATTTTATATCACATTGATGTAAAATCAGTCAAACCCCATAGGTTTTGAAAAATTAAAAAGGCCTGCATTTAGTCACTCCTTGCTTTTGAAACCAGATTAAGATTTAGTAATCTGAAAAGCGAAAACTGAGAAAATTTCACCTCTTCGTGAAATTCTGGCTTTGAGTGATTATGAAACCATAGCATAGCGCCATCTTGACAAGTTAGCGCTGAATCTCCGAATGATAATATATTAGTTCTGATGGCATTTGTCGAACACTAATCCTGATTTTTAAAAGAAGATCTAGATATTTAGAAAAATGTTTTACACTTCAAACGAAACTTGCAAAAAAGTTCGAGAAAGAGATAAAGTTATAGAGCATCTGGAAACGTGTAATTTAATCATATGAAATTGCAAGTCGTACTTAAAAAACGTTAGCCAAAATAATTTAATTCTCGTCTGGGATGGTATTACCTCTTTTTCTGTCTCTACAAACAACTACCATAATGTTTTATGCGTTGATTAAGGCTTACCGGGGCTAAATTCTGCTCTCAAAATTATCATTCCCATAAATTTATTTTTTCTTTTTAACAAAAGGACGCCAATAAAAAATAGGCCATAGGGATAGTGAAAAAGAGATGAAAAAAATAGCAGGGTTGGTTTGAAAAGAGCACGAAGTAAAAAGAAAGTTAGACTAGCAGTTAAAGTTTGGATACTGACAAACTGTGGAAGAGAATGGGAATGTAGGATAGGTAGTACGATAGAGAAGATAGAGGGAGAAAGACGGGGTAAAATGGAGAGAGGTAGTCTGGGTGATGGAATGGATGATAGAGATGAAAATGAATATAACAGTGGAGATCGTGAATCTAAAACAATATATTAATGAAAAGAGAAAAAGGGTGAAAACGGGGCAAAGGCTAAAAACAGGTGGGTGGGTGGAGAGAGAGAAAGAGAGAGAGAGAGAGAGAGAGAGAGAGAGAGAAGGGAGAGGGAGAGAGAGAGGGAGGAAGAAGAGGCAGAGAGAGAGAAAGAGAGAGAGAGACAGAAAGGGGGGAAGAGAGAGGGAAAAAGAGAGGGACAGAGAGACAGGGATGGAGAAGAGACAGAGAGAGAAGGAGAGAGGAAAAGAGGAGAGAGAGAAAGAAAGAGAGAGAAAGAAGAGAGAGGGACAGACAGAGAGAGGCAGAGAGAGAAGGAGGAAGGAAGAGAGGAGAGAGAAAAAGAAAGAGAGAAAGAGAGAGAGAAAGAGAAAGAGAGAGAGAGAGAGAGAGAAAGAGAGAGAGAGAGAGAGAGAGAGAGAGAGAGAGAGAGAGAGAGAGAGAGAGAGAAAGTGAGATTGAGAAATTGAAATAAAGAGCAGGAAAATGAGAATTTAACTTGGCTTGTTGAGATAGCCCATGCATACCGGTGATTTTTTCGTGCGGAGAGCGGAAGGGCAAGTGGAAAAAGGGAGATGGTGGAGGGGGTAGCTAATGTAGTGATCAAGACGACAAGCGATGTGAAAGCAGAAAGTTAAAAAGAATGAAAGAAGTGAGTGGGTGAAAGATGAGGAAAATGATGAAAACATAACATATGGAAAGTAATGTTTCGATGACACAGATAGAGGGCTGTTGAAGAAAGAAGGAGCAGAGGTATGGGGGCGAGAGGGTGGGGGAAAACCGTTGGGTGAGGTGGAAGATGAGGAGTGGGAGAACAGAGGAGGGTGAAAGGGAGAGAGGGGAGGAATGATGGAGGAGGAGAGAGTAACAATGTAGGCCGGGATGTGAAGGGGAATTAGAGGAGGAGCGGGCTTGAGATGAGTGACTGGGGGAGGGAGAGGCTGACGAGGACGAGAGAGCAGGAAAAAAATAGGATGAGGGCAATGGAGGAAGCAGAGACATTGAGAAATAATGCATTCATGTATTGTTTGTATATTTAATGTCTACGTGCATCATCTCATCTCCCCTTTTTATTCCATAGTTCTATGCATTATTTACTCCAGTATTGTCCTCTTGTAATATAAAATATAAATCCAATCGTTTTGTTTCTTATTTGCTGTTGTTCTATCACATAACAAGCCAGTCATTTGTATTGGAGAACAAAAATAATTCCTTAAATTAACTCAGACATTGATGAACATTCACTAAATTGTATGTTCTTTGGTATCCTTGTTTATGGATCTTCTCAAAGGCTTTCATGCATAAATACAGGAAAAAATCCTCAACATCCTTTGCCACACCCTTCTCTATAGTCTACCTTGTCTCTTCTTCACCGAGACATGATTTTCTTTGTGAAATTCTCGGTCATCTCAACAACAAAAAAAAGCGTAAGAAAACCTCGCTTTGCAAAATGAGCAGTTTCCAAAATTACAAATCGAAAACATTATCACTCTAGGAACTCAATAGCACGAGTTTATTGGTTATGTCGCAGTTGTAAGCGGAAACCAATGCACATTATAGTTTCCACACTTGTGCCTTTCCATAAAAAATATACATTGAAATGCTCTAGATCTATCAATTTGTTTTATATTGATCTTCTGGTGTGACAGCCGCGCGTTTGCTAGCGATAATCTTCTACATTTCATTTTCCGTGAGCCCTTTCTTTGGGAATTCTCTAAACATTGCATAGGCACGATCATCGCTACTATGTATACTCTAAGGCTGTTGGGATTTCATATTAATCTGGCCAATATGTTTTCAATTTTTTGAAAATTGGGCTATCTTTGCATAAAACCCCATCCTAGAGAGCAGTGTCTTGGTTTGTTTTAGGATCACCTTAGATGGTGGACTGGGCAAATCCACACTCAGTCAATCAAGAAGCTTTTACTACTCCGTTTTGAGGGCTTATGGATGCCAAATTCTTCTTACATCCTCGATGCTTTTGCCATTCTGTTGACCTCTCTGTCTCTGAGCGTAAAGACCCCAAAGTGAAAAGAGGAATTGAAGTTCCACCATTTTATATTTGTATTTAAATACATACCATACAATATTTCGTGAAGAGTGCAATGATATCACACAAGCATTTCTTGTATCTCACGATACGGTTGCTACAGTGACATAGTCTGACAAACCATAGGGTAGGCTTTCTTTATGGAGCTGTGTAACACTTTTGTCTTAGACGTAATGAGCCTGACTATGGCAAACTATAGTATAAACAGCATCAAGAGTTCCTAATGTAACATCAGCTATAAAGAATCAATATTAAACAATCTACCATCAACAATTGGAAATATAAAGCAAGAAAGGACCTTAGAGCCACTAGTCAATATCAAACACAAAAACAATCCAAAACGCCCAAGCCAGCATCTAAAAAAGAATCAAGGCATTGCATTCAACAAAACCAATCATCAAGTAAATTCGAAGATTAACTGTCAACCTCATCAATCACATTTGAAGGTTCCAGTGGAAGAATCAGATAAGTCACATTTTTGCAAAAATTAATTTATCTCCTTAGCCACATTCTTTGTACATAGTAGTTTTATTTCCAGCATCAAAATCATATGTTAAGTTCACCACAATTAACTAGTTTAAAATCGCTATAAAACGAAAGAACCAAAACTTGCAAACTTTGTATTCTTGATTTCTCCACTTCTCATTTTTATTAATTATCTGGTTTTCCATAGGTGTCTTCATTTGAATTTACAAAATTCAGCAACTAGTCAGGATTAACAGACTAAAAAGGTCAAATAAAATTAGGTGACAATCACATCATTAGATATCAACTAAAGCAAGAACAAAACTTCGCATAAACAATCAGCAATCGATTGAGTATAAATTGAAACCAATCTCTGTCAGTACTTCACAAGTAATAAAGCTATCCTGCAGCTGATAAGGAATAATTGCTAGTCGACATATAAAAGCTAAATTATGATAGTTATATATTAGAAAGAATGGTTATCCACACAGGAAGCCAAGACCACAATGCTAGATCTAAGGATCTACAAGAGATACAGTATGAACGTCAGAGGTATTTAGAATAAAGAAATTAAGAAGATGTTCACGCACTTAGACCTAGCAACAGACAAGACAAGATAAGACAGAAGACGAGAAAAAATTACAACAGACAGCAAAAAACTTGTAACAGCCTGGAGTCAACAATTAACCAAACATTACCAGCCGACATTCGGCCATACATTCACAGAAATCTGATAAGTGACTGTCAAGTTGCAACCTGATTATAAATGTTTGATGACACACAGACATAACGTAGTTCTCTATAAGATAACTTAACATCTAATCAAAACCTAATCATATAGTTAAAATTCTGCATTAACAATAAAAACAATTTCTAGGATTATTAATAGTGCTGAGGCCAGAGAGCTCGATCTTAAATCTGTGGGATCTTTCTGCAGCAGAAGATGGTTTCTTAAAAAACAAAAGGGTCAATCCTTGCAAATTGGGTTATCTTTGCGATCTGACTTTATCTGTTTGACACAGAGTTAATCCACGTGGGCGATTGTTCAATCTACTCTCTGAATATGTTGAAATTCACACCCGTTTTCAAACCTTCATGCATTATTTTGTCATGCTTCTATGGATCACCGCCTCACACCTTCTCTCTTTCATGACCACTTCTCGAAATCTTGAGATCAACTTCTTGTTTGAAAAATCCAGAGTGTAGTTAGCTCCCTTCATTTGAGCCCAAAATTGATCATGGGCAGCGCTTCAATGAATTATCTATCGATCTGTTACTTCATATCGCATTGATACCTCACGGTATACAAACATCACCTACCCTGATTCATGTTTCAGGGTGTAAGGGAAGCCGTGAGATCTTCATCATTTTGTGTGATGAACCCCAAGCATAAACATTTTTTAAAATGATAACAGCTTCAGTAAAATAGCATGGGAATTTCTGATGAATAGAAAGGAAAAAAAAAAAAACAACATTCCTCCATTTTTCTTTAAGATAATCAGTGAAAAAACCCATGCATACAGTAAAAAAGCCCCAAAGCTTTCATTATCAATTTTCACTCCAAATTCTACGGCACGAATCCTTTTGTAATCTGTGTGGTCTAACTGTAGTCTTAGGCTAATTATCTTGATCTTACTAAACGAAAGTTTATTATTCGCGGCCCTTTTTATACAAACTTGGAAACCTCCTCTTTCAGAACTTAAGAATCTTTTTTTCTTTAATTCTGCACAAGGCAGCGTTAAAAAGCTTTGCACCTGATGGGAAGAACATTCTAAATCTTGAGCATTTTAGTCCTATTCTTTTGATAGAAACGTACTCTCTATATCTCACGATGTTTTTTTTCTCTCTTCTCTTTTAACATAAAGATCTATGCAGTTGTTAATATAACTATATTTTATTCTTTCATTCTCTTTTCCTTCAAGGTTCTTTTTCTATCTATTTTACGAATTTTTTCTCTCTACTTTTGAAGGAAGAGAGATAAACCTTTTTTAAAAGCCTGTCATGAAGGTTCCCTGCAACCTTCGTGTTGGACAAAAAAAGAATTTTTTATATTTAAGATTCAAATGTATCATATTAAGAAAAATAAAAATGAGTTTCAAATCAGTGTGCATTTCTTCGTGTTCTCGCTTTTTTCCACTGATTAAAGACAGGACTAATACTATAGATTATGTATCACATTTCACATACATGAATGGAGAAAAGTGTGAGATTTTCATGCCACAATTCTTGGGATGTCTGATGAACAATCATCTGATAAAATATTCTGACATGGTTTTTCACCTTTTTAATTAAAGTTTCACAGATCTCGACAACCAAAGTTAAGATTGTTTGCTTCACAATGACGGTATTAGTGCGTAAAGTTTGCGTCTTCGTCAACGCAGCTATTTTGGAAGACGTTATGGGCAGCATAGAAATTTACAGCTGGTCCTCTTGTCACGCAGTTGTTCAGCTTTCAAGTCCAATTATACGGCTAAAGCTTGTGCTTTTACCATAGAAATCATTGCAATTACATTTCCAAACAGAAGGTTTGGTTCACAAAGGAATTATTTTCCTTACCAAATAATATTCTGTCACCACAGAAAAAAATTTTATTCCTGTGTGGTGTAATATGTTTTTTCTTTTTTTTCTCGAAATGCTTGAAATGGACTTCATTTCCCCTTCTCCACCTTCTCTATAAAAGTTATTGTGAGTTTTCCTTCTCTGTTGTTCTCAAAGGTTTACTCTAGTTCTAAAGTGACTTTTCTTATCTGTTTCCTCCGGCATGACTCCTGAAAAAGATTGTGTATTGAGATTCCTACAGAAAAACATTGTAGATATAGTTTATGAAGAGAATGGCCTTTGTCAAATTCAGTTTTTGACTTGGTGAACTCGACTCTGAAATCTGCGGGAAACATTCGTTCAAATTTAAAACTCCACATCAGTGCCTGGCCCGGACGGAGCCAGCAAAACTTGATATCACGAAGGTAGTAGTCAGGCCTCAAAAGCACACACATTTTAAGAACAAAATAACTCTGTGAGGACAGAGCATCATCATTTTTCACCCTAAAGCTACAAGAAGAACAATATGCTTAAAACAGATGAGCACAAAGTACCATATCGCTAATGTGTGATGAAACAAAATCCAATTGGAACTGTCATATCGCTATTCTATTCCTTGCATCTTCCTGTCCCAAACTTTCCGAACAGAAAAAAAAAATATCTGTTTTCCTGTTTTTCGTGTCACACGGCGCAGTAGATTCTTTTTTCCCCTCTCTGACTCTGGTGGCAAAATGATGGTAAACTCGCCCTTATATCAGAAGATATCACTTACTCTCGCCAGTTAAAAAATCACTGGTTTATATAGCAGTTTCAAGCTGTCTTACTTAAAACCAACAATTTTGAATCGCCACAGCCTGGGCTAAACTAAATGCAAACCAAACCTTTGCAGCCTTTTTCTTGTCAGTCATTCAGACATTTTTCCACAAATGACAAGGAACTCAAATATTCCTTAGACGGACACTGTGCCATATGTTTTTGACGGCATACTGGATCACACTTCTTCAACTATCTATGGCTCTCTTTATTATATAATTATAGTCTGTGAGTGCCTGGTCAGGCAGGATTCCTTATTCCAGGCATCGCGCATTAACATGTAAACCTCAGTCCATGACCACAGTTTGATACTGGTCAAAAGCTGTGACTGTCGGAATAAAAATTGGAAGCTTGATTTAAAAGTAATTATCTAATGTCTTTTTAAATACAACAGCTCCTTTAGATGAAAATTTCAAATAATATGAACTCAAGTTATTTCTGTGGATCTGTACTTATTATTTTGTGTGTGCCATGAGTGCAGAAAAATATAATATTGTTGAAACACAAAATATTTTTTAGGACAACATTCATTTTTGACAGCGAGATTGTAATTTTTTTTCCTTTTAAAAGGATAAATTACATGGATTGAGAAACTCATATTGCGTATTTATCATAGCCAAATGTTAAAATTGCTTTTAAATCATCAACTTGATATCTGCTCTGAAATGACAAGAATTGTCCAAAAAAAAACAAAAAAAAAAAAAAAACATACGTTCACATACATACACATATACACACACACATTTCCATTCTTTAAGTGGCAAATATCAGAATCTTGTGATAAGGTTCCATAAATCCGCCCTTTTCCCCTTCCCCCCACCCTTTTCCCGCTTTCCCCCATTGCCTTCTGCCTCTCTAAGTGAGATGATGCACATTGAGATTACAAGAATACATGAATGTTTATAATTCCTGACTCTTCTCCTCCAAAACCTTCAGAATTTTTTTCCTGCTCGTTCTTTAACTTTCAGTCTCTCTTCTCCCTCTTCGCTCTTCTCTCGTCCACTCTTTCTCTGTCTCCCCTTCAGATCTCAGCCTGCATTGTTATTCCTCCTCCTCCATCTTTCTCTCCCTCTTCCCTCACCTCCCCTTGTTTCTCCTCCTCTCATCATCCCGCTCACCAAGCGTGTTTCTCCCACAGCTCTTCGCCTCGCTACTCTCACCTCCTTCTTCTTCTCAACCTTCTATCTCTTTCATCTTATCTTCTTTCCCATTGTTTTGGTTTCATTAGTTTTCTCATTTACCATTAACATTCTTTTGTTCATCTTCGTTCTCTCTCTCCCTTTCTCTCTCTCTCTCTCTCTCTCTCTCTCTCTCTATGTCATTGTCTTTCCTGTGCCTGTTTCTTTTATCTCTTTCTTTCCCTCTATTCCTTTTTATCACTCTCTTCCTCACCTACACACAGATGCTTTTTCTCTGTTTTGTTTTCAGTCTCCCTCTTTACTTTTTTGCTTTCTCTTTGTCTATATGCCGGTCTGCATGTTTTCCTCTTAATATCTCTCTCTCTCTCCCTCTCTCTCTTTCTTTCTTTCTCTCTCTCTCCTACTCTCTCTCTCTCTGTCTCACTCTCTCTGTCTCTCCCCTATGCTTCTTTCTTTCTATTTGTCTCTCTTTTCCTCTTTCCCTTTCTCTCTCATTTTTTATCTCACCCATATACACTTTCTCTCTGTTTTGTTGCCAGTCTCTTCTTTCACTTTTTTCTTTCTGCCCGTCTTTCTGTTGGTCTCTATGTCTCTCCCTCCCCTTTATATATATATATATATATATATATATATATATATATATATATATATATATATATATATGAAGGGTGCAAGGGGAAAACCAGAGATGTCACATTTTGACACTTTTGAGAAAAGCGAAAAACCAATTTTGAAGACTCCTACAAAATTCGTAATGGTCCTTATGTTAATTTAACTATTACTTATCTTGAGTATGTCCTTTCAGTGGTCTGACTGTATGCTTATATTAATTTTGGTGTTATAATCAAAGGAGTTATGTAACTTTTTTTGAGACACGGTCAAAATGGACATCTCTTGTTTTCCCCTTGCAATTCAGTTTTTTTTGGTAATTGTTGCTAGTTTTAACCGTGTGGTTTATTCTCTTATTGAATAATGACCTATGGAATCTCTCACATGTTGAACACAAGTCTATGTGAGTTCATAATGGGTTTCAAATTTCAGTATTACGACCAAGAGGGTGAGACTTGACATCCTAGTCAGATTCAGATTAATCTTGTCTTGAAAAAATTCATCTGATATCTTCACTAACCCAATACAGCCCATTCACACCAATGTTGTAACTTTCTGCGACTGTTTGATATACCTGACAGTTTTTCTTTTCAATTAGACTATTTTTTTTATAATTTTATAATTTTGATCGACATTTTGAATAATTTTAACTTTTATGAAAACACGGTAATCATTTTAAACTTTTGTTAGCACTGTTTGGTTTACCCCAATTTTGATTACTCTTTGACTGACATTACTGAATGTGTTAAAAAATTTCACGTTGGTCCTTAATAGAACTTAAACTTAAATGGCCATGGCGGTAAAATTAACCATTGCACCCAAAGAAGATGAAGATCAGTGTAGGGACTAGTCTTGTGTTGATGTTTTTAAAAGGAAAATTAGCATTTTATCAATACTCAACATTAAAACAATAATACTCTCAATTATACTTCTCTTTTTTCTAATCTTTTAAAGAATACGCAATGCCAGATACATCCACACACACCGCACACGAAATAAACCAACTTTATGGACCTCTTAAGAAAATTAGTTTTTGCTGAAATAAAAGACACTGAATACTTTCTCAACACTAAATTTAATATGAACAGCATAAACAAACCACTGTAATATAAAAAATAAAATTGCAGAAATAGAAAAAGAAAAACCAGTCCTGGATAAATGAGTAATAAAAAGAAAAGCAGTCACTCTTCGCTCTCAGAGGATAGCTGAGGTATAGTCTCATATTGCTTTTAAAGGGAAGCAATTGGCGATTATCAATGGACATCTCTGGTTTTCAACTTGTTTTGTTTGGACATCTCTGGTTCTTCTATTGCACACGTTTTTTTCTCGCTAATATTGTGAGCGACTGCGCTTGTTTTTCTATTGCACCATGTAGTGAGAAGATGCAGCGTGATTTGAAGATTGTGGACCAACAGTTATCTCAAAATTGTAAAAATGTGACATCTCTGGTTTTCCCCTTGCATATCTGTGCTTTCTCTTTATTTTTCGATTTCCACATCTTTTCTGTTTCATTCTGCTATTAGCCAGCTAACCTACACATCCAGTCTATCGCTCTAATCTCACTTCTTCCTTTTTATTCCTTCACCGAACTCTACACCTTTGCTTTCTTTTTCTTCTACCCTCTCCTCCTCTCATTCACTTTGCCTCTCACTTACACGTACACTTCTCTCTTACTCTGCGTCCTTGCTCGTAATAACTTGTGCTTTCTTTCTTCGTCTCTCTTTCGCTATATTTCGCTCGCTCTGTCCTCTCTTTCTTTATCTCTCGATCTGCTAAAGTTTTCTCTTTCAATCTACTTTTAACTCTGTAATATATTTCTCACATCCTCACTCAGTCCCTTCCTCTATAAGTCCCTACTTCTTTTTTCTTTTTTTTCATTCTTCTCAATACCTTCTTGACTGTTTGTCTGTCATACCCTCTCCCTCCTTGTCATTCACTTTTCTTTCTCCCCCTAATCCTCTCAAAATTTCTTTCCTTGCTCACGGTCTTTCTTCTTTCCTCTGCTCCCTCTTTCTTTTTCTGTTTCATACGACCGTTTCCCTTCTCTTTGATCTTTTCCCCTTGCCTTTTTCTTGTCCATCTGTCGATCCGCGTCTTGTTTCAAACCTTCTCTCTCACTCAAACACATTATCTCTCTCTGTCTGTTACTCGCTATTCCTTTGTATAATACTCTTCTTTCTTATACTGTTTTCTCTTTGTCTCCCTATTATTCATTTTGACCCTCCCTCTCCTCCTAAGCATCCGTGCTGCAACAATATTCTTTTGTCTTTTTATTGTCATGCTTGTTATATCATGCAATCTTTATGTTTTAATTCTTCTTCTGCCCTTCTCCTGCCCTGATTTGCGTGTCCATAGGTTATTTTTTTCCTTTCGCTTTTCTTATTCTTTTATATATCTCTCTTTCTGAGCACAATGCCTACTCTCTCTCTCTCTCTCTCTCTCTCTCTTTCTCTCTCTCTCTCTCTCTCTCTCTCTCTCTCTCTCTCCGTATTTCGTTATGTCTCTTCTCTTTAATCATATACATCTCTATCTCTCCCTTTTTCTATTCCTTCTATGGTGTTTTTAACGTTCTTCATAAAAATATTGCGTTCCTTAATTTTTGTATCCGCATTTTCAGTTGTCCTAGCCTTGCGGATGTAGATAAATGACATTTCATGGTATTTACCTACGAGCACAATTCCATCTAACTTGGCAGACAAAAGTTAAATTGATTTCAGTGAGATTTTTGTATTGGTTGTATAAGCTGATTAATCAACAACACAATCGAAACAGTAATAAATAAACGATGCCGAGAATTAGAGAACTGCCATGTAGGCTTTAAATAAAAATAATAAATTATCTTAGGAATGAAAGATATAACCACCAACTAACTTTTAGTTGAAACCATTAGGACAACACAGCGTAGACGTTCAAACGTTTCGCCCTAAGATTTCATCATAACAAACACGTCAATCACAAATTTAATACCAAGGATACAAGCCAGGCAAAACGATCCTGACATAAAATATAGTGTTTGAAAAAAACGTTACTGCAAACTAAAAATTGTCAGTCAAGTGATGAATTTACAGAACCAGAAATGAAGTGCATATCTAGTATAACAATACTGAAATCTAAACAAAATATAAAAACTAAGCCCCGAAATAATTCATGCTGGATGCGTTTTGTTATACCCTGTGTTTAGTTCAAGTTTGAATTGGTGGTTGTATTCTTTTACTATAACAATTTTCATTTTCTTCTACCACCATTGCATCTTCAGATGTTATATTCATTTTTTTGTGCTGTAACTGGGAGTGAAGTACTTGTATTCTATTTCTTTTTCACTTTTAGTCATGCAAAGAAGAAATTGATACCACGAGAGTTACGGTTCGATAATAGAGGTCGCCAAGCTTATGCCGTCTTTTTAATTACATAAGCCAAACCCATTCCTGATTTTTTTTTATTATTGTTTCACTTAAAGATATTCTCAATTAAACAAAAGTTGCGCACAAAACTGTTAATGCTGCTCTTTTTTTCCCCTTTAGCCTTAACTTGCGGTGTACAAAATTCCGGAACATTATTGTTATTAAAATGTCCACCTACGCCCATTTTGTTCCGCCAGCATAATAACATTTAAAAAGGGCTGCAAAATGTTATTTTGTAAATCCGTGCAACAACTTTGGGATTTTAAAATATGCCGACATAAAATGGGATGATCTAAATTAACATATCTATAAATAGCTTTGTGGATTTTATTGAAGTCCCACAAAAATCTGTAAAGGTATAACACGTTTGAGGTTAGCTCCATTGTAAGAAGATTAAAGTATCTACTTGCATTTTTTTCCCCATGCTTCATAGCATTTAGAAAGGGTTGCAAAATGTAATTTTGTAAATACGTACAACTTTGGGATTTTAAAGTATGCCCGCATAAAATGGCATGATCTAGAGAAACATATCTATATTTTTGTGGATCTTATTGACGCCCCACACAAATTTGAATAGGCATTACACGTTTGAGCTTAGCTCCATTATAATTAAACTAGGGTGTAGAAAAATGTTTCCAATCGAAAGATAATTATGTTTTTTCCCCAATGGTGTAGATCTATGAATTACAGAAAAAAATGCCTAACTAGAGAGTTCTAACGTCGTGCTCTGTTGGTGCAAGTTAAACATACAGCTTTGAATATGAAATCTGGCTAACTATCTTGAGCATTTAGGTTTAAAAAAAACCTTCCAATTCTTATTGTTGCATTTAAAACTAAGGCTCTCATCTCATATCCGTCCCGGTCTATAATGGAAAGAAATCAAAATGTTTATTTCTTAGAAGGTCTTTGGTCGCGGTGGGTAAGTCAGGGAGCATTTTAAGACAAGGGAAGTAATCTAGAAATAGATGCGTTTGGGAAACCGAGTAAGTTTTCTTTTCATAAATGGACATTCAAAATAAAATTTAAAAAGGGGATCTTAAACCACTTTTCATTCTTTTTGTATTCGATTCCTCAAACCATTGGATACAAATAGAAAAAAAAAATCAAAGTAACTTGTTAATGCCCAAATATCGACACATTAAAATTTGTCAAATCTAAAAATAATCCTAACTGTTGACGGAAATCTAAACTAACTTGTGATGTTAAAATCATTGATTTTTTTACAATAATATATTCTATTTTGCAGAGGATTTTTATGTTCAAATGAAATTGTTGTTTACCACGAAGTACACAAAACAAATAAACAATGATTTTAATACTGGTCAGCTATCCCGATGTGTATAAAACACTTGGATAGCTCTCGTGTTCTGTTTTTATCCTTTTTTTTGTCCTATGTTTCTGTATGAATGACGGCAAATGTGAAATCCGTTTGAAAGAATCCAACTGGCTCAATATCTAAACTTTACAAGATTTGAATATCGATTAAAGTTCCTCGATATTTCTTCAGTTTTTGTTTATGAGACTAAATATTGATGTTGGATCTCATTAATATCTCTACCACAAACCCCGACATGGACGAATGTAATGACAAGCTCAAACCTTAAGATCGCTGCTTTATGATGGATATTATTAAAAGTCTGTCACGAAACGGGCATCAAAGTTTCCAAAATTCAATTGGGTCGCATAAGTATAATTATTAGTTTCAAAGGGCAAACAGATTTAATATAAGTCATATCAAATACAAACCAAACTATGATTTTAAGCATCATCTCGTGAAGTCAGGTTTAATCATTACAAATGTCGGTGTTATAGCCTTGGCCAAAATCTCTCTTCGCCATTTCTCTCCGTCTCTGGGCTTGAATAAGCCTACAATAAGTGCATATATAGAACTTTCCTCTCATAATGAAACCAGTTTCCTTTGCTTGCACATCCATAAAAGGCTATGAATCGGTCTATAGAATCTTTTCAATCATAAATCAGGGCTATCTGTTTAAACCTACATAGAATCTGTGTGAGAAGCGTCGCCGGCGCAGTGGTTAGCGACCTCGCTGTGGATTCTGTGGCACGCTCAGTACCCTGCAAGAGAAGGACCGAACAGGATAGGGCTCATTAGGTAGTGGGTTGGCTGTAGTGGCGCAAATAAATGAAATATGTTAATCTCCGTATACAGTAGAGGGCATATCATCTAAAATAAGCGAGACATTAAATTTACAGAATATAGCAAAGTAATATATTTTTAAATCGTAATTCTGGGAGGCGTACATTTTTTTTTCCCATTAAACATAATTTTGATATAGCCAGAAAAATTGGTTAAGAGATAAATTTTGGCTTGAAGAGAAATGGTTTCACAGTGTCTTACTAAATATGTAAGGAGATTTTTTTTTACTGTGAAAATGTGAGAAGCAAAATATATGTTCATCATAACATGAGTGCAATCTGATACGGAGTTCTGGGTATAATCCTTACTTCTCCATCTTATTGTTAAGGTGGGCTCTTTTGAAAAGCCTTACGATTAAATGATACGACAGGGCAGAATGTCGGTGGTGAAAGAGTTGAGGCGATAAAATTCCTTTTTGGTAACTGTGCAGTTAGCATCTTCGTCACTAAAAAAAAAAAATCTTCATTGCATAAAATTCTCAAAAAATCTTGAAGACCATTCAGCAATATAATGTTTAAATTCTTAACCAGGCAAAAAATTTATTGTGGTTAAATGTAAATATAACTCACCAGAAATTTAAACTTCCCCAGAAAAAAAAAATTAAACTTGAATGATAGCGAAGCAGAAAAATGTTGCATCTTTGTTTCAGTCTCATTAATTTTTCCTAGCCGTCAGACATAACACAATAATACATCATAGCGCAGGGAATACACGAGAGTAAAGCTGTGGCGAATAATGGAGGGGCGGAGATATAACTGATTAAAGGCTCCATAGAGTAATGGAGGGGGATCGAACTGAATATCGTACAGGCTGATGCATGATAGTTTTTCTCTGTTATGACCCGTAGCATTTAGGGGTTTTTTTTTGTTTATTTAGGGTTTTTTTGTTTTTAGTTTTAGCTCTAAATTGGATGCATTGGGGAAATATCTTGGACATGTTCTATAAATTTGCAATCAAAAATCCTGCATCACAATCCTGGATGAACTGCAGTATTGTAAATTACTTCCATCATAGATAGGGGGAAAAAACCTTACCTTAAATTTATTAATCTCTACAAAAAGAAAAAAAAAACTGGTTGCGTTGAAAGGCAATACGGCTTTCCTATTGAAATGCCTAAAAAATGTGGGGGGAGTACCAGTAGCTTTTCTCTCGGTTTAAAACGACACAAGAAAAGCGTTTAAATTTCATTCAATTCAAGAATCAAATCCACCATTAGCAGCGATCCCAGAGTTTGCCTTGTCTGGCATTTGTTTCACAATACTTTTGGTAAGAACTTCTTCATCTCACGCCTGCGTAACGCAGAACGGTTCGCCCCCCACCGATAGCTCTGGCTAGAGCCTGATACGGGCCTAAAAGTCTGAGATCCGCTACCGGTACCCTTGTCTGACGGAGGGTCTAAAAGCCTGAGATCATTTTGTTGTGGAGAGATTTTGTATACTAAACCCAGTCTGAGATCAACTCGAAATGGTCGGGTTATAGACACTAACACTAACTAAATGAGAAATTAAAAAAAAAAACAAAAAAACTTGTGACAGTTTAATATCCGGGCGTTATCAGGTCATGGTTCTTTACTACTCGGCCAGAAAAATGTCTGGCAAAAAATTCTCCAATATTTTTCATTCATTTTTTTATGGATAGTTTTTATACTTATTTTTGTCATATGTTTTATAAACTAGAAAAATTGAAAATTTATAGAGAATGTATACATTACAAGACTTTCATAACCTGCCAAAGGTTTAAGCAATGACAGTTTATTCTGATGGGCCGACGCAAAAGTTTAGAGAAAAAACGACGCAGCCTCGGACTCTTCCAAGTTTTGGTTGTGGGCTCGATCGATCCTAGTGATGGGGATGGGGTCTCAAAAAAGCCTTCCTCCATGGCCTAATCGAGAGACAACAATTTGAAGGTCTAAAATTCACCTCTCATATTTGTTGTATAGAAATACTTCTTTCTGGACCAAACTGAAGCACAAAGTATGTACTCTTCTCTCTCTCTCTCTCTCTCTCTCTCTCTCTCTCTCTCTCTCTCTCTCTCTCTCTCTCTTTATCTATCTCACACACACAAATACAGAGAGAGAGGGAGACAGACATATTCAAATTCACAAGCTTCTTTCTTTATCCCATTTTTAGCCTGTAGAGGGTGGTCATGCGGTCAGCGTAATAACTCTGAATCCTGTTTGAATTATGGTTCTGTTATCGTACCCAAAAAGTTTACTTAACGTCACAAAAAATTGATCCCAGGGCTGGAAAACACAATAGATAGGTCCGTAGATATCTCAGGCTGGACTCCCTAGCCACTGTACCTCCGACGCCCCAGACCCAAAAGTCTTATCTAAAACAAAAATCGGATATCGGTGAACTAGTTAAGAATTGTACGTTATCCGTGGAAAATTCAAATCCTTGAAGCCCAGCCAGATCTAAAGCAACAAGGGCGCTAAATTTTGAATGATTCCATGATTTTCATTAAATAAATAAATAAATAACCTTCAATTTCGAAAGCTGCATTAAAAACAATTCTAAAATTTGAGTTCATGCAATTTCAACACCGTGAATATTCAAAGGATATGTGTGTGTGAGAATGCAAACCATTGCTTCAAGCGAGTCAATGAACGGATACGTAGATCCTTTTTAACAATCTTCAATATAAACAGCCGCAGTTAAAATGCGCGAGTCAGTTTAGATTGTAGCATTGTAGTAAAGTCATTTTTTAACTAAACGACCCTTTTTTATTAAACAATATGCACTGTGTACGTCCGTAAAAAAACTTATCTAATATAGTTAATATATATATAGTAAATATATATATTTCAATAAAGAAAAAAGCAACTCTTAAATGTAAAATTGTTGGCCCAGTGCATTAACAATAGCAGAATTAGCATCCGCACTATTTATGGAATTGTTTTCAGTCATAGCCTTGATAAGAGTAAAAACTTCTCTTGAATAACTTCCCCTCCCAAAACTTGCCGACTTCGTCCCTGTGAATGAGCTATGCCTGTAATAAAAACACAATGCGGATGCGATTATCTTTGCCTTGTGTATCAAGAGTACTTCAGTGAATAATTTATTTTATTCTATTTTAAGCATTTGCTGTCAGACATTGTGAGAGAAGTGTGTATCTCAAAGAGAAAAAGAGTCCTTACCCAATGTCTTAGTGGTCGTCCGTCGAACTCAACATGCTTATATGGTTTATTAAAAACGATACTTACATGTGAGAAAAACATGCTATCTTACAATCAAAAAAAAAAAAATTACCATTTTATACTAATGATGTAGAATGTGAGTGATTCTAAAATATTAAAGAACCTTACACAATCGATATTCAAAAGATTTTTCAGCTTCTTTATATTAGATGGAAGCCTATAGCGATAGATTCCAATTTTATCTTATTAACGCCCTCTGACTAGAGATCCTCATTAAAAAAAAAAAATCTGATGAACTTGAGCATTAACGGAAAACTTTGTTTAATCTTATCGTATGCATTTAGTATCATCGATGTCTGCACTTAAAACGTATACAAATAAATAAATAAATAAATAAAATAAAACAGACACAAAAAAACCTAGTCCCCACATTGGTGTAGCACCAATTTTTTTCAATGTCATTTTTAAAAAGTATTTATCAATCTCTCTCTCTCTCTCTCTTTTTTTCTATTCACATGTATAAAGAGATTCCCGTCAGATAACATATTTACTCTAAATGTGTATGTCATCTTCCGACGTGCATAGTGCAAATTGTTTATTAAAAAGGGTAGTAAAGTGAACGAAATATCATATCAACCTTACAGTGTCACGAAAAAAACTAAATCGCGCATTTAAATCAAGGTATGTAAACATAAGTTATTTTAAAAGTATATATGAACCTTAATCGACCTACTAAATTAATTAGATTTTGGCTTCGTCATATTCTTTTGGTAGCAGAAGCCATCCGTTTAAAGTTTTGCAACCGCCGTCTGTATTTTTCCCCTCACAATTCACAGTTTCCTCCCTTGAAAAGACTATCTCATCAAAATAAGGCACGTGCTGTCTTCGTACATACCGATATAGATTCTTCGTACTTTTGTCCTGCCCTGTCCTGTCCTGTTTGGCTTTTGCCAGAATTATAGTTAAGAATTGCCATTTAAGGCCTTTTCTTTAATGCATCGATAGTCCAAGGCACAACAATATGCTTGTCTACTAACTGGTCCATTTGTAGAGTTTTTCATTAAACGATGAAAACATTGGAATGAATGATCGAAAACAACGTAGCAATTTTGTAATAAAATTATTTATGATTCCTTTGGATAATCGTGGAGAAAATCAAAGCTAAAGGCGAATGTTTCAAGCGTAAGACCATTGAAATGCAGCTCAGCATCTAGAGAAGCACAAAATATGGATGGTTTGATTGAGTGTGAACTATCTGAGCATCAAATTACTCTGATAAAGTTAAAAAAAAAAAGATTTTCTTAGTGGAAGAAAAAGCAGTAGTGTTCATTTATGATAATGTTTGCACCCATAAATAAGCTGTTTGTACCTTGCCTGCGCCCTTTAATAAGTTTCAAACTTGCTATCGACCTGCCAAAGTGAAACACATTAGTAGCGCTTGGCCAAGGTGTTCTGAATTGAATTTTGGAGCGTGATTTCCAATATTCCATTGCTTTCTCTCTTTCTTTCTTTTTATATTGTTTTTGTTTTGTTTTGATTTTAAATTATAGATACATACAAAAATATTTTGCCAGATTCAAAAGCTTTAACAAAGCATGTTATGTCTCAAAAACCTGTACTATTCGAGCAAACTGTTAGATGGTCTTTTTTTTTTTTTTTTTTTAAGCGAGTTTTAGGGAATCGTTGGCGAAATCTGGGGAGGCTTGGGTGACGCAGGAGTAGCAAATCTGCAGCTTATTTTCTCAGGTTGGAAGTTGAGTCTGGGACATTCTTTGCGATGATTGCAAAGAGTTGTGGGCCTTGGATATCGTAAAGATTTCTTGAAGTCTTGCGAGGATCTTATAGAGCAACCGTTGTCCCCTTAAGAGATCATAATAATATCGTTTTTACACGACCATTATGTTATTTAAAGGATTTATAGACTACAGTCAGCAATTGAAACCCCACCATCCCTTTTCCTTCTCATGTCTTCCTTACTCTTTGTCCTCACCCGCTTCCTTCTTCAACGAACTTTATAAGGTTAACTGATAATAGGTTTGAGTGGAGGAACATGATCGCCAATGTCTCTTCCAGACAAGGTACCTGATAATGATGATGATAATAGTTATTCTCTTTAAGAAAAGATGACTAAAAATCCCGCCTACCGGTTATGGCAGCATAGAATTCCGCTTGGAAACTCACCATCTATACAGTAGAACTGAAAAAAGCGTCTACAAACGACTCAGACATAGTCATAAAACATAATTACAACATTAATAGTAAGACGCAAAAACTGTATACATACAATTTTAAAAAACAAATGACATCGTTCTCTCACTATTTATGTTTTCATCGCTGAACAAATAAAAATATTATTTAGATATTTTTTCTTCTTTGGTATGTATCAAAAAATCTCTTCCTCTTTATTTTATCTTAATTCTCTTTATTTCTTTTTCCTTGTTGCTTTATATCAACATGTAAAAACAACAAATCCACAGACTGGTGATCCTGTTGTCTTTTACATATTCTAGTATTCAGTATCTATAAAAATAAATCGACATTTGCGACAGCCTATGGCCCATCCAGCAGATCTAGATAGATTCCAAAAAGAAATCTCCCTCCTTAGGCATCGCTCCATTTTTTTTTAAAACCATGTTTTATGCAAATAATTTTGGTTTTCGCACACTCAAGAGCAGAACTGCAACCTTTTGGTTCGACTGTATATTTTAAAACGGGTTATCTCTCGTCTTCATCAGTAGTCTTCTTTGAAGTATAATAGATTTAGATAGCATGCAACTGCTTAATGTTTTCATGATACCGTAAAGTCATCCTAACTGCAGATCTGCAAGCGCTAAAAAAAGGAAAAAGAAAGAAAAAAAAAAAACAAAGAAAAATGCAGATTGTGAACTATTTGTAAGGTAAATCATTATTATAACAAGGTTGCTATGTTTAGATGCAGACATAGACTCAGAAATAACATAAGAATAAGTCAACTTTTCGGGATCTCCATCAGCAGATAGTCTGCATGCCTTTCATCCTCGGTTCAATTAAAAAAAATGTAACTTATCATCTTGAATTTTATTTGGAAGGAATTAGAACCATTGCTTTAAATCTCGTAGAAACGAAATATATCCGTCTGAAAAACCGCTTTAAACCTACAGTATATATCTCGCGGTGGCTCATTTGGTCGGACAGTGGCCCATCATGTGAGAGATACAAGATTCAACTCCCGGTCTTGGCCAATACAATTAAATTGTATTCCATTGCTTCTCTGTATTTACCCAGCGCTAAAAATGGTAGCCTTAAGAGACCCGGTGCAAATTAAAGTCGGCAAATGATAAACAACCGAAGAATTACGTATTCCTAGAACTATCAGGACCCTACTCCTGGTTCCCTGGAGCATTGACGTAGCACCGGACTCGCTTTACGTTTATCTACCGTGCACATTTTTCATTGTTTTTTTTCTATAAAACATGTTCTGTTCCTGAGAAGAAAGGAGACGAATGATGTCGCACAAGTAAGACGAGGTCCGGGTTTAAATCACTCTTGTCCAATGTTGACATAAAAATGCATTTTCATCCATAGGCCACAGCCTTTAGCCTGGCGGGTGCGGATTTTTTTTGGAGAGAATGGAGGGTTAAGAAAACTAGTCAACCTTCAGGATCGATTCCTGTAATCAAGTTGTAGGCTTACCCAAACTCAAGTGCCTAACCTATGGTTTGCATCTTGATAGTTATAAGCAGAAAGAGAGTGTCCATTCCTTTGTGTTTGTGTCAGATCACCGAATGATCTCAGGGCCTCTCGTTCTCGTCGGACTTGGTACACTATTGGGATTGAAAGCGCGACAAAAAAAGTTCCTACAAGTTCCAATGCGAGTTCTCTAGGCAATGCATGGATACATTCTATTACTTTTTTGTATTTTGTTTTCATATCTATCGAGCGAATAGAGGAAATTGTGTTCTCAAGGTTTTGTCTTTGTTTCACATTGTTCTTTTTCTAACCGCTGTGACAATTAACTGTGTGCTCTACCGTTATTGAATAGTTTCGGGTTATTGTTGGTTCTAAATCTTAGTCGTATTAATCTACGTATAAAGTAGAAAATGGGAAAGAAGCGATAGAGATGGGGTGGAGTTAGACTATAAGTGAGAGAGAGAGAGGGAGAGAGAGAGAGAGAGAGAGAGAGAGAGAG
>BLXT01003024.1:1302023-1319700 GCA_019648995.1 Plakobranchus ocellatus
ATAATAATAATAATAATAATAATAATAATAATAACAACAATCATAATAGTAGTAGTGAAAATTATACTAGTGATGAGGATAGAGGTGGCCATTATGGCAGAACAACACACTGAAAAGGAATTGTACCTTAGTGAATGTAAGTTTACAAATGATATTGCCATTGGTGATGGTCATCTCTCCATACTGGTCAGCCCAGCGCTGACCGCCCAGCAGATTATGGACACATGTGGTTACTTTGTTCCATTTGTAGTGGTCACGATATCTGGGAAAGGAACCATGAAATCATAGCACAGAATTAACATATCTGTATCCTTGTTTCACTGTTACAAAGCTCTGAGAAGGCAGTTTCAAGCTGCAATTTCATTTCAAAGGAAGCTTAGACAGATCTCGAGACAAAAATCTCTGACCAGTTCTGTTTATAAGCTGCAACAGTTCAGCAAACTATTTTGTACAATAACTTTCTCATTTAACTTTTCAGACCCCTAGCTCTAATCCCTTAAAAAAAGAAATAAAAACATGATGTTTAGAGCTCAGAAGCTGTGATAGAAATTCTACTCACTTGGGTAAGACACAATGGACATGGCCAAGAGGTTGGATTTCCATAGATTTTCCCCAGAACTTTGTCTTTATTCTCACATCTGTTGAATGGATCAAAACACAAAATACTGAAAGTTATCATGAAAATGATTAAAGATGATTAAAGTGCTGTTCCTTTTCCTGATAAATTCAGTCTCAGTTAGGTAGCACTATAAAACAAATACCCTGCCTGCTAAAAGAGACAAGCAATGAATTAATTCTGCACCTTACAGTTGTTATAATAAACAGATGATGAGGAAGAAAAACAGATAAAAAATTAATAATGGGCAAAAAAAAAACTTTGGGATGAGTGATTGATATATAATTACTATGAAAAGTTTTTTTTCTTTTTGAAGAGACAAAATACTTTCACACAAAAGAGAGGAACAAAAACCTTGCGAAAAAAAAAAAAAAAGAAAATATATATTTCAAAAACAATAATTACTTAACATTAAACTTTTTTGCCAAGCTAATGATAAAAACAATTAATCTTACAGTACACAGTAATGAAAGGCTATATGTTTGGACAATTTAATTGAATTAATTTTCCTTGAAAAAAAGTCTCAAATCATTTCTCTCTGAACACACCTTGCCAAATGGTGAAGTTTTTAGACTCGCAGTGCGCCGCAGCTATCGGTGGATGATGACACACCTGCAAACAGATCAAAACAATTTAAAATATTACCCGTTGAAAAATCATCCAATGGTACATAATAATACGACTATGGTAAAAACACTTTGGGCACTATAAGATTCAAACAAGAGAACTGACAGAAATTTTCATTTTGACTATAAACAGAGAGGCAAAAATAACTACAATTGACTCCATCTGACTACTGTTATTTGTTACCTCTATCTTGACCTGCCCTCTCCATGTGCAATAAGTTTGGGCTGTTACGAGAAAAAGAAATAGTCTTTTAAAATGCTCATGTGTTTCATCTCAACTACCGTTGGATAGTCTTGCGAGCTATTTATGTCACACATGTTTTTCATCCTGGATTTTTCCCTATGATCTCAGACTTTGATAGTCAGTGCCCTGTGCCATTGATCGATCTATGGAATGTTTGAAGTCTAGTTAGGAAAAGTTGAAATATCTCTTACAGCACTGTACTTGCAAACTGACCTGCTCAGCAATAAATCTCCATCCCTTATCCTCCCTGATACATTCATAGGTTTCTCCGAGCAGAGGGTTGAATGGCTTATGACCCTCCCTGTAGTAGGAACTTGCATAGCTGCTCACTGCAAATGCTGCAACGTAGATCTGTAAAAGATTTGGGTTGTTTTCTCTTTATAGATAGGATATTGGAACAGAATAATTTTTTGTCATTTATTTATTAAGTAAAAAAAAAACCACACACACACACACACACATATACATATATATATATATATATATATATATATATATATATATATATATATATATATATATTATGTAAATTCTAAAGGTTCAAGCAAATGTTGTCACTTCGATGGAGAGAGTGGAATAATTTCTGTCATAGATTTTAGGTTTGTTTCTTTTTCAAGGGATAATGAGACTGAGACAAGAAGTAAAATGGGAGCAAATTTTATTTAAAGCTGTCCTGGCAGTATTCAAGTTAAAAGAATCAAGTACCACTCACTTGGATAATAAAATCTGAAAAAACAAAGACATGAACAAAAAATCTAACATCTTGAGAACTTCAGTTTATGTGGAATTTGAAGAACCAGACTTCAAGTTTGAGACTTCCACTGTAAATGTGATTCTTTTTGGTTGTGATTATCTAAAAAAGGAAACAAATCAGTTCTGTCATACATTTCTTCAATCCTGTTTTTCCTTTGTAAATATATCTAGATATGGCGATTTCGCTCCAAGCTACGGTAAAAAAAAAAGCTTTCCTAGGTCTTTTTTTAAACCTTTCTTTTTGCGTGAAAGTGAAAACCAATAATCTCCCACTGAAAACATATTCTGTATAAGCCTTTCTCAAAATTCAGTCACTTCATTTCTTTTTCTGTGATGAAATTCTACAAACCAAGTGAAAAATGCATGAATCTCAAATAAAACTCACCATACGCTCGTAAGGGTCATCGTATTCAGCAGCTTTGTCCAGCAGCTCACTATACTCTAGCTCTTCACACAAACGCTGTAGAGAGACATCAATGGAAGATGTATACGGTTTATTTTGAAGCTCTTAACTCATTGAAGTCACATCAAATCATATGATCCAACAGCCCGAATCAATGCTGAGGCTGAATCAGATCATGTGATATGCCAGAATGTACTTTTTTTAGAGATCACTGGTGGTCCAAGTGACACCAACCCCAGATAATGATGATAATAACAATGATAAAAGTTAGAATCAATAAAGGTGGCAATCCTTCGCACTGAATATGACAACTTCAATGAATTAAGCAAAGCCTATAAAGGTCTGCAACAAAGCATGTGCATGTTTTTTTCTCTATATATTATAAAGTTGTAGAGAAATCCAGCATTGCCCTAGATAAAAGGAAAAATTAAAAAAAGAAAAATCATCTTGCTTTTTTTTGCTGCAGCCGTGAGTTGCAATACTATGGATATAAATATTAACTTTAATTAAACTTAGTAAGGACAGAAAAATGCATTTTCCTTTCCAGAAATGACTTGACATTTACATCAGTGGAAGCCGCTCTCAGATTAGAGATTATGTGTAAGCTTTGGGTCTACTTAGTTCTAGATCTAGATCTATGTGACTTGCAATGAATCTAAGTTAGCATCGATTGACAGCCTGGAATTTTCTGCTGTCTTCACCTAGCTATCCAATTTGGGCTACATTAACACAGGAAAGTGAATAAAGTTGTATAGTTGTACTGGATATTCCATTCGTCACCTTTCACACAGTAGCCAAGTGCTATAATAATTGCACATACACTTATATTTTGAAAAATATACCACACTATACCCAGTGTATACTTTAGTGTTTCAATATCCATACACACTGACCTGCAACATACTGAGTGGCTCATTGAGAGTGACCGGCATGGATATTTTGGTGAGGTCCTTGCCAATGTTGCGATACAGCAGATTCCACATACTAACATCCGGCGATTCTGGCTTTGGCACCGGGAGGCGGGTTCTGCGACCCGTGGCACAGATCGGCTGGGGCGGAGCTTCTGATACTGCAGAAAGAAGGAATTCATTTGCTGTATTAGTATCTTTATACCAAAGAATATTCAGTGAGTGATTTAAAAAACAAAATAATGGCAACTGGGATCTCAAGCAAGTTCAATTTAAATATATAAAGTTATTTCTTATGCCTATAATACAAAAAATAAATAAATAAATAAATAAATAAACAAATAAAAAATAAAATACAAAGACAATTTTTTAATTCCATTTTTAATACAATGTGACACTATCATTATTCTCCAGCAGTTGGTCCTAGATCGATGATAACACATGCAGCCCTTATGAAACACATAGCCTGTTGCAGGTTTAATAGGGAGTTATAGAACTTAGGCTTTTAGGAAATTCCAGTGGGTTAAAAATGCTCTGGGCTGCTCTTTTAAAGGATGCAACTTGGGCAAATGCTGCCTGGCATGATTTTCACTCCACATTTGCATTTTGGGATATTTCTGATTTTCCCGTCACGGAAAAAGTGGCTGATGTATTCAGTGAGTGATTTAAAAAACAAAATAATGGCAACTGGGATCTCAAGCAAGTTCAATTTAAATATATAAAGTTATTTCTTATGCCTATAATACAATAAATAAATAAATAAATAAACAAATAAAAAATAAAATACAAAGACAAATTTTTAATTCCATTTTTAATACAATGTGACACTATCATTATTCTCCAGCAGTTGGTCCTAGATCGATGATAACACATGCAGCCCTTATGAAACACATAGCCTGTTGCAGGTTTAATAGGGAGTTATAGAACTTAGGCTTTTGGGAAATTCCAGTGGGTTAAAAATGCTCTGGGCTGCTCTTTTAAAGGATGCAACTTGGGCAAATGCTGCCTGGCATGATTTTCACTCCACATTTGCATTTTGGGATATTTTTGATTTTCCAGTCACGGAAAAAGTGGCTGATGTGTTCTGCAAAATATTCTATTCGAGGTAAATTTGTCAGATCAATAACAAAAACAGGAATATAACAAAACAAAAGCTGAGAACATAATGTAACAAAAGATAGTGATGTGGATAATCACACACAACGCATCCACAGGATGGTATAATTCATTGAGATTTATTTAGGGGCACAATAGTTCTTTGTTTTAAAAACAGATGAAGCTAACATGGAGTTTTATTATTAGTTTTTATACATAAAGTCGTGGGAAAACTAAAACCAATTTTTCCTTTGAGACCTGAATAAATTTGATTAAGTGATGCCTCTAGATCTGCAACAGCTTACATGAAGTTCCTCCTGTGGTATGGTCAGTATCATTGCCATCCTCGGACACATCACTGGACACTTCCTCATCAGACGGCTGAAGTGACAAAAAAAAAAGTATTTAATTAATAGTATTCTGCCACAAGAGAAGAAAAAAAGGTTTAATTAAAAAATAATAAAAGCCCACATAATTCTGTAAGACTACATAAATATCTTTATTGGTTTGTTTCCTTTCAAATAAAAATATTAATCCCCCTTCAATGTAGCAGAGAACTGTAGGTCACACAATCCATTTACTATTTTGGTGACCTTGCACTTTTTGCCCCAAATATGCTAGAGTATGGTGGCTGGATCAAATTTGCATTGAAAAACCCTTGAAGAATTTTTAAACTCTTTTCTCATCAAAAGAGTCTGAGATTTTCATACATTTTGTGTTGATTATGCACACAGTGGAATGAAGTGCAATATCTTTATCGTTAATTAGATGGACGATGATTCTATATTTCATTTGGTTACAGCAGTATAGACTATAATGTATATGTGTAGCAGTCCCACGAAATGAGTCCAGTTGTAGTTCTGCATGACTGACGTTTAATGAAAACCACTTACTTGAGGGTTGAAAATTTCTCACTTCTCTACATGGAGGACTCTTTAAAGAATTGCTTCATTCTTTCAACACAAATAAGCACTTGAAATTTTCACTTCTTTATTTTGAAATTCAGATTTAAGCTCAGTGGTGTAGACCTACAACCAACTCATTTTGAAGCACAGCTCACATACGCCTGACTCAAACTTGGATCTTCTGTCCTGAACCACTGGTTATTTTAGCAAGGTGCATGTTAATAATGACAGGTGGGGAAAGAGGTGTTCTTAAGTTACCTCTGAGGACGAGTCGCTGATAGTTCCGCCAAAGTTCTCCTCTGCATCATAGTACTCTGACATGGAGAAGCTGTCTATAGAGAGGGACTGGGCCAGGCCGTTCTTATCATGGCTGTGACCGAGCCTTAGCTGGGGGAGTGGGGATAACACAGGGGGAGCACTTGAGTCAGTCGGCAGGGTAGATTCAGAGTGGATGCGGGCCAGGCGGCACCTCAGGTCAGCATTCTGTTTCTGCGTCTGGAATGGGGAATTAACATAAGAAACATGACAAAATGACCAAGCAGTTCCTTATTTCTGCAATTGGTGATCTCAGACTTTTTTGCCCCCCGTTGGACTGGCACTAGACATAGTATTAAAAAATCCCCATGAAAATTGCCTGCGGTCTTAAAGACTATCAAATTATATTTTGAAACTAGGTCAAATTAAAAGCAGAATAAGAAATTTTTTTTTGGACAATAAATGATATTAATAAACCAGGAAGACACTTTTTCAATTTACTTTTTTCCATTTTTTTTTTTTAACATAAGAATGTGATCCTTAGAGTAAAACAAAACACTTCATTATGACATTTGACCTGACAAGAATTTTCTTAAAACATTTATACACATTTATTTCAATCAAGTTTCTAGTTGCCTCTTTATCCTATAAGCAACAAATCCCTAAATGACTTGATCTTGAGATGTGCATGAGAGAAACACTAACCTCGACTAGAGAAATTTTGAGAGCTGCCACTTGTCCAGGTCCCAACTCGGACTCCTGTTCCAGGGTAGTTTTCATGCGCTCACGTTCCAAGGTGATTTGGGCCAGCAAGTCTCTCAGGCGGCTGTGAACTTAAATGATGGAAAAAAAAAACAGATATGTCTATTAACATTTGCATAAAATTTATAGAGGCAATAATCATCACAATCCTTTTCATATCGAACAAACAGAAAAAATATTTTAAAAAAACTTGTAGAAAAGAAAGTACTTTGGGAAAAGGCAACAAAAGTTGAAAAAAAAGCTCTGACATTATAAACTTAGCCAACTCTGGGATTTTGGCCTACTTGTGCTGGTGCCTATGCAGGATTTGAAATTTAGGACAGATTTCAAAACAATAATGCAACGAAATTTCTTATACAGTGGTCAGAAAAGTATTTAAATGAATTCTTCGACACTCAAGACCAATTTAACAGTGTCATTTGATACAACATAGCGAGTATGTCTATGAACTCGTACTGACACTCTTGACACATGCATACCCATGTGATGGCCAGCAAGAATTTCTTTGAACTCTTACTTACACTTTTGACACATGCATACCAATAAAATGGCTTAAAAATATTTCTATGAACCCTTACTGGACTCAGCAGATGACAGAAAGTTCTCGCGCAGCTTGATCTCCTGTATCCTAAACTCATGTGGTGCTAGCCTTGACACTGTGTCCGCCGTCCAACTGACTGTCTGACTTCGGTCACCACCACCACCACCACCGCTGCCGCCACTGCCACCATTACCGCTGATGTTGCTGGAGCTGCCACTGAGATCCCTATGGGTATCATTATGACTGTTGATGTTGCTGTTGTTGCTGTTGTGGTAGTGCAGCAGATTTGGGTTGGAAGCGCTGGCTTTGAGGCGGTCAGAAGGAGGTGACTGTAGCGTGTTGCTGCTGGATGAGCCAGTGGACACTGTCGAGGCATTAGTGGAAGTTGATGTCAGGCGCTCCGAGGTTGGGGCAGACTGCACATTGAAAAGGCAAATGAGGCGAACTTGAATAAATTGGATCAATTCACTTGTACTACAAAGGGAGCTTTTGAACTCAAAATGACAAAAATCAACAAAAATGAATAAATAGATGAGTACCGGTAATTAAATTATCAAAGGTAGAAAATGATCAAAGGAATACTGAATAAAGCTACAATTTAATCAATGGTCCAATGTACAAATATACAGGTGAATGAATAACCAATTAAATAACATAAGTCTACAAGTTATGAATAACAAATTGAATTTTATAATATCTACCAGTGACTGATGAAATGATCAAAGAAGGAAAAAATACATTTGATTACCACAAAATAAGAACACTTTTAGTTCTTTATTTTTCTCATCAACATTTTAAATAAATTCTTGTTTAAAACGCATAAAAAAAAAAAATTGAAAGTATAAAATATAGACCCATGGATTTTATAGTTTTCATTTACATGACAATACTGAATATATATATATATATATATATATATATATATATATATATATATATATATATATATATATATATATATATATATATATTATACATCACTTTGCATTTAGATCATTCCGTCTTAAAGGCTTACTGTCAACAAAATTAGAAACATCCACCGACTCTTTTTATGAAAGTTTCAAACCTCTTTTTTCCCGTATTTTTTTTTTCTTTAACAGCAGGCAGGGACTAGGCCTGAACTGCACTAATGTCAATGGAAAAACAAACTAGGATAAAATAGATAAGAAAAAAAAAGACATTCATTCTTGTCTTTTCTGTCATCAGTGCTACAAGTACGATATGGTTGGTCTTGCCAATAGTTGGTCCTAACATTTTACAAAAGATACAGAAATCAAGAATACTCAAAATTATCGACTTAGTTTTGTTCACAGAACACTGTTATGTCTTACTATTACATAAGGGTTAACCACACCAGCCTCAAATAAAGCAAAAATAAGCAAGAATCATGCACTGTTAGTTAGTCTGAAAAGATAGGCAGAGTTTTATATCCAGAACAAAAGAAAGTTTGCTATGAGCAACAATAAAATGAAATAATAAAAGGAACGGAATAAAAGTTAGAAAATTGCTCTTTAACTCTTCACATGCAAAGCCAGCTTGAAAGGAATCCTATATTCTAGAAGCTTACTTAAAACAAAACATTGGGGAACAATCCCAAACCATAAAATCACAACAAAAAACAAAACAAAACAAAACAAAACCGGCAATGTCATAGCTATAGCAAAACTAATAGCAGTAAAAACACTTGTTAAAAGAGCAATATTTGAGCTTTGAGATTAGAAGAACTGAAAGAAATAAAAAAAAAAAGCAGTATGTTGAATGCCATAATGGCTTTCTTATTTAGTCGCATATAAAAAAACAACAAGACAAAATACCTGAACATAAAACGGACAAAACTTTGCAAGTAAACTTTGTAGGCTTGCATGGTTGAAAACAAAAGAAACACTGAAGAATATATATATATACCACCTGGACTCCAACTTTTCTTTTTTTTTCCAAGCAACTAACAAAATGAATAGCTGTATTGGTAAATGGAATTGAATAATGCCGGGGAAATATTGAAGCTAATCATCTGTCAGCTTTAAACCAGGCCCATTTATATACTTATATCTCCAGACAGATATCAGGGGAAGGAAGGAGAGTATACCAGGATGTTCAAGGACCTGTTTGAGAAAACTCTTGCCCTGATAACAAAGCGGTACAAACGCTTGCCACCATGCAGTGTTTCCCCCCCCTTCCCCCCCCCCCAGACAGTGGTTCTCAAACAATCGGAGAAATAAACTTCCCCTTGACATAGAGATAGCAGTGGGGGAGTGCAGGAAAAACCTGGTCTACTGCGCAGGCGCAGTGCTGTCTCCGAAAGTAGAAGCAAGTCTTACATGGGAGTTTTCCTTGCTGTTGGAAGACGTGCCTGAGAAGGCTGTTCCTGCATAGCTATCACTCTTCCTCTCCCGCCGCTTGTAAGGGCGAAACACCCTCTTCTTGCGGACTACCACGTCAGACTCACTGCTGTCCATCCTCTGGGTCAGAGAGGGGTGGAGGTCAGAGAGTTAGAGCAGCAAGAAGACAGAATGAGGGAGGAGGTTGAAAAAAGGAGGAGGAGATAAGTTTAAAAAAAAAAAAAAAAAAAAAAAATGCTTGAACAATATTGGAGCAGATTGCAAAAGTAAGGAGGGATGAAAGTTAAAAGCACAAAACTTGAGAAGGCAAAATAATATGAAGAGTGAGTAGAGATTATATATAATTAATTAATTGAAAAAAGAAAGCACAAAACACCCAACATATCATATATCATTAATAAAAGAACGAAAATAAGGAAAATCATATAATACGAATTTCAGAACGACAATGCAATGACTATTGATTTTGCATTTGGGGAATCTTGGAAAAAATTATTAATGCAAGAAGACTGAAAAAGATGTGTTTAATTGGTTTCAATTCTTATTGGAGACCTTATGTCTCACATGCAATAAAAAGGATATTTATTTTTCAAATGAATATACTTTGCTGGCATTCATTTAAGATTTTAAAAGCAAAAAAAAAGTGTAGGGTTTCAAAAAAAAATTTAAAAGCTAGAAGTGCTTTTAAAAAAGTTGTGAATCGGAAGACCTGAGGAACAAATTCAAAATACTCATTTTAACTTTTTTTTTCCATCAAAATTTCTTTTCAAGCTGAACATAACTTTGTTTCAGACATGCCTACGTATGGTTTTTGTCCAATATATCGTCCACCTGATGAACCTTCTGTTACCCAAAACTAAACACTGTCAGCAGTGTATCAAACATACCCGAACAAATCTTTCAAAAAAAAAAAAAAAAAGAATTTAAGAAGATGGCTGATTGAGCAGTGCACAGATAGCTACTCAAATATAGAATTTTTGAGAAACCATAATGAAAGAACTGTGTTTATTAGCCACATGACAATCAAGTCAATACAGTTTTGATAAATCAATTTATTGTAAAACTTTGATGAATGGATAAGAGAAAGAGATAGAAAGAGAGAAGTAGAGAGGGAGAGAGGAGGGAGAGAGATGGAATTAGAGTGGGAGAGAGAGTATGAAAGTGAACAATTTTGATATATATCTATTTATTGCATATTTAATAAGTGTAAAAGAGAAAGAGATAGATATATGGATAAAGAGAGAGAGAGGGGGGCAGTGAGAGTGAAGGTGTGAGAGACTGAGAGAACCGGGGAGTAAGAAAGAGAAAGATGGTGAGAGAAACAGAGATTAAGAAAAAAGAAAAAGAGTGAAAGAGAGAGAGAGAGAGAGAGAGAGAGAGAGAGAGAGAGAGAGAGAGAGAGTGAGTCTTCAAGAGAGGGATGAAGCAAGGAGGTATTGGAACAATGTACAGATTTGTTAGTACTGTAGACAGCCAACATGCATACACTCACATACAAAACACAAATTTCCAAATGCACAATAAAATATATAGAAAAGAGCAAAAGCTATAGCATAGGGATACATTTTGCTTTTTTTCTCTTTTTTTAAAGATGAAAAGATAGTTTACAAAAGCTTTAAAAAGGAGAAAAAAATAAGATTACATAAAATTCAATCCAAAAGCAGGCAAGCACTTCAAGTTAATATTTGCTTCTGCTTCTTTTTAAACTATATAGATAATGGATTTGTTAAAAAAAAAAAAAAATGGTTTTGAATAAAATCTAATCAGGGCTAGTATGTTTGAATCAGGATCCCATCATGCAAAAATACTGACATCACCACACTGATAAATAAGCATGTGAAGAAAAAAAAAGTTGATCTGAATACATAAATATAATGCAAGAGGAGGGAAAAAAATATTTAGAAAATAATCAAAAGTGGGAAAAAGAATGCAATAATACTTGAGACAGCAAAACCTGAAGAGAAACCTTCACTTCACAAGAAAAATAGAAACTCTAAAAGAAAGAAGAGTTAGAAGAATAAAAACAGACCTCTCTGAAAGTATCCTAGGGAAACAAAACAAAAACAAAAAAGAAGTCAGAACAACATTAAAAAGAGAACAAAACTTTTTTTTTAAAAAAGGTATGAATCGGTGAATATTTGGTAAGCTAAGTACATCCTTATGTATATGATTGTATGAGTACTGATTTATAAATACAATGTGTGCATTCCAGGGGGATCTCTGATTTTTTTACCCTCCTCAGGCCAGCAAATCTGTGGCAGGCTCATGCTAGTAACTGTGACAATAACATCCCTGAAGATCAGTTGCTCCTGTGTCAATTATGTTAGCACTAGCATCTGTGCATGCCATAAGCGAGTTGTAGCATTACGTTTTTTTTTTTCACCTCTACGCAGACTAACCCTAGATCGTTTGCTGACATGTTTGAAGTTGTAACCTCTTTCTGCAGCCATGCTCCAATAGAAATGTTAGCTAGGCATTTGTTTCCCCCCCCCCCTTCATGCATGTGCAATCAATCCTTTGACAAAGGTTACACTCATCAAGGTTGAAGTGATTTGGTTTTACTTTCATTTGATGAGTGAGCTAAAACTCACCATCAGAATGTGAGACCTACCAGCCAGAGGAAACTCATAAGAGGGTTTGTCTCAGGAAATATGTTAGTTTAAGCATTCAGCAAGTATAACTATCTTCTTTTTAATTTCAAACCAATCTGTACAAAGCTGCTTATCTCCTCACTTTCTTATAGATATTTCGATAATTATGTAAAGAAGGGAAAAACTTGATACTGGTCAATAGTTTTGCACTCATGTGAAGGTGTGTATATATATATAAATATATATAAAATCACACATGTATTAGTACTAATCACTGTAGCAGTCAAAGGCTATGAGTATGTGGATATATGTGAGTTATGTCACTATGTTACCTGCAAAAGTACCACATTATCACATTCTGATGATTCTGCCACCTGTGAGATAGGCAAAAGAGGGGGCGATAATTCATCTTTCTTTCCTACCTTTAGACGATATATGTATTACTTTCTTGTGACCAGTCCATTTGTTTCTGGGCCATTATTCAATTGCAATGTAGACAAAAGTGAGTGGGCAAAATCTTTTGCACATACAAATGTTGGCATGTTTCTCATTTGTAATATGCAAAGCAAAAAAAGAAAAAAAAAGAAAAAAAGAAAAAAATTCAACATCTTCAACAGCTTTGATTACTTTTCCTTCACATCCTGTAGGCCAAAGCCCAACAAATGACTCATTCTGTGGGGTCAGGTCGCATTCTGTTTTTTTTCTCCAGTCTAAAACAGTTGACCCAATTCTGGCATTAATATCCCAAAAGCACACACAAAAAAAAAAAAAAACGGCGCTGCCAGGCCTGGAACAGCTGACAGATTTTATCTCTATACCTTAAGAAAGCTTAGAGGTGACAAGCCATGACAATTCTTTTGACTGAACACTAGAGTTTAAACTCTACCATGAATTTGATGGAAAGCTTAACCAACTAAAGTCTGGACAACCATCAGTCTAATCAGTGGAACGTTGTATTTGGCATTTGTAACACTTTAAATAATTAATATAGCCTCAAATAGCACTCTGTGAGCTGAGGTTTACCATATTGATTCTGTGGTACAACAGTGATAGTTTGAAAGGAGTGAAAAAAAATAATTTTCTAGAAAGCATTATATGCTGCATCCCAATTGATAAGGCTGGGCTCAAGCAATATATATTTTATTTCTATATTATATAAATATAGAGTGTGATATTGTCTTTGTATGCTAATTTTAATCATGATGTGTAATGGACACGTGAAACTAGAATCATAAACATTAATACATATATACAGAATGGGGGCGCATCTCTATAATATAATGGTTTCCACAAGTATTGATGAGGCTACAGAGGTGAATAAATGAAAAACTAAGAAGTTTCTTTTGTAGCTTAAGGGGAATTAGTAATCAAGAGGACAGTCACTCACCTCTAGGCCAGAGTCAGGAGTTATGGGCAAGGACTGGATCTTCTCCAGCAAGTCTCTCAAGTCAGAGAGCTCGTTTTGACACTGATGCAGGCCTGCAAAAAAGTGAGTGTGGATGATAAAACGTATAAAAGTGGCAGACCCACAACAAAAAAACCCAGAAAGATCTAAATATGCTGTAATCCCACAAAAAATCGATCTTTAGATCTAGAGGTAAGGCCATCTCACTAATGCATTCTCTAAAACTTAAGTTGAAGCAATCCCCCACAAAATAATTCTCTAAATCTCCAATGAAACTCATTTCTTGGAATATTTACACAAAATGTCAGGGCTCTGGGATTTTTTAAAGGTTGAGCTTTCAAAGCGTTTGTCATTAAACATATGAATAAATATGCACATAATATAATATAAAAAATATATCTCTTTGATTACAAAGCCATATCTTTTTTTTTTTTTTTTTCCTGATGTGAAAAGTTTGACACTGTTATGAGGTTAAAAGAGTAAGTTTGAAAAGCAAAAGTGGTCTTTAGCAAAAGCAGCCGAATATGAAAGGTTGCCTGATAATGAGAATTAGAGACCATTCCAAACAGCTAAGTTAGGTGAAAAAAAAATGTATTTTGTTTCTGATTTTCTTTAACTTTTTTTTTTTTTTAAACTGTGCATATTAGTTATGAATATCTAATTTATTTTTTAAATCTTTTTTTTTTCATTCTTTTAATAAATGAATTATAAAAAAGGTTGCAACACATTTTGCTACTCAAAGCTTAATATTTGAAAAAAATTAAGCTACAGAAAAGACCATTGCACCCCCATTGCTAAAATGAAAGGTTTCAATACTGATCCCTGTGCCCCATTGACAAGAAGATAGGATTAGAGATTATGAATCAGTGGTAGAGAGGTCCAAGGAGAAAGAAAACGAGAGAGAGAGAGAGAGAGAGAGAGAGAAAGAAACAGACAGACAGACAGAGAGACAGAGCCAGAGATAGAGAACATAAAGATAAAGGGAGTGACAAACAGATAAGTAGAAGAAATATAAATGGATAGGCAGATTGATTACAAAAGCATCTACGGGTGAATAAGATACATAATTGTAAGAAGAGAATTGAAAAAAAAATTAGCACCATTTTCTGCAGAATTAGCCTTTAAAAAAACTTGAGCATACAGGTATACAGGTATAGAAATGTAAATGGATTTTCAAATGTTTTCAAAAACATAAGTTTGTAATGAGGTGATGCTAACTCTGGTTCATAAACTCGCCCTAAAACTTGCAAAACTTTACAACTGGGATTTGAAAGTACTGTTCACGGCTATCTACATAGGTGACCAATCTGCCTAAATCATTGAAGTACTGAGTAGACTAATGACACAATACAGACAAACCCATCTAACCAATATTTTGCTTGATTTTCATACCTTTTAAAACATAATCGATGGAAAGCCCAAATAAAACACAGAGAACAGGCAAAGCTATTTCACTGGGGGTATATATTGATTATCTGAACTTTCAAAACAATTAAGCTGACATTTGAGCCTTGCATCTCAAGTTTTTTGTGTACTCTTTCAATCTCATTTATTTATTTATTTCTATTTATTTATTATTTTTTTTTGCTTTTGAAAATCTTTTTGGCACCATCTCTTTTCGGAAATCATTGTGGTTTTTTTTTTTTTTGTTAGTTTCCATTTTTGGTTAAATTCTATGTTAGATATAGGAGGAATGCATAGAACTTGCATGGGAAGGGTATAATTTTTTTTTTATATTTCATTGAATGTCAGTGCAGCATGGCCTCTCCCACATCCCCACCCAACCTGTCGCCATCTACTCCTCCCCCTTCCCCTCCCCCCCCTTACTTTTGCCTGTCTGTTCCATGATGGCCGAGTCCAAGAGCCAGGAGGCCACCCTGCCCTGGCTTCCCTTGAAGCTGGACTGGCGAAGAGTGTCTCGCTTTAGAGGCTGGGATAGGGCCAGCTCAGGAAGGTTGGCCGCTGGTGAGAGTCAGGGGGCGTAGCGATATTGAGCATACAGCAGACAGTTAGAGAGACAGGCATGAACAAGGATAAAAGGGAAGGGGGAAAGGGGAAGGGGGCAAAATGAAGTGGGACAGAGCAGACAAAGAAATTATGGATAAGGAATAAAAAAAAGGGTTGGAAGAGAGAGTATCAGTCTGAATGAAAAGAAAGGGCTAAAGCAATTGAAAATGTTTAAGCAAAAGAAAAAAAAAGAGAAAAAAAGGAAACAACCCACAATTGTCTTGTGACCAGTCCAATTACATTGAAAGCTGCATTTAGAACTTTTAAAAACAATGATGTGGCCAAAGGCTCAATCCTGTGAGTTTTGTAATCGTGAGAACTGGACACACATTAAATAGGTTGATTCTGTTCAAAGATGGAAGCGTATAAAGTCATTGAACAACAATTAAAAGAATGAAATAAAAGCAAGCCTTTTTTTTTTTTAACTTTCTGAAACTAATAGTTTTGTGACATTGCACTCAATAGGACTAGTCACAAGACAATTTATCATTAAAAAAAATTAAGGGAAATGAAAAGGTGAAACACAAAAAGAACAACTTTTTGTCAAATCAGCTAAAGGGTTGAATCTAACACTTCAAAGGAAAAAAAATGTGTTTCATCAATTTTTCTCCCTCTTTTTACTGCTATTTTTTTCTCTAAAAGTTACAATCCAAGCTAAAAGTCAAAGTAAAAAGTATAAAATGTCCAGAGTCTGACTTGTATTGCATTTGGACTGGTCTATAGACAATTATTTTCAAAACTTTATCATAATAGTGCAAATGATGTTATGGAAGTTAATAAGCAGCATATGTTATCAGATAATAGATTGCATATTAAAATACCGAAAAAATGTACAAGGAACTTTAACTCACTCGCTGCCGAGACCGAACAGTTTCGGTCTATCTATTTGTACCGCCCGCTGCCGAGACCGAACCCCTTCGGTCTAATAAATAGCACTCTACGGCCTACATTGACCGAAGTGTTTCGGCCTCGGCAGGCTACGTGCTCTAGTGATATAAATAAGGGAGAAGTGAATTTTTTAAAACTATATAAAAACCCCCGGCAGTCCTCATATTATGACTCTTTAAAGTGTCCGGCAGCGAGTGAGTTAACAATGTTGCCCACAGAAAATAAAAATGATTTAAAAATTGCATATTTGGAGGGATAAGAATAATTTGACATGATATGCATCTTAATAAATCCTTTCATCTCATCAAATTGATTTTTTTTTTTTAAACTTAGTTTAAAGCTTTTCTGCAGGTGTGTATTTATTTTAACACAATCAACAATTAATATGAAGGAAGAAATAAGGAGAGACGCTACGATATTGAGATAGAGAGAGAGGAAAGCAGATAATCGAAAACAGGGAAAGAGAGATATATAGAGACATACAGAGAGAGAGAGAGAGAGAGAGAGAGAGAGAGAGAGAGAGAAAGAAAGATACTGACCAACTAGACAAAAAGAAGGACATAAAAGAAATATGCCACATGAGAAGATAAAGAGACAACAGTACAATGCACACAATACACGCAGACACAACAATACAACAACACTTGATCATATAACATCATACAAGAACACATTGATCAGGAGTTAACATTAACCTCCCCTCCACTCACTGGCCAAGGCTGGTCGGTCCTCCACAGGGGAGGTCACCTCTGCCAGTCTTGGAATGTCATTGTTGGCCCCGTAGAGCAGCTCATGTTGCCGAAACAGCCTGTGGTGTCGCAGCCGCATCAGCCACTGGTCAAACAACACAGGGTCCTTCACCTGGTAGATAATAATGGGTTAAATTTCAGGATGAATGTTTGTCATCACGTTTGTTTCAGCTACCTGTCACTTGGGACCAGCCCTCTTAACATACACACAGGTATTTGAGGATGTTTTTTTATACATTTAACCCACAGGGAAAAATAACTAAGTGTCATAAAATATTGTCGTTCAGTTAACACAATGGCAAATCCCTTTTTTTTTCACATTTAAAAAAGATTACCACAACAAAAAAAGTGGCCTCAGAAATCTTCATCTTTCCTTCCCAAAAAATTTCTCATATTCCAATTTTGCTGCTTTTATTTTTGTCATCATGCAGTTTTGAAGGATGGTCGAAGAAGAAATCAAATGGATTAATTCAATTTTCTGTCGCTTGCGACCAGCTCTCTTAACATAGAGTAAAATTACGGATTCGTACAACTCACTTGTGATTCACAGGGTCTCTGCTTTAAATCCGCCTAGCGTTATGTTGGTAACT
>BLXT01003024.1:1487822-1505756 GCA_019648995.1 Plakobranchus ocellatus
CTACTACTACTACTACTACAAGTAGTAGTAGTAGTAGTAGTAGGTGCTAGTGATGACCATAACAATAAATCATGGTAATGGTAATTATCTTCATTGTGCTTGATCCCTAGCATCTTCATGAAAATCTTTATCATGGAATAAAAAAAATAGAAACTTAAATAATCGCACAAATTTAGTGTCTTTTAGTGTTTTCGTCTTGGTTTTGTTTTGTTTTTGTTTTTATTTACATTTTGACTCATCCCATCTTCCTCTTGTCTTTAAATTACTTTGTCCTGTTTCTTGGCTGTTTTCTTTTTTGTCGTGGTTGTTGTTTATTTATTTATTTAATTTTTTTTATTTGAGGGGGGAGGGTTTGTTTTTTTTTTTTTGTTTCATCATTGCAAAAATGAAAAAAAAAATTGCAACCTACGATGTAAGTGTAGGGAAATTCTAGCGTGCAGATTAAAATATGATAAAGTACGTTAAGCCTTTCTTCAATTCCTCCCGTGGCTGCCTTATCTACGAGCGTAATAGTTTTCTAAAACAGGACCAGGTTGGCTGTTAAAGATTGTAATTCTGTTGATAAAAAAAATGCCACCAGCAATAGGAGATTACCTCATTGAAAATTTGTAGACAAAAGGCGAAATGTGTTTAAAGCATCGTTTGATCATTATTACTCAATCTGTGAGAAACTTTAAAGCAACAGTGTAGATAATAACACATGATGGAGTGGACACACATAAGTTGTTCTCCTTTGTTAGACGCCAACCAGCTCAAAATCTATTTCTTTTCTTATAAATTTAGAATTAGAGTTTTTTAAAACATAAAGATAATGCCCCTTTCAATGGTGTGATTATAAGAAAACTAGGTGAAAGAGTATAACGGGTTTTATTTAAAAGATAATGCCTATGTAAATGTTTCCTGATGAAGTCATTTATAAAAACTCGAGACATGTTGCTATACATTTTGCAATGTTTTACTTTTTAGTATCGTTTTTGATTGGATGTTAGCAGCCAATTGTTCTCTTTCTTTATTTTGTATTGTTCCACTGATAGCAGAAAAAGCAAAAACATCTAATTGTCATAGACTTGTTGATAGATCCGAAAATTAAAAAAAAATTGTTTACGAGGCTTAAAGGACTCAAAATTTTACAACGGTCGTTTTCATTTGCTCGCATAACACGCGTTTTAAAAGATAAGGTAGTGAAAAATTTTACAAAAATGCAATGCTTAGGCTGATTTTTTTTTCTACTTTATTAAGTATTGATGCAATATAGCATAGAATTAATGCATTAGTCAGAGAGGCAATTTACTGAGAGACCTATAAAATGTATTGTGCATGCTAGCTAATCCAAAAGAGTAGTGCAAATGAAGACTCGCTTTGGCTCAATGGGGATGAGGGTGAGTGATGAAAGGGGATGATGATGAAGATGAAGGAGGGCTGATGAGGAAGAGATTTTCGTGGGAGTGTGTGTGTGTGTGGGAGTGAGGAACGTCTCATAGCATATCGAGTGTAAGGCTTGTTCTGAAGTTGGTGAAGATTCTTTATTGCCGCCTGTGGTGTCTCAAACAAACGAACCAAACGCCTAGCGAGAACCGAAAAGTCAGCAGGTTATTATAATTATTATTATCCAACATCCACACACGCTGTCTGCACCGATTTATAAAGGGGTATCTCTATGGTCTGCACTCAAACTATATGCAGGCTTGAAGGAAGCAAGGGAAGGTGCTGTGCTTCTATCGATACTTACATGTAGAATTCTTCCCGTGAACGGAAATATAACTGACCCTGCCAAGATGCTTTGAAACGAGCTCCAGAAATGTTACATACAAGGCTGCACTTAAACATAGCTAGCCGTGCTGCGTTCACAAGCTATAAACATATTACATGTAAACACATTCATGGGAGTACACACACATGCACGGTTTGTGTGCTGTTGTTCGTGTGTGTCTGTTTGGTTGTGTCTGTGTCAAAATATGCCTAACTTTTTACCTATCGCATGCCACAGATTTAGTAGCGATACCTTGGATCTGGATAGCCAGGTTCATTTTCCCCTCAACTTATCCCTAGCATATCAAAATCCTGAAAAAAGATAGTTCTCGTTGGTGAAATAATAGAGACCGTACTGTATTTTTTATCCGACTTAATTCATTCTGCCTGACTTAATATTTTCACTCTTAAATTGGCGGCTCTTTGGTGAAAATGCTATTCTAATATTCTGATATTCGATATGGAACAGGAAAATTTGATGTAATATTTCCTATCTACGACAATATAGTAATAATAATAATAATTACAATAATAATAATAATAATAATAATAATAATAATAATAATAATAATAATNNNTAATAATAATAACAATAAGAAGAAGAAGAAGAAGAAGAATATATTAATAATAATAATAATAATAATAATAATAATAATAATAACAATAAGAAGAAGAAGAAGAAGAATATATTAATAATAATAATAATAATAATAATAATAATAATAATAATAATAATAATAATAATAATAATAATAATAATAATGATAATTATCATCATCATCATAATTATTGATGTTTCAAACTAGTTTCCGGGTATCTAATTTTTTTACACAAAAAAACTAACGCTATGCTCAACGAAAAAAAAAAATCGATCTGGCAGGAAAAGAAAAGGCGAAAACAAAAAACCCATTTAAAATGACATGCTCTATCTCATTTAAGTGAAAGAATAAATAAAAGCAAGCAACAATCCCCATAACCTGTGTTCAATAGCATTCTGATCTATATGAATCATCATAGACAAAACCAAAAACACCAAAAAGCAGCAAAGGTGTGAATAGATAAGCCCATGCTTTTCTCCCTCGGGTGCGAAGAGTTATTGGCAAAGTTTCAAAACTGGCTTATGTCTGGAACTAAAGTTATATTTAGCTCTTTTCATTTTCTTCTTTTTACAACTTTTGTGAATTGTTCGAGTATCAGATTTAAAAACGTATGAAGAATGCATATATTTGAACAAAAATGTGTTTAAGATTTATCTAAAAATTATTTGATTATTATTTTTCTGTACATTTTTTCTTCAGCTTGTTGCATACCTAGATATTGCTTCTCGAATATTTATAAAAATCGACTTTTGATACCAAGACAAACTCATAAGTTGGGATTTGAAAAATAAACAAGTTGGAAAACATCTTTAGTATTATGCTCTGCATTTAGTAATGACTAATGATTTTATCACAGGCCGAGACTAGAACAAATAATTAATTGATGCGGTGTATAAAATCAATGGTTTTTAATCTTGATTGAAAAGTGCTGCCACCTTTTAAAATGTTTATGACTCGGATAGCAACTACTTTTTTAACTAGTTTTTGCATTGCCTGAAGAAGTAACCTAAAGATATTTGCATTATTTCTTTGTACAAAAAAAAATTAGCTAACATTTTTTTTTAATGTAGAGCATTTATGTCTCTCCTCTTTCAGCTCTCCTCCTTATACCTCATTCTCCACCATGCCTATCCTATCTCTAACCACACGTACTAGATCTCCCACAACACATACCCTATCTCCCACCTACCACCACATCCACCCATCTTCCATCACACATACCCCATTACTCATTCAACATACCTCGTCTTCCACTACATCATGTCAGTGCACTTCTCCTAGTTTATGTTTTGAGTTAATGTTCTTTCTAAAGTATTCATTTTCATCTTCCTCTCTCTTCCCCAATATGCAAATTGAAATGGCCTCATATCACAGTGGTTTTTGTTTTCTGTCATCAAATCCAGACTGCCGACGAAAAACTTAGGAGTATCGGCAAAGCACAGCAACCGGCAACATCAGTCCAGACACAAAACTTCACATTTGTTCGCCACCACAATCAGCCTCAACAGCAGCAGCAACAACAACAGTCACAGTTTTACCATCAGCAGCAGCAGCAATATCAACATCAGAACCAGCAGTGCCAAGTGTTGCAGAATCGAAGCGAAAACCCACAGCAGCAACCTTTAAGGCGACTCTCTGAACAAGAAATAATACAAGAGCAGGTGGACCAGGAGCTGAAACGCAAACATCGACAGAACCAGTGGCAACAGCAGCAGCAGCAGCAGCAGGAAAACTCGAATGAACACGGCAAGGCGTTCTTATCAACATCAGCAGCAGCAGCAGAAAGAGGAGGAGTAGAACAGAAAGAGCAAATAAAAAACGAAGAAGCTTTTATGGCTGAGCGAGCCATAGCCTCTCGACATGCCCGGAGGGACAGAAATGCTCCGGACAGTTTAGACAAAGGGGAAGTAAAGAGAAGATCTCGCAGCGAGGGGCCTGTGAAAGGTCGTGTAAGACATTCGATGGATGAGCGAGGAGGCAGGGCGGAGAAAAAACAGACGTTTGACGGGGGTGGAAGGATGAGGCCCTTTTGTATAGACAACGATGACTCAGAATCATCTGGTGATGTAAGTGACCCCGGGAGACCTTACTATAGAGGAGGTCGCGGTGTTCCTCGTGCGGACTCCGAGTCGGACAGTGATCGCCAGCGCTGGACAAAGAATCCTCTGGTTGTGAGAAGGGTCAAACGCCCGGACAAGCATACGAGAAACCGGTTGAGTGGAGGAGCTGGTCTCACCACCGGGGGTGCTGCAGAGAATGGCGTTAGCACAGGAGGTTTCTACGGCAACGAAGATGCTGCTGCGAGTAGTGGAGGGGGAGGGGGAGGAACAGGTAGTGGGAGTGGGGGAAGAAGCAAGTATCAACGTTTGGAGGAAATGAGGAGGAGGAGAATTAATATGGCTGCAACGTCTGACGAAGAAGGGGCGGCGACCCCTGCAGTCCGAATCTCTCGCCTGCGTCAAAGGGCGCTGCAGAGCGGTCTCGGGGGTACAGGTGGTGGACAAGCGGCGCGACCTACGAGCAACATTACCCCTAGTAATAGTTTTAAAAGTTTTAACAGCAACATGGCCGGTGGCATTGGTGGCATCAGTGGCGGTGGAAATATTGATAAATCACCAATGCCTTTGAAAAATTTCGTGCCCTACCAAAGGGAGATCTCTAACACCTCAACGTCCTCCTCATCCCAGTTCCAACCTTGGGGAGGCGGCTCGCAGACTCGGCAGGACCCACACAATTCAAATCAAAACAAAGGAAGTCTAGTCTATGCCCCACTCAACCCAGGTGGCCTCCAACCCTCCTCTTTACATGCAGTTCCTCAGCATCCTCAGAGCGTTTCCAAAAGTCCTGCCATAAGACCTAAACCCTCCAACCCACATTTTGGGTCTTCTCCAAAATTAGGACAGGCATCATTTTTTACAGTCCCTGACCCTAACCAATCTCAAGCTAATCGGTCTCTCTACTCCAGCTCCCCAGACATGGCGTCGCAAAGATTTATTGCCCAAAGTCGTATTCCCTCAGCAGATTCGGTAATGAATCCGGTGTTGCAAGACAGGACCAACAAAAGCGTCACGTATCTTTCGGAGCGATTAAGCTCAGTTCAAAATCCGAGCGTCATGGCTAGATCGTCTTTGGGTGGAAGCAAACAGATTCAGTCCAACGTCCAATCAGAACCCAGCCAGACTGCGTCAGCTCTTGCTCCCTCTCAGTTCAATAAAGGTGTTGAAATGAGATTCAAAGCAGCGTCTTCAAAAACCAGCAACCAAGAAAGACCAAAATCTCAAAGCAAAATTCCAATGAAAGGAATTGTACAAAAACTTGGCATATCAGAGGATTATGAAGACTCCCTCGATGAGCTTATAGAATCTAACATTCAGTATTTAGACAACGAGATTAATAAAGCCAGCAAACCATCAAAGCGTGCCAGCATTGCGGGCACCAATGTATCTAAGTCATCTAGCCTTTCAGATCCCCAGAAGTCGTCTCTTGGGATTACCTTGACGTCTGTTGCAAGAGATCAGTTCCAGGGATTACATCAGTACAGGCGTGATCAGAAACACGAGCAACAGCAACAGCAGCAACAAAAACCTCTAAACTACCAGCAACCTACACAACAACCGGCGATCCAAGTTCAAACCAACACCAGCATACAGCTTCACGTATCTTTACCTGGGGAGCTCAAAGATTCTGGACCTCCACGAATTCAAATAGCGCCTCCCGTTGATTATCCTTTCAAACCGTACCCTATGCAAGCAGAAACATTGTCAAGAACCTCTGCAACAAAACTAGACCATATGCAGCCCGACGTTGTGCCCAGGAAATACTCGTACGATAGCAGAGCTTTGCACATGACTAGACCCACAAGCGAATATCAGTATGTAGAGGATCGAGACGATTTGTCAAAGTCAGATAGCCAATTGAATACACATATTGTTCATCAGCCTCATGGGAGCAACTTAGATGCTCGAATGGTGATGTCATCTGGTGGCGGCATAAGCAATAACCGTCAGTTGCAGTATGTTAACCCAGTTTACCACCCGAGAGGTTGTGTCAGTGATATCAATCTTAACACTGAGCCAAGTAAAAATACACCAGCCGTTAATCCTTCTAACAAAAACGATTTGTTGCAAGTTCTGCAAGTAGACAAAGGTATGTTCTCAGATGTAGAATACGATATAGAGGTTTCTGAGCGGGTGAAAAAGTGGGAAACTTTTATGAAAGATAGAGATGCAGTTGGAGAGAAGAAAACTGCCGTAGGAAGTTTAAATCTTGCAACGATCCAAGAAAATACAGAAGCGTCAAGTGAACCATTAATGTTACCAAGCGCAATAAGAAGATCTGTTCTCCTGAGCAAATCACCTGTCTCACAATCCACTGCGTCCAATAACTCTATCACCGCCTTTTCTTCCTCCATCGTCTCCGACAGCCCGATAGCACCTTTCTCGTATTCTACGACAGAGGTGGCTCCGTACACACCACCAGCTAGGCATAGGCCGTTTTCCTCTGACACGTCAATAGACAAACTAGGGGATACAAAACTGTTATCTGTTAACACCAGCTCCACGCAACGGTTTTTCCAATCAATCCAAGACCCTATGAGTGGCGGGCATCGTTTGGGACCATTTGTGTCACAGAATTTGGGTATTCATGGCGCACAAAGCACTAACTCTTTGTTTCAGCAGCAAGGGCCTATAAAAATTAGAACATCCTATTCTGGGGATAACGGAAAAGGGTTGATGTCCGCACACGAGCTCAGAAATCAAATGCTCTCTCACAAACAGCCTCTTCTGTCCTTAACAGGAAGCGGGCCATTACAGGCCTTACACCAGCCGTCCCAGGCTGCTGCTCCACCGCTTCAAATAACGTCAATATCATCAGCGTCTACGCCTCCTCCACAGCTAGGAGGTAGCAGCAGTACTAACACACCTGTCGTTGTAAGGAGGCGAAAGACATCACGTGATGGTGGGGCAGATCCTCGCGATGTAAATAAGCGTGGTTCTAAATATCAGGAAGAGCTTGATGAGATCAGCAATATGCGCACAGACTCAGTCGGGAATCTACGTAAACGTTTCGATCCCGATTCTGCCGCAATGACTTCAGAGGATGACCAAAGGTCTGTAGTCTCAACGGCTTCAGCCAAACTGAGTCGCCCTGGCAAATTATCGGCCCCAACAAGCAGCCGTGCAAGTGTTCAGAGATCTGGTGGCGAGACCTCGTCTACCGACTTGGCAACGATGATTCCAGGGTATGAGAAGAAGATTCGGGATTCGGATGTATGGTCACCGAACCTAGAAAGTACTCAAGGTGTTCCTGTCAGTATTGAGAGAGTGACTGCCCGCACACTGCAGACCATCCCTTTCTCAGAAGATCCGTTTTGGAAGGAGCTTGAGGAAATGACCTCTTTTGATCCAAGTAGTATGGCTGGACATTTGAGTCTTGGAAACTCACAGAATGGGGGTCCGACCCCTACAGAACCATTTGCGCCGGCTAAATCGCATCATCACCTAGAGATTGGGGCTCTGTCTAACCCTCATAGCTCCACACTTCCAACGGCGTCCTCTCTTACCCACTCAAGAAATAATGCTATGTCTTCAAAAGATCGGCTTCAACGCTCTAAGTCACTATACACGCCTAATTTTACACCTTTATCTATAGACACAGAAAAGGCTTCAAGTAACGCTGTTGACGCCTTAGACGAAGTTTTGGACGACATCAACAGATCTTCCATGGAAAGAAAGCAGCTGAGTCCAAAGAAGAAATTAGAGACCAGCATAAATGCATCCTCAGCAATAACTTCGGCTTTCAAAGCGCCCAGCTTCCTAAAACCCAAACAAGGTGTTCCCCAGACAACTTATAAATTTGAAGATGGCCAATTCAAATCTATGAATACTGCCGCGGCTCAACCTAGTAAAATATTTGAGCCTGGAAATCTGATCGAAATGCGAGCAGAACAAACTTCTTTGCCTCAGAAACAACCTCTACAATTTTATCAGATCCAAAGACAACAGCAACAGCAAAAACAGCACTATCAGCTACAACCACTTTCTGAAGATAACAAAGCAAACAGACAATCACAGGCGTTCAGTAGCGTTAACAATTATCAGCTGGATCCCAATCTTCTCAAAGAAAAACTCTTAAATACAGGACTTGTTGTAGAAACAGACACCGAAGACAACGTCCATTCAGATACCACTAGCTATCGTCGTAATTTCCCAGAATTTGCCCAGCCTATGCTTACACCTGTCTTTAACAATCGCTCGGAAAATAAGTCAATAAGTTCGAGTTTTATTTTGAGCAATACTGCTAAAAGCACAAGCTTTGGTACAAACAGTTTAACGATGCAGCCAGCACCAGTGTACTCTAATACGACTATAGCTCCACTTGCCTCAACCAAATTACCAATAAACGAAACAAACCCATCCAATCCTTTCCAGATAAAATCCAGGACTGGAACAAGTGCATTAGATGACATACAAAGAGCTCTTGCCCCCTTCAGCAATAATACCTCGTACCAACCTGGACCAGAATCACTATACGGAACGGCAAAACTAGAATCTTTCAGGGAAGCAGGACTAAATACGATTTCGGGACCGAACACACAGCCAACATCATGGATGTACCAGCCTTCTAAAAAAGAATCATTCCTTTCGAGTTCGGGAGGAGCTCCAGGTGTCAGTAATGAGGACGCCGCGTCAAGTAGCTCTCGCCTTCAACAGGTGAATGCGTCTATGGATGATTTAAAAGACCTTGCCCAGAATGTCGAAAGAAGAATTAACGTGATTAAAACGAGGCTCCAATCTGCCGATGAAGGTAGTCTGGATTCGATACTCTCTTCCTTAAAAAATCTTCAGCCTGAAACTGGTGTGCGCCGAAGTAGGGATGGAGCTGCCGCGGCTGCAGGGGACGCAGATCCAGCGTCGTCAACATTTGAGGATTACTATACTTCTAAAAAGACCAAGCTTTCCAAGGCTCTAACTGAACTCGACAGAATATATAAGAACTTGGAGTTAAACAGTGACGATATGACTGGTTTGCCCGAAAAGCCACAACCCCACCACCAATACAAGTTATATCGTCCAACCAAATCCAGCGATTTTGTATTGGCACCGCAGCCTAAATCAGAGCACCTTCTTCCCATGCAGACTCGGATTAGCTCTGTATTTATTCCCGGCCTCGAGAAAAAGAAAACAGAGGCAGAGAGTCAAAGCACAATTGACAAAGAAACTGAGTCTGAATTCGACGTTATATCCAAGTCCTTCCAGGCTATTGTTGATGAAGTTAACCTGACTACAAATCTGTTGGCAAAAACTAACGAGGAAAACAGGCGCAATAGCCAGTCGGATCAAAACGTCATTGAGACTCAAAAGAGAACATTCAATATCACTCTTCAATCTGAGGAAGCAGAAAAATCAAAGCCGCATATGTTGTCATCTGGTATCGAAACGGGCCCTTTCAACAGCATTGCAACAGTCAAGAAAGAACCTCCGGCAACCGCACCTAAACCTCAAGACAGTAACTCTGTGAAAGCAGCAGCCGTGTCTGAAATGCTGCAATCACAGTCGTCCACCTACGACAACGTGAGAAAAGAAGAAGCAGTTCAAACAAATCAGAAGGAATCTGGTGACGCGAGTGTTCAAACTACCAATGAAGGCAAGGTAGAGATGAAGGCCTCTTCTACACACGGTTCGAGTGATAACAACGAAGCCATTGCCAGCAATTCATCTGTAAAATCCTCATTGCCATCGGTGACGCGCCAGAGAGTGCGTCCTGTTAGAGATAACAAAATAGTTCAAGAGGATAAGAAAGCTAAGTCTATCAGGAGAGAAGGTGGCGAGGCAGCAGAGAAAGTGCTAGGAATGCCTCCATCGCCAGGACCTTCTCCAAAAATTAGCAGGAAGATTATCTATAATAATGGAGCAGATCTGGAGAACAAAATCATAAAACCTCCTGAGATGTTCCAAGACGAGCCCCAAAAACCTGAGGCCGTATCCAAACCAAGCATTCAACAATCTACAACGTCAGTTAAAGAAACCCAAGAAAAAGATACGCAGCCTGCAGCCACTAAACAGGTCATTCAGAAATCCAAAACACCGATGCAAGGTTCAGTTGTCAAAAGATCGGATGGGCAAAAGAAATTAGAAATCAAGCAGCTGACAATGCCGTCAGTGTCACCTTCCACGGCTAGAAAAATTCCACCTCCAACAACTTCAAGACCTGGTACAAAGACAGCTGACACACCTGCTGTAAAAGTTAAAACCGCTGCAAAAAATTCACAAGAGGCATCCCTGTCACGGAACTTGGTTGGGCAGCAAAAGTCCGCAACAACGGGCGATAAGAAGCAATTGCCAGCGTCAGATGCTGACAGTGAAAGTCGCAGCGCCAGCAGCAATATCATAAGTGGCTCCACTACAGCGTCAGTAGCTGCTATTAAGCTTGTCACACCAGCAGTTTTCGACCATGGCGCTGCTGCTTCTGTAAAACAGACACAATCAAAGCAAGAGAAAATTGGAAGTCAGGATGGAAAGAACGCTATTACTTCATTAAAGAAAATAGAAACTTTAGACCAAAGGCCAGCTATAGAGAAAACAGAGGAGGGTTGTAATGTTGATACAGAAATTCTCGACGAAGATGATGATGTCTTCCTGGATGCTCCAACCGAGATTGAAAATGTTTCTTCATCAAAAGGCAAAGTCTCTGCTAATGCTATTCCCACCACAAAAGCCAAGGATACCAAAGACAAAGCAACGACGTCTATTCCAAAGACTAAACTGAAAACCCCAGTTAAAACTTCAGCAAACAACAAGGACAAGGGACTACAGCCCGTAAGTGGAAGTCCTCGAGTGACTGCACCAGCATCCAAGTCTCCTCTACAGCTGAGGCGTATGGGGCCACAAAAGCCAGAGGTGAAGAAAATATCCACAGCCACAACTGACTCGGCAAAAAAGACAACAGTAACTTTGGATAAAAAACAAGTTCCAGATGAAAGCGATTCAGCAAGCGCCAGGCCACAAGGTTCACCAAATGCCCCGCAGACTCCGACCACTCCAGACACCAAACCACCTTTACATCCCTGGAAGCGTCCTCCCTCTGACTCGGATAAGCCTTCGGTCTCTGAATCTACCCCTGTAGCTAGTATTTCTGCTGCAGTTCCTGTTTCTCAGTCACCAGCGGCATCGCCAAAGACATCTTCCAAAATTCCGAGACCAGTTGGAGCCGACACTCAAAGCATCCAGCAGCAGGGACCAGTCAAGGCATATAATACCTCAGAAGATGTGGTGGCATCCTCTGAAAGCAGTGCCCAGTCTTGCTCTGTGGCTGATGATGTCCAACGCAGGCTTCGACCATCTGATCGGCGACTGGAAACTGAGACCACATCACACGCAACCAGTCAAAATCAGGATCATCCTGTCAGACCTCTCAGCTATCACGAGGTAGAGGACACAGTTGATGGTGATTCTAAGCGACCAATTCGAGATCGGAAGTGCCTGTCTGCAGCAGACGCCGGAAACGGTGAAGGGGTAACAGATGGTGCCCAGGCGCCTGTGTTTAGATCCGAGCCAGCGCTCACGGATGGGTCAGTTGTCACTGCGTTCACAGTAAAAATCGATGACACCAGCCCTTCATAATCGCATTAAAGATTCCTATCTTTGTCAGTGATTTTAAAGAATACAACAAAGGATAATCAATTTTGGCTACAATGTAATCGAGCCGAGTTGTATTAACGCCACTGATGAAGCTAATGGTCATGTTGCCCACTTTTTGAATTGATATTATGGAGTGGAAGAAAACATACTGAAAACCTTATGTTTCATTCTCTTTTAACATAAAATCAGGAATTATTGAAATAAAAAAGATCATTGCGATTTGCTTTCGATAGACGAGATCTTGACAATTGTTAAGTTTTTCATGCTGTGGATAGTCTTTATAATGAGTTGAATCATTGAAATATTACTGTTTTCTCACTTCATGTCACTCTCTCTCTCCCTCTCTCTCTCTCTCTTTCTCTCTCTCTCGCTCTCTCACTCTTTCTCTCTCTCAGTACAGCTTCAGATTTTTAGAATTGTTTATTTTTCATATTCCACATTTGCAAAGAGGAGGTGTGCAATAAAAAAAGAAGCAAAATAGATATCTTCTTTGTATATACATTGATGCAACAAAGCAACCCTAATCTTACCAATTTCGCCACTCATGAAAGATGCTCCGTTCAGTACTGAGTCATGTTCAGTATTTCGAATTTTCGTGACATTAACAATGCGAATACCTGAGTGTATTGTGCAAAAGTACACTCAGTTTACTCTTGTGATATTGCTTGGTGTGTGGAAGAATTTGAGAACTTATGAAGATCCTTCCCCCAAGGAATTATAAGACGTATGAATAGCCAAAAATTCGCAATAAGTATATGTTATAGTCTTGGATCTTTGAGATAGAAATGCCTTTCGCGTAAGTAATACTCATAAACTTTCAGACAAATGTGCATGGACATAGCTATAAACGTATATATATATATATATATATATATATATATATATATATATATATATGTCAGATCTGATATCATGGATATCAGAAAAAGTGCATGGACATACACGTAGACACGAACACGTGAAAAATGTGTATGAATATGTACGTTAACATGTACATATTTATGAAATAAATGAGCATGGCCGTACAAGTGAGTAGGTGTGTCAGTAATATTGTAAGCATATATACGAATGAGTATGCTGTAATTTTGTATGACATCCAGTGTAAGGGTCGCATGAAAGACCATAGAAAGTTTTAATCTGTAAATATTGTAAGGTTTTGTTGGGTAAGCGTGTTTTTAGTGTGTCTTTTGTAGCATAGAAAGTGACAAGCAATTTTACTTTTATTTTTCACATTTCAATTATTTTAGTTGTTTAAGCGCAACAGAGTCTATAAAATATTTCACTTATGCAAAAAGCTAACTGTGAACTGTCTCATTTGAAATCATTGGAAAATCGTTGGGGGTTTTTGTTTGTTAGCTTGTTTGAGGTTTTCTTTTTTTTTTTTTTTTCTTTTTTTTTTTTTGTTTTTTTTTCAAAATTGTAATTGCAATCTTACGCAAACACTATGAGCATAATTGGCTTTTTGTTTTTCCAGTCAGATATCTCTTTTAAATATAATGCATACTTTGAGGCATTAATTAAAATATATCTAAATCTATACGTCTTTTTCGGACTTTGAATTATTTTGTCAAATTCATTCCTGGAATGATCTATAGTAGCATGCTCTAACAATGGACAACTGTTACTTTAAATTTCAACCTAATTATTTTAAGTCTTTAAAGCTTTGATTTTTCTTCATATTATTTTTTTTTTCAAAATTACTTGACGCGATAGGTTATTTTCACATTATTTTTTTCCGAACAGATGATCTTAACTAGTCAGTTTCGAAAAGAACAGAATTACGAGTACATAAATTCTAACCCTTATGATGCAATTTTTCTCAGCGTAGTTTCGTTTTATCAATAAAGTTAATCAACTATGCATAATAAGCCAAGACGATGTGTAAGAATTATATAATTATATTTTTATATCGGTACTCTGTAATGGACTTAAAGTTGTACAGTGGAAATATATTGTATCTATCTGTAAAATAAGGAAATAATACCATATATCGATATACATATCCAAACGTATTCTACATTAGTGCGTTGTTTTTTTTTTTTTATTTTCGTAATTAAGCTAAAAATGGAGATGCATGATTTATGGTAGCTATGATAAAATAATAATAATAAAAGTTCCTGCGCCTTTTTCTTCTGTGCCCTTTATCAGAGAGGTCTAACTTTAGTTCAGGGAAAAAAATCTATGACCAGCCTTTCGGTAAGCGCTGGTGGTTAAAAGATTGCCAACCTGCCCTTAAATTAGCAGCAACCATTCTCTTCTTCGTTCGAGCTCGTATCGGCCTGTGCCCTCAGGGCTTGAAGAGGGCCTGAAGACCTGAGATCGCCTTGTTTTAGACCAGCTTTTTGTGTAAAAAAAAAACAAAACTAGCCCTTCCTGAGGTGCGTAAGGCAATTGGATAAGACTCAAATCTATCACTTTGGACTCAACCCACTTCCTTGCAAATTCCATTGCTTTAGTATGAAGGTTAAGTTCTCTAAATATGTGCAACAAGTAAGACTGATTGATTGATTTTTGCATATAGCCAGTCCACAACAAGGTGATCTGAGGCTTTCGAGCCCTCCGTCAGGCCAGGGCGCCGGTGGCGGGGCTCGAACCCGTGGCAAAAGGATCCCTGCAGATCTCATGGCGGACTCGCTAGCCACTGTGCCACTGACGCCCCGCAATAAATAGGAAATTGATATGGAATCACCTGAGGAGACGATGGGATTCTTTATTCAAGGCAATAATATCATATCTTGCGAAGCACTTCAGTCACATCTTTTATTGTGGGGCGTTGGAGGTGCAGTGGATAGCGCATTCGCTTTGAGTTTTGCAGGAACCCTTCTGTCCTGAGTTTGAGTCCAGCCATCGGCTTCCTGGCCTGACGTGGCGCCGGAAAGCCTGATCTCACCTTGTTGTAGATGGCTATACAAAAAAGTCCAAACCAATCCAATAGTGTGATATGTATTCAATAATAAAAAAAAAAAAACGCTTGGCAAAGGCCTAGTGTGCAGACTTAATTCGTACCGAAATTTTTTGTTGGACATTAGCTTCTCACAAAATATCTGTGCATTTCTGATATTTCCAAACTTAAGTTAGATCTCTCTGAAATTATTGAATCACAATTATATTTCAGTTGAGTGTAACTTTTTGAGGGGTCGCCCAAGTGCCTTTGATGTGAAATAGCCTTTTTATCGAACTCTGTTATCTATAACACCTACAATATTATTTCTGTAATAAAGCAATTATGTTAATGTTTTAATTTAAAATAATGCTTTGATTAAGCCGTCCTATTTGTAAGCATTTTTTAAATTCAAATATAACTCATATTTTAATCTTTCATGTTTCAAAATTGTTCATTCTTTTATCTTATTCGTATCTTTTTTGGAGGGCGTTGGTGACACAGTAGATAGAAAATGTGCCCTAAAATCTTCAGGGCTTCTTCTGTAACGGTGTCAAGCTTAGGCACCAGCGCGCTGGCCGGCCTGACGGAGGGCCTAAAAACCTGAGAGCACCTCGTTGTTTTGAAGTTATACACAAAAATCTTTCCATTTTCTTTGGCATTTTTTAACAAATAAATCTGAGCTCACATTTTCTACATCATATAACTATTGCTGTAACTCCTATGCAAATTTACAAAGACTCTCTGTATGAATTCTTTGCAATTTTCGTTACCAAAGTGATGCAAACAAGGGCTGTTGTGCCTGTTGAAATGTCGGACTTTTTACCTTAAAACAAAAACAGTGTACACGGAGGAAGAAATGCAAACCTGCCTGTGCGTAACAAATGGACAAAACAGTGGGTTATTTTTTGTTCTTGTTGTTATTACGTTAAAGATTAAATGAGAACAGGTGTGTTATTGAAGATTAATTTTAATACCCGAAAGTTTTAATTCATTCATAGGAATGTTGTAACCTCTGTTGGCGATTGTTCAAAAATTTTTCACGACTTTTTCTCTCATTCTTTATTCGAGTTGAGTCATGCAAAAGCTTATGGTTATGTTTGCATGTAACTGGCTAGTTTTTTTTTTTTTTTTTTTTTAATTCCTTGAAAAATACTTGTTCTAAATATAAAAAGCATAAGGCAAACATTATTGGAACTTTTTCTCGTGACATTGTATTAACCCATTAAAGAAAAAAAGTTAAAGGGTTATTAATTGTCTTCTTTCCAATTTTTTTGGAGAAATTAGGAGGAGAGGGAAGTTTAAATGAGCAAGTCTCGGCGTAAGCGGAAAGATTGCAATACAAAGTATACACAATGTTTTTACCCTGGAAGTTTGCTTATGCAATGAAACTAAACATTTTACTCTGGTGGAACATATTTGTCTCAGTTGTGGATATTATTTATTTCACATCACAAACACGGAGAAGTCATGAGTATTGGCCGATTTAATTGGCTTTTGAGACTACTTGGCCTAAACCATCAATTCTTTTATGAAGTATTTTATTAAAGATGGTTCGCCTTTAGCTTCAAACAGGTGTCTTAAAGGTGAATGCACAGTAAGACTAATCGATGGAAGATCCATATGATTTTGGTGTTGGGTTTTTATAAAAGAGGCGTCGAATAGCTTTGATTGTACATACAAGTTTGGCTGTGAAAGGAAAAGTGTATTACTACATAATTGTAAAAAAAGAAATAAATGTTTGAGTACTCCCTTATTGTGAGTCTATTCGTTTGTTTATTGACATTTTTTTGTGTGTAAAATTAGAATTTGCCTGAGTTCTATTTGCTGCAGTTGTTTTTGTTGTTGTTGTCGTTGTCGTCATTTTTGTCGTCGGCATTTGTATTGTCGTTGTTTTTGTTGTTATCATTGTTGTTGTTATCGTCATGGTTACTGCTGTCGTCCTCGTCATCTTTGTTGGTGTTGCTGTCGTCGTCGTCGTCGTTGTTGATGTTGTTGTTGTCATCATGGTTTTTTTTTATCTTTTGTTGTTCCTGTTGCAGGGTTTTTTGTCGCTGCTGTTTATAATGTTTTTATGATGCCCACAAGCCACATGACTTGGTTAAAACAAAAAACAAAAAAAAGAATTAAAGCGATTCCAATACGCAAAGAAACCAAGAGCTGAGGCCCACATTTTATCTTGGCATTCAGCATTCGGATATGCTTCACATTAGCTTTCTTCGTCGCTTTTACTTTCGCATAACCCTCGATATCCAGTTGGTGTTGGGTCAGCCCAAAAGTGCTTTAAATATTCGGCCTAATTTTTATCTTGCACAACTGGGACTCTATATGAAGAGAACTGTTCTTTTTTTTTTAAACGCAACCTGTAAAAATAAAGGATTTGTAATTATAAAAGCCCATGGACGGTGACGTGCCTCTTCCAATGTTTTGAAATATTCCAATCCCTTTCATTTCAGATTTGGATGCTTTTAAAGCCGTTGTCTCTAACAGCAAACATACATGCTCATTTAGATTTTTATGCAGATGCTTAGGTCTAATTAAAAATATCTTTTTAGACTGATATATTATATATATATTCACTTAAAATTAACTATATATGTAAGCTTATTAGCTTCTGACGCACACTTGTACACCTCTTACTATAATATTTAAAGTCAAGAAGACTATTATTTTTTGCATTAGCCATTCTACAAATGGGTGAGTGGAACCGCAACAACGTCATTCAGGGGAAAAAAGAGAGATGAGGGGGAGAGAGAGAGAGAGAGAGAGAGAGAGAGAGAGAGAGAGAGTGTGTGTAGGTATAATACAAATAATCCAAATGTCGACATGAAGTGTCACTTTAAACATTTCGATCTAAGTGAACCCTAGAATCCAGCTCTAAATAAGATGCCGCGGCATTCCTTTATCTATTAATATTTGCGCAAGGCTATAAAATAAACGAACAGGGTTAAAAAAAAAAAAAAATTAAAACACACACACACATCCAACTCAAAAACATCCGAGTTGTTTCAGTAGAATTTCCTTCCTTCACCCCACTTCCTACAGCCCACGCATGACAACAAGC